>BROG01000559.1:172500-496654 GCA_030159075.1 Atrina japonica
ATAGATATCAGACCAATTCAAGTATTTCAAAATATAATGCAGTATTAATTGTTCTATCGATATTTTATGTTAGATTTTGTTCCAAAATGGGGAAAGAAACTATCACGACAACAAAAGACGGAAATCCAAATTTGATGATGTTGGTGTTTGACAGTATGGTATATGATAGAGCTGCCACCAAAGGTTTTAACTTGACAGTCAAAGCTGTCGGACCGGGTAAGTGTTTGTATTTCTCTCATAATTTGTCTCTATGTATGTTTGTATATTTATATGTGTATGTACGTGCGTTACACAGTATGGTATATGATAGAGCTGCCACCAAATGTTTTAACTTGACAGTCAAAGCTGTTGGACCGGGTAAGTGTTTAACTATGTATGTATGTATGTATGTATGTATGTATGTATGTATGTGTGTATGTGTGTATGTATATATGTATGTATGTATGTATGTATGTATGTATGTAGTATGTCTGTATGTATGTATGTATGTATGTATGTATGTATGTATGTATGTATGTATGTATGTATGTATGTATTATTATTATTATTATTATTATTATTATTATTATTATTATTATTTCTATTGCTATATAAGATACATATTGCAATTTAAGGATGTGCCTATGATCCCTGTGTGCTCGGAAACTGTTCAGTAGATGACGATGGTAATCATGCGTGCTTGTGCAATGAAGGTGTAACTGGATCGGCCTGTAACATTGTAAACGGTAAACTACTTATATTAATCCATGGACAATTACATTAAAACACCAGCCTCTTTCTATCATTACATTTCTGTCTATGTCGCTCTCTGTCCTTCTCTCTCTGTATCTGCCCACTTTCTCTCTGTGTGTCTGTTTCTCTACACCTCTCAGCCTTTCTATCTTTCTGTCTTTCTATCTCTCTGTCTGTGTTTCTTTGCTGCCATCTTTATCTTTAGTACCCATCCATCTCTCTCGCTCTTTCTATATCTATGTCCTTTTTCTCTCTGTCTGCCTCTCTTTACCTTTCTATCTATCCGTCTCTCCCTCTCTCTCTCTCTCTCTCTCTCTCTCTCTTTAATATTTTCTGTCTTTCTCTTTTTTCTGATTCTTTCCACCTTTCTATATTTCTCTTTAACTCTCTTTGTATCCCTCTTCTCTTTATCTGTCTACCTCTTTCTTATGATCTTTACATCTATCTATCTCTCTCTCTCCCTCTCTCCAACTGTCACCTTATTATTTTTACCTCTTTCTCTTCTTCTCTGTACCTTTCTAATTGTCTTTCAATCCTTCTATCTCTCTATCTCCATGTAGCTGTTCTCGATCTCTTTTTGTCTCTTTCTCTGCTGTTTTCTCTATACTCATCTATCTAGCTGGCTATCAGCCTCTGTGTATATATGTCCAATTCTATTTCAGTATATCTCTTTTCTCTGTCTGTCATGTTTATGTTTTCACTGACTCATTTTTCCATTATTTTGTCTAATAAAGAATAAAAACAATTTGTTCTCTTTTGTGGAATGATTTTAGTAGTTATATTTTGTATTTTAGCAGACGCAACTGTCCATTGTTCCTTCGAGGATGGGTCACATTGCTTTATGAAAAACGTCCCATCAGACGACTTTGATTGGACCATTGAAACTGTAAGAATAGACGGATAATATGCATTCATTATATATATACATTTTACTAGATTATTATCTTTAATAATTCTGTTAATTAGGTATGCTGTAATTCACGTATCTTTCAGTGAAGGATTTGATACAGTTAAAATCCTAATTATCTATTTAGCCACTATGTAACGTCATCAACAGATAAGATAATTAATAATTATTCTTCTTTTTTCTTATATGATAATTGCGATATAGAAGGAAAGTGGAACCATAATTTGTTAAAATTTAAACTTTTCAACGTGTTATCATGATAAAGGTAAGCAATGAATAATGCTATAAAATAAAAAAAATAAATGAAATACATTTGTACCAGCTACATTTCATTATCTAAATTTAAACACACACACACACACACACACACACACACACACACACACACACACACACACACACACACACACACACAGGCAACACATACATACGCATACTGATACAAATAGACAACACACAGACACAACACAAAAAGACACAGAAAGACATACACACATTTTCGTATTTTTAAAAGTAATAGAGAAATATATGTTTGAAAACTTGGTGTCGGACATTGGACGTCACGGCTTGAAAAGCAATAACGTAGGACACAGACGCGATTATTTTGAAAGATGTACTTTACGGTCACGGTCAGCTGCAAATTTATGAATACGAAAACTGCCAGAAACTACCATTTGACAGGTTCAGATTAAATTTACTCAGTTCGGGTTGCTTAATTACATGATTTTCCATTTTGGATTTTTTTTTTTCGACAAATTAAAGGTACAAATTGGTCTGAAACTACATCGGATGATAAATAAATGTACATGCGCTGAATAATTGAAGCAAATGACTAGATATAAGGAATATCCATTTTACCTGCTTTAAAAATGTGTAAAAATTAAAAGTTTCATAAAAATATATTCATTATTAAAATATTCTCGTTCAACTCTCATAGGCGTAGGAACTTGGGGAAGTGGTGCAATACTCACAAACAAGCAAAATTCTAATACTTATATTATCGGCACGACTAGAATCTAGAAGAAAGGCTTCCCAGAGCTTTTAAAAATCAAACGTTTCTAGACTCCCTCATCACGCTCACGATAAAAAGGAGTCGCAATTTTATAATTAATTCTGGAAGCTAGATATTACCTCATCGGGCTTTCGAAATAATCCATCAATGACATATTTTTCACAATAAACAATAATTTTGAAGACTACTAGGATGACATTCTGCCCCGATTTTAGATTTAAGTACCGCTGTTTGCTGATCCACATTTTTTAAAGAAGGATAGTCAATGTGATTCAGTTGCAGATTGCTATGTGTATTTTCACGTTTTTCACGTCTAAACGCAGAAAAATGCGTCTACAGGCCTCCAAATTTTCAAAAATTGTCTGACAGATGCGTAAAACTGACCCCTAACGAAATATTGCCTTATGATTAACCCAACATAATTATTGAAAACTTTTTTTTACACCGGGAAAAGCATTTTCATAATTTTTAAGTGGGTTAAATTTTATAGAAAACAAAATTTATAAGCATAATTAAACAGGTAACTTTTGTCAGAAATGTTTGAGGGTCTATTCAATATCCGAACATTTTCTTAAGTCCGATCGAAAATAAATATTCACGTGATACCACATACATGTAATCAAAGGAACCACTTATAAAGTTCGATCCTGAAATTCTTACCGCATCTTACATCAAGAATATATTTGAAAATTGTCCTCATCATTAGCGATTCGGGTTCGCACCAAATCGAATACATAATGAATTTAGCAAACCAGAATACCAATTCGTATTATTACCCGGTATTACAATAGCGCATCCGACCGCGACTCACTAACAGAAAATATTTTAAAATAACCAGTAGTTTGAAAACAGAAAAAAACTATGTTTCCATGTATATGCCTTACATAGATACACGCAATATATCATTAACAGATCAGAACATGTGATATCAATATTTAATATCAAATTCGTTAAGATTTGAGAAAGGTGGGCGGCCATGTAAAAAAACATCTAGTTTCACATTTAGAATCTCCATATAATTTTCCACATTTAGTAAAAGAATTTAAATTGATTAATGTCTAATGATTTTTATAAGAAGGGAAACATATATGCTGATTTAAAGTAATTTTCAATTATGACACTTATTTAAGCATTAGTTAAATCTTAAATCGACAAATACATATGCTTTTATTCATAAGACTACATCGAGTGAAAACCTTCCGAGCATATTGTCCTGTCAGAAAATGTGCCATAGTTTTGTTTTGTTTTTTAAATCATAAATTGGCAATGACTTTTTATCTGTGTATAGGGGGCCTCCGTGGCCGAGTGGTTGGAGCATTGCGCTTTAATCACAAGGCCTCTAACCTCTGGTTCGAATCCCGCTAGGGTCATTTCAAATTAAGTGGGAAAGTTTGCCAGTTTTCTTGCGGAAGGTCGGTGGTCTTTACCCGGGTAACCGTGGTTTCTCCTCCACCAATAAAAACTGGATGCCATCATATGCCTGAAAGATTGTTGAGTATGGCGTAAAACAAAAAATCAAATCAAATCAAATTATCTGTGTATCAATCGATTTATTATGATGAGTCTTTACGTAAAAATTCCATGCATTATACGTAGTATCATTTTTTTTCAAACGTGCATTAAATGCAACGCCATAGAGATATTTGCAGTAAAAATTGTTACTTTCTCGAAATAAATCCATATATTGACGTATGCATTTGCCGAACTTTGACATCATTTTACTATTCATGACGTACACTGCCGTAAGGGTCGTTTCTATTTGACGCGGCCAATATATTTATATATAGTTATATATAACGACGTAAACAATAATGTGACGTCATCAACAACAACCAATACTTTTTCAAATACTATAAACCTATATTTTCAACAGAATACTTTTGTTATGCTTTAAGACATATACAATTACAAGCAAAACCGGTCCAACGCTTGCTCATGGGGGCTCCAAATACCTCTACATCGAAGCATCTTATCCACGTCAAAGAGGAAACAAGGCACTTTTTGTTTCTAATGTTGACTTGAAAGGTGAGTGTTTTTCGGTGTTTTACATTTGGCCAATAGGCTTTCACTTATCTAGTTACCGACATAACATCTAATTTTGTAGCTGCAATCCAAAATCTACGCATAATAACATCAACTTTTGTGATTGATATTAATTAAGTTTTCGTTAGATATTTACATTCTTATATGACGCTCTAGGTGGCATTTTCTTATTTCAATGTTATATTTGTCATTCAAGAAACCGACATCTGAATTTGTTGCCATTTTCTTGATTTTCAAGGTAGCAATTATTGCTTTACAATGTGGTATCATATGTATGGCGAATACATTGGAGATCTTACAGTTAAAACTAACAGCACAACACTGTGGTCAAAAAGTGGTGAGCAAGGCAATGATTGGAAAGAAGTTTACATTGACGTAGCAAGGGCTTCCGAGCAAAAGGTGAAACTAAGTCCGTTAATGAGTCCTTGATAATGATATGACCAAAGCTATGTATGTATGTATGTATGTATGTATGTATGTATGTATGTATGTATGTATGTATGTATGTGTGTGTATGTATGTATGCATGTTTTTGTTGTATTGTTGTTTAACATCCCACTAAAGAATCTTCTACTCATATGGAGGCTTCATTAATTGCCGGTGAAGGGCTTCAAATTTTAACCAATATTCGTCACTTACGGCACATTGAGCATGAGAGGTATTTAACGTGCCGACACCTACTGTGATACGGGACCTCGGTATTAACTGTCTATCCGAAGGACAGCCGTATATAGGAAAATACGTACGTACGTACGTACGTATGTATGTATGTATGTATGCATGTATGTATGTTTGTATGTATGTATGTATGTATGTATGTATGTATGTATGTATGTATGTATGTATGTATGTATGTATGTATGTATGTATGTATTTTAAGGAATGAATGTTTGTATGTATGTGTGTATGTGTTTAAATGCGCTTTCTCTCTCTCTCTCTCTCTCTCTCTCTCTCTCTCTCTCTCTCTCTCTCTGTTTGTTTTTTTTAAGTTTTAACGATTAACAACCAAATTATAACATTATTCTATATTTCAGCTAATAATCGAGGGAGTAGTAGGATACGAAACTGGAGATATTGCTATTGATGACTTAAAGCTCTTCCCTGGTTCATGTGGTAAGGCATTTAAAAATATATATAGCAACTGTTAAAGGGGAATAAGTCATGTTTACCAAAACTATTTCAATTTTTTACTACTTGTACTTGAAATGCAATGACAAATAAGAGATATCCACAGGCATAACAAATCTTCCTTTATATTGTGTGAAAATAAGGTGCGATATATAGGAATTTAAGAATGTGTACATCTCTTTTTGTTACTCTGTATCAATCTATATAGTAAAAAAGCAAAGACATTCTGTATGGAGAAAGGTAATGCACCTTTAAAACAAGTTTCTAAAATGCCCAGGTTCTATATATATATGATACGCGTTTAGCTAAAGGGGACCTTCATGGCAATGATGAAGTAAGACAGAAATGAGCAGTTTACGTTACGTCACAGCACACAAGTTGTAAAATTGTCCGCGCACATTCTCGAACGACTTTACATTTTGATACAGGCGTTGTGATTGCCGTAGTGTCTACTGGTTCCTTAAAATGTATTTTAAGACGAATACTTACTAGATTTAGACGGATGTGGCATGCCAGCAGGGGACACTTACTCCTTCCGGACACCTGGTCCTATCCCGTTTGGGATTCGCAATTGTTTTTCATGTTGAGACCATTTGCTCATCTAATTAGTCGTGTTTCGATGGACTTGAGTTTCGATTATCAACTGGTACATCTTCATTTTTACCTTAATGGGACATGGGTCTGAACGTATGCATGATATATTCTTTTTTATACTTATTATTATTGTTATTGCTATTATTATTATTATTATTATTATTATTATTATTATTATTATTATTATTATTATTATTATTATTATTATTATTATTTTAAAATAATATAAAGGGATAGTTATAGGTTAGCTGTAAACATGTGTTAAAGTTTAAAAACAAAACAACACAAAACATACAAACAAGAAATACCTTCAAGATCTTGATCTTGTAAATTATTTTGTTTTATATCTAAAGATTCATGAATAATCATTTAGAAAAAAATCGAAATAAGTATGAATGTTTTAGTAGCTGACAAGATTGTATAAGCAAGTTTTGTAGTATGTATCGATTCTTTTCTTAAATTTTAATTCAGTAGGACCTAACTGAACAGCGATTATTTATTCAATGACTGAAAATCATCGCGATCGGTTCCAAAAAAGATAAAACAAATACACGTATGAACATTCAATTTGTAGATTATGTAGAGATACTATACCAAATATATTTTATAAAATATCATTACGGTACTCAAATTGATCTCAAAATATTCATTTTCAAAGAAAACCAGCCCGTCATGCAGCTAAACCCGTATCCCCTAAACCTAAATATGTTGCATATTCCAGGTATTCCGATTTGTAAGGCACATTACTATAATTGTTTATTAGAAGAACTTGGGTTTAATACGAATTCTGGAAATCCTACATACACACGTAGCTCACTTTCAAAGGACGAGATCCTTCAAAATCACGTGTCCGTATTACACTCATTTGATATACCTACAACGGAGACCGATTTCGAGCTACCACATTTATACTGGATACCTAAACTTCATAAAAACCCATATAAGCAAAGATACATAGCAGGATCCAGCAAATGTTCTACCAAACCTTTATCTTTACTCCTTACCAAGATATTGACAGCTGTTAAGGAGAAACTTCAAAAATACTGTACAGTTGCTTATTCCAGAAGCGGTGTAAATCAGATGTGGATACTTAAAAATTCTAAACAGCTTTTAGAAAATTTGAAGGCACACAATTTTTCTCGAATTCACAGTATCAAAACTTATGATTTCTCAACTCTTTACACTACTACTACAAAAACATTAAAAGAAAGACTTTTTAGCATCATAGACAACTGCTTTTTCACTAAAGGTGGTACCCGAAAATTTAAATATCTAGTGATTGGCTATCAGGATACTTATTTCGTCAAACACCACACTGATTCTACACATAAGTATACTGAAGTTGATATAAAAAAACATGCTGGAATTTCTAATAGACAATATATTTGTAATGTTCGGAGACGTGGTCTTTCAACAAACTATCGGCATTCCTATGGGAACCAATTGTGCTCCTTTATTGGCCGACCTGTTCCTTTATTCATACGAAGCAGACTTCATTCAGAAACTGCTGAATCAAAAGAAGAAAAAGTTAGCGGTGTCCTTTAATTTGACATTTAGATATATCGACGACGTTTTGTCAATTAATAATGACAATTTTCATACATATGTCAATGCGATATATCCCAGCGAACTAGAAATTAAAGATACAACAGAATCAAGTACACACGCTTCATACTTAGACATTTTACTTAATATAAACACAGACGGGAAATTAGCAACTAAGCTATACGATAAACGCGACGATTTCGGCTTTCCCATCGTAAATTTTCCACATTTAAGTAGTAATATCCCTCAGTCACCTGCATATGGAGTTTATATTTCACAAATGATCCGATATGCCAGGGCGTGCACAACATATGAAGATTTCATATACAGAGGTAAACTACTCACTGACAAATTATTGACACAGGGATATCGAAAACCGCGTTTAATGTCATCGTTCCGCAAATTTTATGGTCGGTATAATAGCCTTGTTTGCGACTACTCTGTTTCACTAAGTGAAATGTTGAGTTGCCTTTTCGTTGGGGGTTGTTGAGACGTCTGTACCAATTGTGACGAGGATACACTCCTCACGTGTTTCATTGGACTTGACTGTGGACTCACGGCGGGTGTGACCGGTCGACAGGGGATGCTTACTCCTCCATGGCACCTGATCCCACCTCTTGGTTTCCAGAGGTCCGTGTTTGTCCATTTTTTACCGGATTTGTATCTATGTCCTGGACATTCTATTGATTTATACTTTGGTATCTGAGATTTTTATATATTTGTTTTTGTTTGAGAGTAATACGATAAATCCATCATCGATATGATACTAAATCTATAACCTCCTTCGCCTATATATTTATCCCGAAATGACCACAAAATGACTTAAAGCTTGTTGCATTATTATATTGAACACAAAGCCCAAAACCTCCCAATTCCCCCGATAAAGGTAAACTTGACTTTTTGTTTCACTCGCAAAATAGCTTTTACATTTCCACGGATAATTCCAGTCCTGGTGGTGATTAATGCTTTATATCTCAAAAGTAAGACACAATTTTGAGAGTCGGTAGAAATCATCAGGTCATAGGCCACTATTGTCTGAGCCACATTACCTGTGTTCACTGTTTTTTGGCTGATTTAAATGAAATGGTTGATACCTACTTCTTAAATTTAATGTAGCGAGTTTTAATGAAGACTGAGTTATTTATCTATGTCATGACAAATAAACATCAGTCCGTTTTGTTATAGATATTCACACTCAAATTACCAATACGGGACTTTTGCACAGGTAATGCCGTCCGAAAGCGGAAGTGAAAAATGGAACGTTTATTGGTCATATTATAAAGCATCTCAGATACCAATTGTAAATCTTTAGGATGACAAAGATATAGATAGAAATTTGGTAAAAATGGACAAACACCAATCTCTGGAAACCAAGAGGTGGGATCAGATGGCATGGTGGAGTAAGCATCCCCTTTCAACCGGTCACACCCGCCGTGAGTCCACAGTCAAGTCCAAATGAAATACGTGAGGTACGAATCCTCGTCACAATCGGTACAGACATTTCAACAACTGCGAACGAAAAGACAACTCAACATTTCACTTAGTGAAACAGAGTAAACGCAAACAAGACTATTATATCGACCATAAAATTTGCGGAACGTTGACATCAAACGCGGTTTTCATACTGATTTAGTTTGGCTCATTGATCGAAGAAGTATGATTGGGCCAGTATCCCAGGCTAATAATAGATGAAATCATCCGATAGACGTGTTTTCATACCTTTTGTGTATTATTGTACGAACAACATGTTTTCGGAACTTTACGTGTATTATCGTATTGTATTGTGAAAAGAAAGGTTGCTGTTGCTTTACAAATTCATTTAAAATTTATGACTTAATGTGACTCAGACTACAGTACTACAATTACGACAATAACAACTTTGTACTTTGATAACGCACATATAATGATGTAACTATGCACTAGGCGCTTTCTAGTATGAAAGTTGGTCTATAGACCACTAAAAATATCACAAATGACAAACGAGTGTTGCACTCAACACGTTTTAGTATTATTTTTATTCATATATATTAAATGTTGCTGCTCTTTGATATACAATATGAAAGTAAGCTAAATATACATAAATATATTTATAGAGGGTATTCTGACTCTGATGATTATCTATCTACAGAAAGGTATAATATATAAAAAATCTCAGATACCAAAGTATAAATCAATAGAATGTCCAGGACATAGATACAAATCCGGTAAAAATGGACAAACTCGGACCTCTGGAAATCAAGAGGTGGGATCAGGTGCCATGGGGGAGTAAGCATCCCCTGTCGACCGTTATTATGGTTATGTATTTACAAAAAGGTTTACTATTATGATTATGTATTTACAAAGAGGTATACTATTATGATTATATATTTACAAAAAGGTTTGCTATTATGATTATGTATTTACAGAAAGGTATACCATTATGATTATGTATTTACGAAAAGGTTTACTATTATGATTATGTATTTACAAAAGGCTTACTATTATGATCATGTATTTACAAAAAGGTTTACTATTATGATTATGTATTTACAAAACGGTATTTTATTATGATATTGTATTTACAGAAAGGTATACTATTATGATTATGTATTTCCAGAAAGGTATACTATTATGATTATGTATTTACAGAAAGGTATACTATATGATTATACATGTACATAAATATAATGTATGTGTACGCTTTCATGTGAACCAGTTTACAGTTATTTTTGTTTCGTTCATATCTTTCATTTTTGAATATTTGAGATGTACATATTTTTCGCCTTTGTGCGTTTTCTCTTTCTGCTACCAGTATGGGTCTTATCAACTTTCCTCTCTGTTCCGACTTTTGTATTTGTATTGTCAGATTACAATCACATTATTATTCAGTATTATCCCATACATATGACGGAATTCCAGAGGCTCCGGAAAATAAATCGGGCTTAGCGTTTCCTAAGCGCATTAAATTCACGAACTGATTATTTCCTCAAAATAGATTAAGTTTCATCTAACATAGCATATATAGCACATGCAAGAGAGTAGATCATGAAGGATGTTCTGGAAATATTTTTAATTTTAATTCACGATAGCCTTACGTTTGTAACTCTAACTGATTTTCATATTGCAAATCAGTTATTTCAGATTCAAATTATTTCACCTTCTCGGTAAACTAAAATATAATTTTGGTGTCAATTAATCAGTAAGCGATATAGATTGCAAAATAAAAAAAAACCAATTCGGACAAATATTTCACGAAGGTCACATTTCCCTTGACACGTCTCATATGTATATATATATATATATATATATATATATATATATATATATATATATATATATATATATATATATATATATATATATATATTTCAGTTTAAATGATGATTGTAGATTGACAAAAATATGTCACGAGAATTTGTTTTGGCCTCTTTTTAAATGCTATGACCTTGGCATTATTTACATAACATTAACGTATTGAAATTAACTGTGTTTTCAGGTTGTTTATCTGTCGTATGCAACAATGCTGGAACGTGTATCGAAGAGAATGGAAATACAACATGCATATGTCCGTTTGGCTTCTGGGGAGTAAAGTGTGAAAAAAGTGGTAAGCTTAATAACAATGAGTGTACCATGATCCAATTCTGCTCATTTATACATGAATAATTGATCAATAGTTAAACTGCATAGATATTGCTTTTTGTTCATGTTCATCGCCATTCCAATGATGGCAGTTATAAGATGGAGCTTAGTTTTTAATGTTGGATTTCATAAACGGTTACGTTGTACCCCCAAAAACACTTTCTGTCAGCGATTCCTTTAGCATTTATATTATCCACTAATGAATGTTATGAATGAATTAATTTGATGGGTCAAGAACTGAAACTTTACATAAAATAAACTAATAAGAACTATATTATTTTAATCAATAGTATTTAAAGAGATGATTTTTTTTTACCCTTTTCGTATTCAATTATTCCAGTATATTCGGTTTAATTATTACATTCAGTCTGCGATACAAATGACTGCAAGCTTGGAACATGTACCCCAGACCCAAATCATAAATCATCGTACGTCTGCAACTGTCAGCCTGGAATGACGGGAATATTTTGTGATACTATCAAAGGTAAGGCATATTTTAGCTCACGTGAACCGAAGGTTCATGTGTGCTTTTCTGATCGCATTTTGTCCGTCTGTCAGTGGAGTGGGGCAAAAGAGACCCCAGGGGCTCCACTCTTTAACAAACTTCTCCTACAGAACCGCTGCATGAATCGAAAAACTAATTGTATCTGAGTGATTTACATAGATATATAATTCAAGTTTGTTAATTTCATTAAAATAGGAAAATAAAGTGTTTTTGACGTCATTTTTGTTTGATTTCTTTGATTTTCTCCCCTTCTATTAATTATAATGTGTTAATTTTATGTGTTTTACCTGTGGTTTGGTAGATAAATGCTTTCCTGAAAGAATTTTACTGAAATTTAATTTTTTGGAATGTTAATTATTTTCTTAAAACTGAAAGTAATGAAAGGGGTAATTTTCCACATTTTCGACTTCTTCTCCAAAACCACTGAAGTGATTTTGATGACATTAAAATACTCAAGGTCCTCTATAAAGATTGTTCATTTCGGTCAGATCGACATTTGGGTGGATCCATGGGTAGGCAAAAGGGCCCCAGTGAGTACCCCTCTTTAGAAATCTTCTCCCGAATCGGTGCATGGATTGGAAAACTAATTGTATCTGAGTGATCTACATAGATGTATGATTAAAATTTGTTAATTTGGTAAAAATGGGAAAATACATTTTTTATGTGTTTTTGATGTCTTTTGACACATTGTCATTTTCATTCATTTTTGCATAATTTCTTTGATTTTCTCCCCTTTATTCATTATGATGCATTCATTTTATGTGTTGTATCTCTGGTTTAATAGATAAATGCTTTCCTGAAAGAATTTTTAAAAAAAAAAAATTTTTATTTTTTTTTTAAGAATTTTAAAGGATGAAAGGGGAGTAATTTTTCACATTTTCGACTTCTTTTCCAAAACCACTGAAGTGATTTTGATGACATTAAAGTACTCAAGGTCCTCTATAAAGATTGTTCATTTCGGTCAGATCGACCCTTGGGTGGATCCATGGTTAGGCAAAAGGGCCCCAGGGAGTACCCCTCTTTAGAAACTTCTCCCGAATCGGTGCATGGATTGAAAAACTAATTGTATCTGAGTGATCTACATAGATGTATTATTAAAATTTGTTAATTTGGTAAAAATGGGAAAATACATTATTTATGTCTTTTTGATGTCTTTTTACACATTGTCATTTTCATTCATTTTTGCATAATTTCTTTGATTTTCTCCCCTTTATTCATTATGATGCATATTTTATGTGTTGTATCTCTGGTTTAATAGATAAATGCTTTCCTGAAAGAATTTTGGTGAAATTATTTTTTTTAATTTAACTTTTGACGTCTTTTTTTCACATTGTGATTTTCATTTATTTTTGCATGATTTCTTTGATTTTATCATCATTTATTCATCATGATGCATTCATTTAAAGATGTCTTTAGGTAAAGAAATACTTTCCTGAAAGAATTTTTCTGAAATTTAATTTTCTGAATTTATGAATTTTTAAAAAGGCAAAAAGAAGGAAGTAACATTATTTTCACACGCCTGTTCTTCCAAACCGCTGAAAGAAAAAAGAAGCAAGTACGGTATCCAAGTTCCAATACCAAATTTATGTTTTTTTTTACTAGATCGACTATGAGCTAGATCCAAAACAAGTCTCAAATGACGAACCATATCAACAAAGTCTTTTTAGAAAAAAATACATAGGGGGTCTTTTATCAAAGTAACCGCTAGTATTCACGTGGCCACGGTAAATTGATATCCTGTGATAATACATATACAGAGACAAGTTTACAGGAGTTATTGTAATATAGACCCTTCTAGTATTCATGTACTCAGCGATGTTAATTGCCATATGGTTATGAAGAAATAACCCTCATTGAAAATTAATGTAAACCGATATTTTTGCAGAAAATAATTTAAAAGAGGATCATTTTATCGCAGCCACGACTCACTGACCTCCCTGTAAAATTGATATTTTTGCAGAAAATAATTAAAAAGAGGATAATTTTATCGCAGCCACGATTCACTGACCCCCCCCCCCCCTGTAAAATTGATATTTTTGCAGAAAATAATTAAAAAGAGGATAATTTTATCGCAGCCACGATTCACTGACCCCCCCCCTGTAAAATTGATATTTTTGCAGAAAATAATTAAAAAGAGGATAATTTTATCGCAGCCACGACTCACTGACCTCCCTATAAAATTAATAATTTCAGTGGTGTCGATTTTGCAAGGGGGTCGCAAAAGGAATACCCCGGGGGTCACTTTATAGCTCGACAAAGTGACACCGGGGTCATTCTATCGCGATAAAATGACCGTGGTGTCAAAATGTCGTATGACACTTAGACCAAGGTGTTCGCAAATATCTAACAAAACCTGTTTCAACGTGTGGAAGCATAGTTATGTCAAGTTGATGTGTTTAACTCATTAACCCTAGATACACATTTAGACTGGCCTAAGTTCATTGTTTTTCAGGGGTTGATGAGTTAATCAGTGACTATACATCGATATTTTGTATAGCAAATCCCTATGGTATTTAAACCTTTTGAACTTCGTCATTGTATTACGGTATGGTATTTATAACAACTATTGGGACACCACTTACTGAATTATCAATATAATTGTTCTCACAATTCTGGACCTCAATACATTGTATATTACTTCAGATTCACCACCCAAAAATCTGTATATCGTAAATGAGTATATGTGAAGCTGGCAGGTTGCTCTTACTTTTCTTCCTGTCGATTCCTCCATAATTGATATATTGTCCGTTTTATTGTTCTGTTTTTGTTATAGATACCAAAACAGTCTCATGCACGTTTGAACCTGATGAACCTTGTTTTTTGCATGACGAGATGGGATCAGATAACTTTAATTGGACGGTGAATTCCGTATGTAGATTTTAACACGATTTTATTTGTAGTTTGTGTTTCAACTATTGTAATTTACACAGTACTGGTATGCATTTTTTCAGTAGATATTTACTCCCTTTGAAGAGACATTAGCTGTGTATTTTTCAAAATTTATTTGTACTTTTTACTTCTTAGATTGATATACAATAACAAAACAGAGATATACCCAGGCATTAAAATTCTTACCTTTTTGTGAAAATTGCTTGAGAAACCCAGTTTGCCAATTATTCACTTGATTAACTCAACCTCACCATTTGTATAGGAATACCACACTGGACCTGACCTTCTTTTCGCAAAACATATAGGAATATAAGATTTTATGTGTCTATGTGTAGCTATTATTTAATCTCAACGTTCCGTAAATTTTACGGTCGGTATAATAGTCTTGTTTGCGACTACTCTGTTTCACTAAGTGAAATGTTGAGTTGCCTTTTCGTTGGCGGTTGTTGAGACGTCTGTACCAATTGTGACGAGGATTCACTCCTCACGTATTTCATTGGACTTGACTGTGGACTCACGGCGGGTGTGACCGGTCGACAGGGGATGCTTACTCCTCCATGGCACCTGATCCCACCTCTTGGTTTCCAGAGGTCCGTGTTTGTCCATTTTTATCGGATTTGTATCTATGTCCATCAAGTACAAATAGTAAAGACTACAAAAATTCGAAATATTCTTTTGTAAACACAGCTATTGCCCCTATAAGTAGGTTGAAATTGTTAGACACATACTCCTACCATGGTGTACTAGATTGTGTCATCTATATACACTACAGATTAGTCTCAATATCTCTTATAACAACCATAAATAAAAGCATAAATACCAAGGAATATATATATATATATATATATATATATATATATATATATATATATATATATATATATATATATATATATATATATATATATATATATATATATATTCCTCGTTTATTTACCTTGAAGTTGAAATTGGACTCCTAACAGCTCGACATGGGGATGCCTATTGCATCTGATCCCAACTCCCTATTTATCCATTTTATAGAGGATTAGTATAGTGTCTCCTGACGGTCCTAATGCTTAATACTTTGGTATCTCTAATAATTCTGTATACCCAGTAAGTTTTGAATAGCTGTGTTTATAACCACACGGTAATTCTAACAGACATGAACATTTGGTAAATCAAAGACTTTGATTTAATTCGCTAAAATCTAATGTGCGAAAACACATCTCAATTTGCGATATGTGGAAAATGTTTCAATCTACCTAGATTTTCAATCTTTATAGAAATGGACATCGTCAGACTCCACAGGTCCATCGTCAGCACATGGTGGCATATATTATTCCTATATAGAGACATCTTATCCTCGGATGACTGGTGACAAAGCCGTGCTTTCTTCGTACAATTTTGCACGTACGTTCATTTACGCAATCGTTAAAGACATCTTTTTCTTTCAATTCATTTGTCTCCCTACGTCTTTCCATTACTCTCTTGCCTTCTCTATACCATTTTTATATCTGTATTTTCAGAAAATATTGTTAGAAAATATTTACCTTTATGTGCAGTTTACCCTTATACACAGGTTCAATTTAGTTCAAGTATGCAGTCAAGGGACTTGAAAAAACTAGACTTTATAAACACGTAATCCTTATGTAGAGGTTTTACTGCATATATATATATATATATATATATATATATATATATATATATATATATATATAGAGAGAGAGAGAGAGAGAGAGAGAGAGAGAGAGAGAGAGAGAGAGTGTGAGAGAGAGAGAAATACAATGACTCCATTTTTTTCATTTTTGATACATTTGAGCATATAGCTGACCATTCGTATTCCGAGTGTGTGTGTGTGTGTATGTTTGTGTGTGTGTGTGTGTGTGTGTGTGTGTGTGTGTGTGTGTGTGTGTGTGTGTGTGTGTGTGTGTGTGTGTATGTATGTATGTGTGTGTGTGTGTGTGTGGTTCTCCCCGATATATTTCCTGTTATAACGCCAAACACGCATAACGCCACTATTTCTTGAAGAATAAATTTTCTTCCATATAATTTCTCTGCAATTTTACTAGTGTGGCCAAATCGTCCAACCTTAAACTTGAACAAACTTTGCCAAAATATGCAAATTAACGGTAGTGAGTTGTAAACAGGATATGATATACAACAGGGATTAAAGGCATGAAAACGACAAATCTTGAAAATAGTTAAACTCGATAAATTGGCGGTATATTGCGGTTATTATATTTATTTATTTATTTATTTATTTATTTATTTATTTATTTAATTATATTGTCTATCAATACGCGTAGATCTATGGTGAAACCTTTTTTTCAGCGGCAAAGAGGTGTCTTATTTTCGGGTACCATATGTTTGGGAGTGGCATAGGCAGCTTGACAGTCAGTCTTTCCGGGATCCCTTTGTTCACTAAATCTGGAGACCAGGGAGATAAGTGGAACGAGGCCTACTTGGATATTCCCGATTCTAATACATATATGGTAAGTAACTGTGGTTAATAAGATATTGAACAACAAAGCTAGAAAAATATCAACTTTATAAATTCTACATCGGTCGGCATGTTTTATCAAGACATCCACGGGGAGATTGACAGATCACTGATATGGTAGGTATGTTTTTATTTTCATTATTTTCCGTTTGTCTGTATAGTAACTGGTTTGAGTCCTTTTAAATTTGATATGGTAGATTTTCATGCACGTAATTTGGTGTGCAATGTAGTGGGTTAATACTACAAATATTATCACGAATAACCGTGTTCTAATTGAGAAAACTAAAATTCAAACGTGTCGACGTAATTATATCAGCGTTCCATTGTTTACACATGTTTGTATATATTGCTTAGAGGAAGGATCCAAGTTATATTTTCTATAATGTTATGGTTTGGTGTTTAGATGAATACAGCAACAATAGCTTTAAACAATACAGTTATCATCATCATCACCATCATTATGATGTGAGCTTTTCTGACTTATCAATATAATGTCCAGGACATAGATACAAATCCTGTAAAAATGGACAATCACGGACCTCTGGAAACCAAGAGGTGGGATCAGGTGCCATGAAGGAATAAGCATCCCCTGTTGACCGGTCACACCCGCCGTGATTCCACTTATTCATATACATTTATACTGCTCTGTTCCAGTAGACACTATTCATGTTTCTTTCCAATTCACTTTGTGAAAATCCTCTTTAATATTCCTGGGCCAAACCAAACACACTCAACAATTTTTCAGTGATATGGTGGCGTCCAGATTTGACTTTTCAGTTTAGTCTTTATCACTCACAGGCCCTCTTTTGTCTGTCTTACTTATAACTTTGGTATTATGTTTACCAAGATACTGACAGCCGTTAAGGAGAAACTTCAACAATACTGTACAGTTGCTTATTCCAGAAACGATGTAAATCAGATGATTCAAAACAGCTTTTAGAAAATTTGACGGCACGCAAATACAAATGTCAATGCGATATATCCCAGCGAACTAAAAGTTAAAGATACAACAGAATCAAGCACACACCCTTCATACTTAGACATTTTACTTAATATAAACACAGACGGGAAATTAGCAACTAAGCTATACGATAAACGCGACAATCGGCTTTCCCATCGTAAATTTTCCACATTTAAGTAGTAATATCCTTCAGTCACCCGCATATGGAGTTTATATTTCACAAATGATCCGATATACCACGGCGTGTACAATATATGAAGATTTCATATACAGAGGTAAACTACTCACTGACAAATTATTGACACAGGGATATCGAAAACCGCGTTTAATGTCAACGTTCCGCAAATTTTATGGTCGGTCTAATAATCTTTTTTGCGACTACTCTGTTTCACTAAGTGAAATGTTGAGTTGCCTTTTCGTTGGCGGTTATTGAGACGTCTGTACCAATTGTGACGAGGATACACTCCTCACGCGTTTCATTGGACTTGGCTGTGGACTCACGGCGGGTGTGACCGGTCAACAGGGGATGCTTATTCCTTCATGGCACCTGATCCCACCTCTTGGTTTCCAGAGGTCCGTGATTGTCCATTTTTACAGGATTTGTATCTATGTCCTGGACATTCTATTGATAAATACTTTGGTATCTGGAATTGTTCATATGTTTATAATATTGATAACCACTAGGTTGTTGTCACTGCTGGCGGACTGTTTGAGTTCCCGAGGGTATACATAAATCTAGTACCTGGTATTTCGGTACCATCTGTACATCTTATGCTAAAGTAATATTTGGCACTAATAACACCATTTAAATTCGAAAATTTTCTAAAGCTAAGATAGTCATTTTTTGTACAGTAGTTACTCTTACACGGATTTCGGCTATACTTTTAGAGATATCATTTGGCATTGCATGATACCACTTTCTCTGTAGAAAATACATATACTTTTCAAATTCGAGCTCAACTGATGAAGTCTAATTGACGGAAACAATATCGTTTGAGAATTATAACTTTGGTATTATCGTTATAATATTAAGTATTTCTTTTTTAAAGATATTTGCTGACATTATTGTGTCTTTTATATTCAGGTGCAATTTACAGGCGTTCGAGGAAGTTCCTACACAGGAGACATAGCAATAGATGATATAACCGTGTCCCCTGGGGCCTGTGGTAAATATTTTTTAGTACTGCAAAACATCTTTTGAATTATTGCATTTTATATATATATATATATATATATATATATATATATATATATATATATATATATATATATATATATATATATATATATATATATATATATATATATATATATATGCTTATAGACTCCAACAGGGCTCGAACCTATGCTGACAAGAGGTGAGATCGTTAATTGTTGAAAGTGGGGTTCGTTACCCACTCGATTATAGAGACCCCGATACCCTGATTACATTTCAAACTATCGAAGTAGAAGTTGTTTTCCAACTTACATTTTTATCAGGGATTTATACGCACCTGACCTTAAACGTTTTAAACTTTATAAACATTGCTTGAAAAATTACAAACCAATCTATTTTAAACTGAAAACCCCACAATTATAGATAAGTGAATACAAATTTATAATCACAAGGGCTCGTGGTATTACCAAAAGAGGTTTTATTGTCTTTTTAATGCCTTGTGTTATTGTCTGTTTTATCATAGACGTAAAGGCAAGGTCCGGAAGCGCTATATAGACAAAACTACACATATGTTTCTTTCCGTGTCATCAGGCTGTGTGGGTTTTTTTTCATTGCATTCCCTTATTTACTGTACACAGGATTATTTTCAAAATAAATTTACAATTTTGAATTCACCCAGTTTTGAATTAGCTCACTGACAATAAGGGAGAGAGGTGCGAAAATAAAACGGGGGCAAAAATGTCCGTGTATAAAGTATGTATATGTATATACAAATTTAAAATTCATTCCGCTTTTAACGACGCTATCAACTATTTTGGATGACATGAAGGCCATTTAGAAAAGTAGCTCCGGAGAAATTTCCGTATCCAACTAGGTGCTATACGACAGTACTTATTGCATGGGCGTAATAAACTGTATGATTACACATGCTTGTGATAAATGCTTTTTCTTACCCGTGATCTCATGCGACCGAAATCTCTCGTGACTAATGAATATTTATAAGCAGTAGGTGTTGTCCAATTTATCTAATCGCAGTAGTTATGTTGATCCGATATAGTTCTGAACTTCTTAAAAAGCTTCGATCTGATTGGCTGACTCGCACTGGCTGAGGCTTCGTGAAGAATAAAATATTTATGAGAGGTTACAGTACCATGAGACCACGGGTAGGAAAGAGGACAGCGATTTCGGACCGTGGGTTTACGACGATGTGATCTATGAACACCATGACTATTGTAACTGTTTTACAAAAGATAACATTAATTTTCCATTCCCTGTTAGAAATGAAATTTCACCGCGAGGCGTTTCGTGAATGCCTGCACATTTGGAATCAGTATGTTAATGACAAAACGACAGAACATGAGCTTATGTTGGCCCCTCCTTTTATCAATGACCAAAGTACTGAATTGAAAATATTAATGCGCTTAGAACATCGGTCACTAATTTATCTTTTGGATTGATAATAAATAATAAGAATATACGAGTGTGCCATTTTGTTTTGCTCAGCATCTTTTGGTATAACGTTTATAATGTTATACAATGCCGATTCATTGCCAAAATAATTGAAACGATATTTAAATGTTTATATCAGTAAGAGTCAGTTCTGGAGACTGAGAGAAGTGAAATACTGATAGATAATGATAACCATGAAATGAAGAGTGCATTCGAATCTGCATTTTCCCCATTTACATATTTTACATCACTTTCTATTTCAAACTCCTTCATTTACTTCCATTTACAATTTGACATTTACCTATTTATCATTCACCTATGTTAATCAAGGTTGCAAGACAAATCCCTGTGTTAATGGACAGTGTGCTGACGATTCCACGTCTCCCAATGGGTACAAATGCACTTGTGACCTTTATTTTTCTGGTGACAACTGTGAAATTGGCGGTAAGTTAGTGATAAATCATACATCATATCTACAATCGTCACAAGGTATGTCTATCAATGTACTGTGTTTTCTTTTCTTGCATATATATTCTCATTTTTTAGTAAAAAAGAACTTGTGGATACTTTGTTAAAATGGCGATACCAACAATTCGTTGTACATGTGAATATGAGACGAATATGATGACGAAAGTGTAAAATGTTCATACAATATTTTATTAAATTGTTGTTTCTTATGTTGTCTTTTCTTCTTTTCAAGCATGCACGAAAAACCTTTGTCAGTACGGTCAGTGTAATGTTACTGGAAATGACTCATACAGTTGTAGCTGTAATCAAGGTTTCCTTGGAACATTCTGTGATATTGCAGGAAGTGAGTCACTTGTATACTCTGCTATTGACATTAGGCAGTTTAAAAGACTTTATAAATGCTAATGTTTGAATTGTCAGAATATTATTGTGTCTCTAGGTCGGTCGCTCTCTATTTATGTATTTATGGAATGAATGTTTGTATGTATGAGTGTATGTGTTTATACACAGCTCTCTCTCTCTCTCTCTCTCTCTCTCTCTCTCTCTCTCTCTCTCTCTCTCTCTCTCAATTTATTTTCCTACATTAAGGCTTATTTGTATCATAAATATTTAGGATAATGTCAATCTATGATTTATTACAAAGCGTCCCTTCTTAGTGATATAATAGGGGAAGACTATCCTGCCAAACGTAACAGCTTAATATACTGACAGTGGAGAGAATTGGCTAGTCAAACGTTTCAGTCGTCATTTAATACAAGGGAGATAAAAAATGATACTATTATATCACAATTGTCTAACTTTTGTATCATTTTTGTTTGTTATCTAACGATGCGCTTCGGCTAGCAAAATTTCCCTTTTTATGTACCGACAGGGGAAATAATTATTTAGTCCGAAGCTTCCCTCTTCGTGATATAACAAATGGAAATAAACGGCCAGCCCAAGGTCCCTTTTCATATTAAAGCTATTCAAATTTCCCTCCTTCGTGAACGATTAGGGGTAATAGCTGGTCGGCCTGCACTTTTTTTCCTTAATATTTGATAGGTAAAAATTGGCAAGTCCAAGTTTTTCTATATCATTATTTTTATAGGGGTCGATAGATATACAAATTCAACCTACATATACATTGTATTTATAGGGAAAATTACCCTGACCAATATTTCTGTTTTATGAACGTTTATTGATGATTGGTAAATTTTAATTACGTATTGACTTATAGGTGAACAATTCATGAGTTTAATAGTGGAAACTCACAAGACAATTTATTTGCCGCTTTGATAACTTATAAAGGGGAAAGACCTCGCTTACATTTGAAAAAATTGGCCAGGTAGCATTTCCCGCGGGAAAAGACTTGGCTAGCAGATTCAGCATGGGTGATAGATTTTACTGGTACACCGGGCTAGAATTCCGGTGTAACATAATCGATTTATATTTAGATGAGACATAACTTTACCACTGGTCAAATTCCACTTCATTCCTACGTCATCAAATAATTGATTTTTCAGATCTCCTTGAAACAATAAATAAGCAGAAAGTTTAGTTCCTTGTTGGTATTTTCATTTTAGGCAATGCAGTATTAACGTGCGATTTTGAACCTGGCTCTTATTGCTTTCTGAAGGATATCAACACTGACGATTTTGACTGGACTATTCAAACGGTAAGAAATCTACTTTTATTTTCATATTCCTTCAAACTTTTCCAACATGTCAATTTTAAAATAACATTGTGTATTTTCCAATTACCTGATAGAAAGAGTACCTTTATCTATAACCAGGTAGAAATTTTAGTTTGACCTCTTAAGACACACACACACACGCACACACACATTCACAAACTTTGTAGATATTGACTTAACAATCATATATACATGAACGTCATTTGATCATTGATTCATAAAAAGATCTGTTGTGACCAAGTCGGGGTCCCTATAGGACCTAGCCTCTGGCTCAGGTGACCTAAAAGCTTCTACTGTGGTAAAAGGCATTTGCTGTGTTTTTTCAAAAAAGTTTTACTACATAAATTAATTTTAAAAAGTAAATTCACAAATGCATAATAATTCTTAAATTCCTATATATGACCATTTATTTAAATTCCTATACATGACCATTTATTTAAAGTTTATTTACATTATTTTTAATCGGGGAAGTAAGTATAACGTTCATGAGAGGTAGAGTCTGTCTCTCCTATAAATATCCTTCTTGATATCGATTTCAGCCCCATACTCTCTGAATTATACAAATAATATTATACGTATATTAACGGAAACGTAAAAAACGTAAAACAAACGTAATTTTATGTCTATTAATATATTTTATTTTTGTATATGGAAATGATACTGTGTTTTACTTACTTCCTTTTGGCAATCATATCTAAAACTAACTGTTCACTTTTTCACCGAACTTGACCTTTTCACCGACTTGAAGAGGTGCTCATGTTATATTTGCAACAGGTGTGACATGTTAGCAGAAGACTCCTGCCGGACAACTGGTCCTCTCCCGTTCCGGATTCGCGATTACTCTTCACGTTGAGACTATTTGTATATGTATCATATTCTAATGGACTTGGAGTGTCGATTATTCATTGTAACGTCTTCAATTTTACTTTAAGGGGGAAACGCCAACTTACGGGACAGGACCGGAAGAAGCAATCAATGGTCAATTCTATGTATATGCAGAAACGTCATCACCGCGTAAACAGGGCGACAAGGCTATTTTATCATCACACGTCAAACTGCTAGGTTTGATTTGATTTTTGTTTTTGTTTTATGCAACGCTCGACTTTTTTTAATTATATGGTGGCGGTCAGTTTTTAATGGTGGGAGAGGACCCAGTTACAATGTACACGGGAAGAGACCACCGGTTTATAGCATGTAAACGGTTAAGTTTCTCACAAAAATCAGCTTCGAATCCAGCGGACTCGAAATTGTGCTGACCAGAAGTGAAATGCTTGATTGTTCAAAGCGCGAAGCTCTAACCACTCAACCACAAAAATCCTACACTGTTGGGTAATAATAAATATGCGATTATCTCCTTTCTGTTTATTACCCGTTGGATCAGTTCTTTATGACCACAAAATATAAAGTTGGAAAACAAATCGAGTGATATTGGTGCTATATTTAATCTATAAGAACTTAATCTTATGTTATACAAAATAGTTTAGTGTATGACCTTGTCACATATTACTTTATCTATCAAAATCATACATCTATTTAGAATTCGAGCCAAACTGATCAACGTTTATTCACAGACCCTATTGCCTTGAGCATTTTATTTTTGTTTTTTTCCTTTTGCCTGTAACTTTGGTACTTTCTCTTTAACATATCTGTAAATTTGAATGTTGTTTACGCCACACTCAACAATTTATCCGTTAAAAGGATGTCGTTTATTCCCACTCGTGGTTGAGTGAACATGGTTGCAGGAAAGACCATTGACCCTCCGAAAATAATTATATGTAAATTACCAATTATAGATACTTTGGAATACTCATATTGTAATATGCTTTTCAATATCGATGATATGCAATTTCACATATTTTTATTTTTTGTGTGCTTAAGTATTTGCTTGTGTTAGTGCTTTTCCATGTGTTAGTGAGTGCTAGAGTACGTGTGTCCATGTGTGTGTGCGTGTGTGTGTGTGTGTGTGCGTGTGTGTGTGTGAGGTGGGACGGGGTGGGTGTGTCCATGTGTGTGTGTGTGTGTGTGTGTGTGTGTGTGTGTGTGTGTGTTTCGGCTCATAAGAATTTGAAAAGGAATATTCGTCCATCACTACAAGATACAAAAAGCTTTGTATGGTTGTTGGATAGAGACAAGAGTTATTAGTTCATCATTCTATAAAAGTATGTATAAGTATATGATTTTATAAATACAGTTTTTGAAGTCCTTACATTTTGTCTAAACCTCTTGTTTTGTTGCAGATGCTCCTCGCTGTCTCACCTTCCGTTATAACATGTTTGGAACTTCTATGGGAACTTTGAACGTCGTTCTAGGGACTAATGAAATTAAATGGAGTGTTTCTGATAATAAAGGGAAAGATTGGCACGAGGGAAAAGTCGATATCAACAATAACAAGGTAATCTGCGTATCTATAGCTAATGTTTATACGGAATAATTACTGTATTACTTTGATATTTTTTCTGAAAATCACGGACGGGATATGTGCGAAATATTTCAATTTTACAAAATAAATGAATGTTGAATTCACAATTATACATATACAAATCGGTCGTCCGATATTCTAAGAAATGTGTTAAACAATTATATATACTGTTTAGGTTTTGATTGTTGTTTTACATTCCGTCAAAAATATTCTGGGAAGTTGACTGCTTACGGACACCTGATCCTGTCTTGTTTGGGATTCGCAATTGTTCTCCATGTTATTATATTTAATTTGTCGTATTCTTATGGACCTGGGGTTTCTATTTTCATTTTTACTTCTCTTATATTGAGATATCAGCAGCTTTAGGTCAAGTGCCACAAATTTTGACCTGTGCTATGGACTGATGTCAATGCAGTGAGGGTTGTTTTTTGTGTCATGCAATCCCTGACTTGGTGCCTCGGTTTCAAGTCGCATCTGAAAGACTTTCAAATTGGTATATCGAGCGCTTCGCAAAGAAATAGTCACTACCTTTGGGTATGACACGGTATCTCCACTTGTGATATTTGAACCCCTTTTCACTCGATCAGTGCAACGAGTGTTTTATAAAATTAATATCTCTTTTGTACACATAGTGTGCTATGAGATGCAAATAAATATAAACCAGATGCCATAATGGTATTTCTGAATTATCCGACAAAATCGTTCTTAGGAAGTTTTATCGATTTCAATTCAAACATTTTAACATGAAATATAAAAACTCTAGGTACCAAAGTAAAAATTTTAAGGATGTCCAGGATATAGATACAAATCTGGTACAAATGGACAAATACGAACCTTTGGAAGCCAAGAAGTGGGATTAGGTGCCATGGAGGAGTAAACTATATTACATTTATAGCTGCACATTCATCAGTCCTGTTACAGCATTGCATGAGGGCGTCTAGAAAAGTCCTAGAAAAACCTTGCAGACTATACCATAAGCCTTTATCAGCCATCCTCTCTAAAGACACTCAGCAGTGCATGATCTTCACTTCCGTATTTGTAGAATACCCAATTCAAAGGGTAATGCAAACCCAAAGACCCCCTTAGATCCGCAGATGCAAATAATTCATAAAATTCTGGAATCCCCAATACTTTATCCCGTCTTTAAAATAGTTTACGACCCATGTGATTTGTTCATCTATTACCATCAATAGACCGACCTCCGAGCAAAAGGATCAAAACTATATAGTAACATTAGAACCGATCAATATTTAAGTTGTGGATACGAATTTACCATGTGTGACGCTTTATTGATAAACTTCTTGGTTGGCCAAATAAAAAGTGAATGATTAAGTTTCTAAAAGATAAAGTTAAATAAGGTATCAATATTGCTGTAATTGAGGCGTCACAATTACATATCTCCTAAAAAGCCTGAGTATGTATCTTAAGCTAATAGAAATGTGCAATACATGATAGAAATATACAGGATTCACAGTATTTCAAATCTATCTGCCTATATACTATAAGTTTCAACTACTTTTGTTTATTTTGACCGTAATTTTATTCACAGTTGTTTAGTAGGTAGAACTCATTAAATATCCAGATTTCCAGGAAATCGTGTGTCATTGTTTTATTTAAGGTTGCATTCGAGGCCGTTCGAGGTATAAGTTATCAAGGTGATATTGCCTTAGATGACGTCAAACTGTCGCCTGGATATTGTAGTAAGTCATATATATATATATATATATATATATATATATATATATATATATATATATATATATATATATATATATATATTATATATATATATATATATATATATATATATATATATATATGAATATGTTTCAAAATAGAAATAATCATAACATACTCTATCAGCGTTAATGACCCACAGTGCAAAAAAAACGTTTTGTATTTTAAGTTTGTTTTGAAATGCACGGATCCGGTGATCCATGGTGGAGTTAATGTTTTATTGCAAACCATAAATGGATGACTATTGAACAAGGGTATTCTAAAACCATCCAGATATCAATTCATTCAGTGTATTGATGTTGTCCGATTCACATTAGATGGCGGGGCGGAGTAACTTTTTGATTACCATACGGATGTTTCCACTCACTTTTCGGTCATGACAAGCTGCACAGGGAAACATTTTGTTCCTCACTTGATACTGTTTTATGTATGGTGACAAGTAGGATTACCCTTGCTTGTGAAAGGAAACCTCTGTTGTAAAATTTTGATATTGTTAATAATATATGTAAAATGTGCTTTACATAGAACGCGATTAGTGTGGTGACCAGGTCCCATCACGTTTTCATTTGTTCTTCATGTTGAGATCATTTATATGTCTAATTGGTCGTATTGGTATGGACTTGTAGTTTCCATTGGTATTTCTTCTACATTATACATACTCAGTTTATCAGTGTTCTTTTCAGACTGAATGGTACGTCTGTCGGATCTCACAAGAACGATTACTGCTTCAACGGAAATATAATATTCACAACACGGAGACAATAATAGATTATGCCAGAAAAGTTTATATGAAACTTCTACAGTTTTACATAAACAACTTTTTTTCTTGATAATAAATATTAATCTGCAGCATCAAAATGAAGTATGTCATTACTTGTATTTATTAAATGAATAACGGCAATGCATGGCAAGGTTTACAAATAAAAGTCGTCTGCCCAGCAATGTTTACAAATAAAAATCGTCTGCACGGCGATGTATACTTATACAAGTCGTCTGTCTGCACGGCAATGTATACTGATACAAGTCGTCTGTCTGCACGGCAATGTATACTGATACAAGTCGTCTGTCTGTACGGCAATGTATACTTATACAAGTCGTCTGTCTGTACGGCAATGTATACTTATACAAGTCGTCTGTCTGTAGGGCGATGTATACTTATACAAGTCGTCTGTCTGCACGGCAATGCATACTGATACAAGTCGTCTGTCTGCACGGCGATGTATACTTACAAGTCGTCTGTCTGCACGGCAATGTATACTGATACAAGTCGTCTGTCTGCACGGCAATGTATACTTATACAAGTCGTCTGTCTGCACGGCAGTGTTTACTTATACAAGTCGTCTGTCTGTATAGCAATGTATACTTATACAAATCGTCTGTCTGTACGGCAATGTATACTGATACAAGTCGTCTATCTGCAAGGCAGTGTATACTTATACAAGTCGTCTGTCTGTATGGCAATGTTTATAAATAATAATCATCCACACGGCAATATTTAAAAATAATAGTTATCTACATGACACTCTTTACAAATAATAGTTATCTACATGACACTCTTTACAAATAATAAATGTCTGTACGGCAATGTTTACAAATGATGGTCGTCTGCTCTTTGATTAATAAAAGTATGAAATCTTCTTGGTTTGGAAGGGGAACTATATGTATGTGCTGGCCAGTTTACTATGTATGTGCTGGCCAGTTTATTGCATATTAATCCTGAAACTTGCTACACAGACTCTATATTGATATAAAGGGATTCACTATTTTCACGTTAAACGGTGTGCGATGGTAATATGCATGCATATCATCAAAATGAAAATAAATGTTTATTTTATTTTAGATGATAATGATCACAAAATTATTCTTGGGTTTTGATAATTTGTCTATTTTTGTATTTTTTCTTTTGCACATATGAATCTGCAAAGTCAGTGGCCATTTGTGCCCGCTTTGGACCTTGCCCTTAGTTTTATTCACAGTTTTAAATAAGGCTCTAATAAGTTACTGAAGTGCTTGCATAACTTTTATCAGTTATCTTTCATTTATTTCTTTACATTATGGAAGTGCAACAAAATCCACGGATGTGAGCAATTGCAACGTCCAAAATGCTCCTGTGTTGACCGGATTTTGTACTGTGCACTAGTTGGTAACAGGCGACGGTTCAAATATTAAAAAATGTAAACTGTACCTGTTATTCGTTAAGTATTTTCAATTTGTGTATAACCTGCAAAGTAATCCCCGTACATTTTAATAGTAACATGTTCCGAGTTTATGGCGTCAGTATTTCTAAAAATAAACGAATGTGTCGTGACATAGGAATGCCAGTATTTGACAATTTTGCTTTTTAAAAGTGTTATACGAAATCAGATATATCAGGGTATGCTGAACGTAAGATAATTATATACCCTGATATCAACACTCAAGATTTATGAATTTGCATCTCTTTCGTCTGCTTCATAAAGGGTTTATGTCTTTCGTTCCGACCACTTACTAAAACATAAACATAAACTCCCTTGTCAGTTGTTGTGACAAGGTACGTAGAATCGAAATACAACAACTTGTAAAATAGGGTTATCAGTGATCATGCTGGAGGGATAAAGTATTTCAACTCTGATCAACGCAGGTTAGCAGCCCGCTGACAATTTATCTAATTTAATGAGAAAGTCTTTTAGTTTCCTTGTGAAAGTACGGAGGTCCCCTCCCGGGAACATTGCTGTCTTCTCGACTATGAACAAATGCGACCAACTGTAACTCAGTTAACTGCTTCATCAAACACCATTTATAAAAAGAGACTGGAATCAAAGCGAATGTTAGTGGGGTACAGGGGATACTTAACTCCACCTCTTGTGTGTTTTTAATAAGCTTTCTGTCAAATATTAATTATTAAATATTATTATTGGGACTTTCTCAATGTCAACATTTTGAACTATTTGACATTATATTTTGTTTCACTTCATGTTAGTATTGTTCTGGTATTCAACATCTACTCATGTACAAAAGAGTTATATATTTATACAGTAAAGTAATAAATACCAAACCTTCTTAAATGGGAAATATAAAATATCTCTATTAAGACTACGTAATTGACTGACTCAGTGAGGTCTGATTAGTGAGGTGGTCTCTTAAGTGCGGATCTGTGTGCATTAGATATTTATCAAGGGGCTGAAGAATTGTGGTCTGAATTGCAAGGTGGTTTCCTAAGCGAGGTGGTTTTTAGGCGAGTTTCCACTTTTTGAAGTTACGGTTTCTTTGTATTTATTTGTTTCACTCCACATTCAACGTTTTTCAGTTATATGATGATTTCGATGGAGGAGGATAGAACCCTGTTACAATGTACTGGGGAAGAGACCACCGCCCATTCGCAAGTAAACTGAGCTCGAAAACACACGCTAAATAGAACTAAGATATTTCATATTTCAACGTGCGATGTTCCAATAAATAGGCCACAGGGGGGCCTTGAGCATTATACCATTAACCCTCTACAGCTTTGGGTATTATGCCAGGATCATACTTTTCAAGATAATAGGACAAAACAGCCCAAAACATGAATAATTCACTTAAAAGGGGAAATAACTCCCAAAAGGGTCGATCTGACAATTTCGGCTCTATTGATTTTTTTTGTAGAAATTTGGGTGCTGAACATATTTGCTTTTTGTACGTTCTCTCGATCATACATTTCAAGATAATGTCAAACATCTGCGCAAAACTTGAATAATCCACTTAAAAAGGGATATAACTCTCATAAGGGGCGACCTGACAATTTCGATTCTGTTGATTTATTGTAGATCTTTGCGTTCTAAACCTTTTTGCTTCTTTCACTTTTCTCTATCTATTATACTTTTCAATATAGTAGAACAAAACAGTCTAAAATAATCCACTTTCAAATATAATAGGGGGCAACACCTGACAAAACTGGCCGTGTTGATTTTTTGTAGATCTTTGCGTTCTAAACCTTTTTGCTTCTTTCACTTTCTCCCTGTCTATTATACGTTTCACGATAATAGGACAAAAACTGCCCAAAACATTAATAATCCACATAAAAGGGGAAATAACTCCCATATGGGGCAACCTGACAATTTAGACCCTATTGGCTTTTTTGTATATTTTTGCGTTCCTAACATTTATGCTTCTTTCACTTTTACTCTATCTATTATACTTTTCAAGATGATGTCAAAAAACTTTCAAAAACATGAAAAATCCACAAAAAGGGGAAACAACTCACATAAAGGTCGACCTCACAATTTTCATCAAAAAAGATTATTGGAATATTTTTGCAAGCTATTCATTTTCAGGTAATGTTATTTTTTCTGGCTTTAATCACTTTGGAGATACATGCATTAAATAAAAAAAATATCTGCTGTCTCATTCGTTCTATATTTAGCCATGGCAGCCATGTTTGACCCTAGCCCCTTTTCATTAGCAAACCTTATGCGACTTCACATGGTTATACTTACTGTGATGTTTAGTTCAAATTGGCCCAATGGTTCTGGAGAAGTAGTCATAAATGTCTAAAATTTAACAATACAAAACTTATATTTTCCATTTACTTAGGTGCCTGTGACCTTGATCTTTGACTCCATGACCATGAAATTTTGTCAAACTGATCCTTAGATCATTTCTAACAACTTTCTCATATATCTCTGTATACAAAAAGTCGATCAGTTTTGAATTATTAGTGAAGGCCCTCTAGTGGCTCGGTTATGGACAAGTTCCATTTTCGTTCGCAAACTTTGTAGATATTGACTGAACAATCATGCATACACAATTTTAAAGTCATGTGATCATTGGTTCGTGAGAAGATAGATTTTATAGATGTAACAAGTTTTGGTTCATTTTTGCCCCTTTTGGGGCCCCTATGGGTCCTAGCCCCCCTTTTTTGCCCACTTTATGTGGTTTCACATGGGAATGTTATATGCCAAGTTTGGTTAAAATTGGACCATTGGTTCCTAAGAAGAAGTCGAAAATGTTAACAACGCACAACACACGACGGACGACGACAGACAGAAGACGATTGCAATAGGTCACCATGGGTCTTTGGCTCAGGTGACCTAAAAAGAAGAAATCAAATTTGTTTAATTCATTTTAAAACATAAACAGTTCTGATTTTCTCAAAATTTTATCTATAAATGCATGTGTCTGCAAATTTTCACAGTAACATTTTGCCTAGATTTTCCTTAATCGTCTACACAATGTCTTTTTCAAAACCAAAGTCCATTTAGCTAAAAATCAATCAATCATAAAATACTTGGATAAAAGGATTCGAAGATGGAAAAACTGGCAGACGTTTGGGTTGACTGGCAGATGAATAGGACGGACGGCAGACATAAAGACTGATAGATATTTAATTTAGTCGATGAGTAAGTAGATAAACACACTCATGCGCACTCACTAACACACACACACACACACACACACACACACACACACACACACACACACACACACACACACACACACACACACACACACACACACACAAGTACCACACACGGTAACATCCACACACAGTCACACACAAGGAATAAGTTAAGTACCTTCCCAGTGTTGATCTCAACGGCGCTATAACAGGCCACCGTCATTCCTGAAACAGTCATAATAAAAAATTCTAAAAGACCTAAATAAGTGAAGGAACAAAATCTTCGATATCAGTCAATTGGTACAGGCATCTCAACTGCGCTATCGAACAGGCAACTAAACATTTCATTCACTGAAACAGAGTAATCATAATAAAAACTACTATATCGACCGTAAAATATGCAGAACGTTGACATCAAATGCTAGTTTTGGCGATATCCATTGAGTCAATGTATGTCATTGTGAGTTTATTTACCTCCGTATATTGAAATGATCATATGTCAAACTTGACACCGCAGCTTTTTTTTTCTTGGTATATCGGATTATTTGTGAAATAAAATAGCCTGTATGCTGACAGACCACATCTCCGAACATTACAAATATATTGTCTATTAGCAATTCCAGCATCTTTTTATATCATGTAATCTATCTAGCTAGGTCACCACTTCTGAATAACTAAATATAAAAAAATCTCAAAAACCAAAATATAAATCTTTAGGATGTCCATGATATAGATACAAATGTGGTAAAAATGGACAAACACGGACCTCTGGAAACCCAGAGGTGGGATCGTGTGCCATGGAGGAGTAAGCATCCCCTGTCGACCGGTCCACAGTCAAATCCAAATGAAATACGTGAGGAACGAATCCTCGTCACAATTGGCACAGACGTATCAACAACCGCCAACGAAAAGCCAACTCAACATTTCACTTAATGAAACGCAAACAAGACTATTATACCGACCGTAAAATTTGCGGAACGTTGATATCAAACGCGGTTTTCGATATCCCTGTGTCATGTAATTTTGACGTAAAATAATAAATTTTATGATGATGATGATGATGATGATGATGATGATGATGATGAACAGGTGTCCTTACTAACCAGTACAGTTGTATATCTGTATAGGATATTATCTTAGATTCCACTATTTTAATTCATTGACATATCAAATTATCGATATGTTGAGCTCTGTTCATTATCGGTAATTTACTTACGTACCAAAATGCCCACAAATTTACATTTAAAGAGAATAAAATAGACATAATATGAAAGTTATTTGTGCAAAGAACTTAAGATTTGCCGTCCGAATTTGAAACACAGGTGCCTGGCCTTATTTTTAGAACTAAATTACATCTGCGCTCTGTATCAGTAAAGGTGATAATTAGTTGGTCATAATAGGGATCTCCGATAACGGCTTGTTTTGTTTACTAGTTCCTTTGTGTATATATGAATTCGTTTTGGTTGTAGGCCTATGTAAATACACGCGTGATTACTTCTCTGGTATAGCATGTCGAATTTTATTATTTATGTCGGCCTATGCATCCTAATTTGCTAAAACAGTATTTGCATGTTACATACTTATTGTTTATACACGATAAGGAAACATTTATATTTAGCAGGGAAAATACTGATATGATTAGGTGACTCAAGTGTACGGCAACTATGAGGACGATTTTGTTCGCAAGTGAATTAAAGTCAATAAAGATGCATAATGTACCTATAAATCTAGCTTTTTTATCAGATAGAGTAGATTGGAATGCATTTTTGATGAATAAAACATTTTGCTTTATATTTACAACTTAATTCTTATAATCGAATGCTGCTTATTTCAATATAGATAACATTTAGATATATCGATGACGTTTTAATTATTTAATTATGACAATAAATTAATTATGACAATTTTCATACATATGTCAATCCGATATATCCCAGCGAAATAGAAATTAAAGATACAACAGAATCAAGCACACACGCTTCATACTTAGACATTTTACTAACTATAGACACAGACGGAATATTAACAACTAAGCTATACGATAATTTTTCCACATTTAAGTAGTTATATCCCACAACCATCCGCATAAAGAGTATTTCACAAATGATCAGATATGCCAGGGCGTGTTCAACATATGAACATTTAATATGCAGAGGTAAACTACTCACTGACAAATTATTGACACAGGGATATCGAAATCCGCGTTTGATGTCAACGTTCCGCAAATTTTACGGTCGGTATAATAGTCTTGTTTGCGACTTCTCTGTTTCACTAAGTGAAATGTTGAGTTACCTGTTCGAAGGTGGTTGTTGGGACGTATTTCATTTGGACTTGACTATGGACTCACGGCGGGTGTGACCGATCGACAGGGGATGCTTACCTCTCCATGGCACCTGATCCCACCTCTTGATCTCAAGAGGTCCGTGTTTGTCCATTTTTTACCAGATTTGTACCTATATCCAGAACATCCTGTTGATTTATACCTTGGTATCGGAGACTTTTTTATATTGAACATCACAAACCAAGCACTCCGAGATTTCCCGATCGATGTCGAAGTGAGCCGATAGGAGCATTTTTAGGTGATTAAAGGTAAATATCTCGATACCTGTGCGGTTTTTGACATTCGGGGTTTTGAATTATTGTTTATATGGACAAATATTTTTAGTGGGACGTCAAACACAGAAAAAACAAGTAAGACTAACGTATTTCGATAGCTGGTCCTTCTTTGGGGAATTCTAGAGTTGCATGTTCAATATTCACCATGTTTTAATATTACCTTCTGCACTTTTGTACCATTAAACCTTAAGTACAGTCAAACCTGTTTTCAGCAGCCACTGAAAGGAAATCGAAAAGGTGATTGCAAAAGACAGGTGGCCTTTGGTTCCAGGTTGACAAGAATCACAAGAAAATTGGTGTCAATTATGCAGTGTGTAGCAACACATGTATATTCATATACCAATACATGATAGTTTGATGTTAAAAATGATCAGTGCTGTCAAAATCAGGTGTCAAAATCATGTACATTACAGTGCTGCCCGGCTAACCTGTTTATAGGTTTTCTAAAAATAGATCATGTGATCTACAATACTTAAACAATGGCTGCTGAAAACAGTGTGACCAAGCATTTTGTCCTGAATATCACTGGCTGTTGGCCGCGTTAGACAGGTGGCTGCTGGTTTAGGTATGTTTATGAAGTGAAATTGCTTAGGGGAACAGAAACTGGCTGTTGAAAACGAGTGGCTGCTGAAAACAGGTGGCCTTTAAGGCAGGTTTGACTGTATTTACACTTAATTACAATTAAAATTTAGGTATTTAGATCAGAATACGAGAACGGCAATTCTTTGCAAATATGCATCATACAGTAGATACATGAATAGAAGAGTCGTGTTAAATAGTTTGTAAGATGCCCTCTGCAACAGTAAAAGTGATAATTAGTTGGTCATAATAGGGATCTCCGATAACGGCTTGTTTTGTTTACTAGTTCCTTTGTGTATATATGAATTCGTTTTGATTGTAGTCCTAAGTAAATACACGACGCGTAATTACTTCTCTGGTCTAGCATGTCGAATTTTATTATTTATGTCGGTCTATTGCTAAAACAATATATGCATGTTACAGACTTATTGTTTATACACGATAAGGAAACATTTATTTTTAGAAGGGAAAATACTACTATGATTAGGTGACTAATTTAATCATGTTCAAGTGTACGGCGACTTAGGTGTATAGCCTACTCTCTCTCTCTCTCTCTCTCTCTCTCTCTCTCTCTCTCTCTCTCTCTCTCTCTCTCTCTCTCTCTCTCTCTCTCTCTCTCTCTATATATATATATATATATATTATGTTATTTTGTATTCTGTTGGTCGAAATAAGAAAGGTGAAACACAGTTTTCATAAACAAAGCATATAATATAAAATATACAAAAATATTGCTTATTCTCACTTGATAATGTACAAGGTTTAAACATGAAATACGATGACTTTTGAAAAATAAAGATATTACAAAATCTTTCTGTGTGCAACATATATAATCGCTTGTCAACAGCAATGTTATCCAGTATGAACTAGTGACATCATGATATAAAAAGTCACTCACTGGCTTTATCAAATTTATAATTGAAATAAAAATCGAACCGCATTTGTATGAAAAACACTGTACGTTAATCTTAGTATAGAGAACGTTCGCTTCCATTAATTAAAGTGGCATTAGCCAGTTTTTCCCCCAAAAAATCTTTATTTTTTCACTATTAAGATTAATGTACAAAAGGAGATCTATACAAGTATGAAGGTTCTTAAATTCCTACATATTATGTAAATATGGCTTGAAAAATCCAGTTATTCGTTCGCAAATACGAACTTACCTTTTTCGTTCGACCTTACTATTTCTATATGCATACGACACTGGAAATGACCTTTCGCAAAATAGTTTATATAAAAATTGTTATGCCTATGTATATCTCTTATTTGTTCTGATTGTACATCAATGTAAGTAGTGAAAACGATTTTTTTGTAAACACAGTTAATGCCCCTTCAAATCAGATTTCATTATTCCGTCATTGTTGTCACAGAGTACATCTGTTAGATTTTCATATATTTTTTATATTTACACTTCCTAAGGTATTTATATAGTGTCAATGTTTGGTGTATAGTGAATCAAATCGTCGCGAAATATGTCATTAATAGTATATTTAAGACTGATGTACAATATAAACTCCAATTAGACCATGCGATTAATTCTTATGCATGTGACATTCCATTAGGAATGTAACTGAAGCGAAATATTGTTAGCTTGTATATCCACCGTACATTGTTATCTCCATTTGGAAACTGTTGAAGTAAGAACCGATACATTTTCCCATCATAAGTGGTGCATTTGGTCTTCGTCAATGTTTTATTAAGACCCATATTCTCCATAGATATTTCCATGCAGTAAACGTCCATTTCCTTTGAAGATTCTATAAAACAAAAAATGAATGCACAGGATAAATATGTATACCTATACTTTTACTATGTTTGCATGAGCAAGGTTTTATATCACTAACATTTTTTCATGAACAGTATGTTGTCAGAGTTATTCCCCTTACGCAAAATAATGCAGCACATGTATTTTCCTTCACAGATCAACCAAATCAACTGGATAGTCCTTGTATTAAATGGTTAACAAAATTTGACTGGACAAAAACATTTAAGATATAAAATAATCTAAGTATTATAAACATAATACCAATGTTCTAATGATCAAGACGATCGTTTCAGTCAATTTAACTTCATCAGTTGAGCTACAATTTTAAATAGATTTTCTAAAGAGAAAGTGGTATTAGAAAAGGCCAAATAATATATCTAAACTTATAGCCAAAATCCGTCTAAGAGTAACCACTGTAAAAAGATGACGATCTCAGTGTTAGAAGAATTTAGAATTTTTAATGGTGTTATCAATGCCAAATATTACTTTAGTATAAGATTATCAGCTGGTACCAAAATACCAGGTACTAGATGTATGTAAAAAACCGAATTTTTCTCTAATAGTTCATATTCCAATTAGGTCGATTTTTCAGGTTTTTTTTTTTTTTTTTTTTTGTTTTTTTTTTTTGGTTTTTTTTTTTCGTGGTTTTTTTTTGTAGCCATGTATTATCCATTAAAATCATCAAATATCATGTAACAGGAGAGATTATTGCGCATAAAGCACACAAACAGTTAAGACTACATTACAAATCTTGTTTACCTGCATTATCTCTCCTTCATTTATCTTCACAGATATCCAGGTATACATTTTACGCATTTCAATTTCTGTCAACTTATATTGAAGATTACAAAGGCCATCTTTTTCAAATCTTGTTTTTCCATGTTGAAGAAGAAAATGTCTGAAATATGTTAAAATGTGTCTTTCTTACAATTTGGGTTCATCATCATATCTAAGTATGTCACATTGACGTTCATTATTTAGGTTTAGGTATTATTTTTTGTCTTTTGATGGTCGTCTTTGAATTACCCAAATCAAATATTTAACTTTTTGTCATTTAAATGAAATTGACAAAATATATAGTACTTTTTTATTTTAAAAAATCTTATTATAATGTGGTACCTCGTTGTTATATATTAATTAGGTTCCACTTTAGAATACTTTTACATTTTGATTGGATATCATGGGAAGATGTAGACATTACTATGTAAATGAATAAAACTGCATGTTCCATTGTTCAAATTATCCAGGGTTTACAGCAAAGCACGTTATACCATGGATTCTCCAGCATCCTAGAAATTGATTGCCGTTGTATAACCAAAACCTATTATTACTGCATGAATACTGTATTCTGCAGATTCAAAACTAGAAAAAAGATGTGTTTCAAGTAGATCAACCGTGAAATCCTACATCATTTAAAGTGTACAACAAAATGTATGGCTCAGTGTTCAACGCTCACTACTTATTTCATCAATACTGTAATATATTTACTCTCTATTTTATATATACAATCTAACCCACTTATATTACGACCTTGTTATAATGAAGTTCCGCTTTATTTGACATTAGTTTGATTCCCCGGCAAAGATCTTTATTACCTTTATATTCCGCTTATTCTGAAAACTCTTTTTGTTTTAAGAAGGTTTAGAATATCCTGGCTTATTGGGGTCTGTTGGGCTTTTAATATGAACATCCAATCATATTCTTACCTGTCCCTGTTTTCCTCGTTTCCTTTGTCAGTGACATGGGAAATCATCTTATATCTTGCAACTGTCATTGGAAATCTAATTATCTTCATATTTTTGTTCAGAATCCTTAACAAAAAAAAAAGATATTTCATATATGTATTTGTTATAGTTTTATACTAAAAAATAATACACGAAGTCACAAAACATACGCAAGCTCAACTGACTTTTCAGGATTTCATAATAACGTTATTCTGAAAGTGGAATGTTTTGTATATTTACGACATAGATTTGTAAACATTCCTGATAAAATTGCCCACATAAAAAGAAATCCAAACATATCACATTTTTTTTAAATTAAATTTTGAAAAAAAAAAATCAATACCATACTCAGTATATATTTATTTTTTTATGAGAAAATCACCGAACGTTTTAATGAGAATGAAAAAGGATAGAATAATGTTTTCCTAGTCAGTCAATGCCTGAAGATTTGTAAAGAACTGTATACTAGTCAAAATGGTGAAATAGACTTTAATATCGAGTTATGAGTGAATTTGTTGACTTCTGGTACAGATACTTACCCGATAACACTACAAACAGCAATTGTAATATATTGGTTGTTTGAGGATACTGAGAAACGCTAAGGCTAATTTATTATATGAGAGAAAAATACACATGAAGACTAAGATTAATATTCGAATATAAATCGAATAATAGTCATTGATAGTCGGGAAGTTAGAGTAATAGTTTCTAGTATTCGTTTCAGTTTTAGTGATGATACGGGTAGATACATTTGTCTGCTTTTGTAATTTATAATATGCCCTTTACTCATTTCATTGTGTACACAAACGTAAAATCCATTCTTCTTTTAACGACGTCATCAATGTTATAGATGAATGGAATTCGATCTGGAAAAGTAGCGGAATTTCTGTATCCAACTGCGGTGTAATACGATGTTACGTATTGCATGAGTGTATTGAACTCTGTACTGAGTACTGAAATTGTGTGGTTACACATGCATGTCATAATAATGGTTTTATCTTCACTACAGAGAGAATATGAATAAATTCCCTTACCTATGGAACATATCATCATCCTCGCCACCCCATCCAAAGAACGAGTTTGAATAACCATTAATTCGTTTGAAGTCATCTTTTGAAAAAGCGGTTACCCCACCGAACAGTTCCGGGTACGGTAATCTGAAAATGAATTCGTTAGTTCTAATTCAAAAACTAGGCATCGCTCTCTGCAAATCAAATATAACGGCAGTTTATTCCCATGATGATTGGACGATCAAATATTATAAGAATAAAAACATACTATGTTCAAATAGTTGGTTTTTTTCAATCCCCCTATTAAAATTGCCTTCAACTTTAAAACACCAAATCACAGAGTGAATTAAAAGTACATATATTTCTGACATTCACTCGAAAATCAACTTTTTAAAACCTATTTGATGATGCTTGAAGAAAAGAAATCCAATGTTTGTCACCTGTGCTGGTCAGTCAGATGGAAATTGAAGTTCATTTATTTTGCTACATCTGGGGGCGTTATCCATGACAGAATCTATACTGTATTCCGTCGTGAGCATCGTGATAAACAAATGAACACGACAAAAATAAGTTGCAAAGCATGTTTTAATGTTAAGGACATATAGATTTTATTGCTTATCAACATTATCAATTATTTCGAACTCTGTATCAAACTAGCCTTCCTCACTTAGACGCCATCTCATGGAGTAAATAAAATGTATATCTCACTTTTACTCGAAAAATCAACTTTATTTAACGTACATGCTGACGCTTGGATGATATATCATAAAGTTCGCTATTTTTGTTGACAGTAAGACAGAAAGTGTTGTTTAAAGATTTTGCTACATCTAGAGGAGTTATCTGTCACAGGATTATGAATTTACTTCGTTTTGAGCATTGTTACGTTATAGTTGATTTTTATCAAGAACTCAAGCAAAATATCCAGTTGGATGATATTAGTCTTTGTCAGTACTTCACCTAAAGTTAGTAACATCTCTGTCTTTGTCATTACTTCACCTAAAGTTAGTGACATCTCTCTGTCTTTGTCAGTACTTCACCTACAGTTAGTGACATCTCTCTGTCTTTGCCAGTACTTCACCTAAAGTTAGTGACATCTCTCTGTCTTTGTCAGTACTTCACCTAAATTTAGTGACATCTCTCTGTCTTTGTCATTACTTCACCTAAAGTTAGTGACATCTCTGTCTTTGTCAGTACTTTACATAAAGGTAGTGACATCTCTCTGTCTTTGTCAGTACTTCACCTAAATTTAGTGTCATCACTGTCTTTGTCATTACTTCACCTAAAGTTAGTGCCATCTCTCTGTCTTTGTCAGTACTCCACCTAAAGTTAGTGCCATCTCTCTGTCTTTGTCTTCACTTCACCTAAAGTTAGTGCCATCTCTCTGTCTTTGTCTTCACTTCACCTAAAGTTAGTGCCATCTCTCTGTCTTTGTCTTTACTTCACCTAAAGTTAGTGACATCTCTCTGACTTTGTCAGTACTTCACCCAAAGTTAGTGACTTCTCCATATAAGTGAAAAATTCTTAGCGGGATGTTAAAAACAACATCAAATTAAAACATCACCTATGCTGGGACATTTTGTCAAATTAAGAAGATTTTATTCAAGTCTATATTTATATAAGTGAATCACATGCTTTGTTCCAAAATAGTTACCATTTAAGATTTCCATTGTATAAAAAGTCAAAATTTTATACCTAGTAAGGTCCTATTATCATCATATTTTAGGATAGATAAGTATGCCCCATGCACAGATATAAGGTTACCATTTAAGACATCAATTGTATAAAAAGTCAAAATTTGATACCTAGAAAGGTCCTATTATCATCATATTTTAGGATAGGTAGGTATGTCCCATGCACAGATATAGGGTTTTCGAAGACCAAATAAAAAGGGGTAATACATTTTGTACATCAAAGTTGTCAATTACTTGTCAATCTCACTAATCTTAATAACATATGTGTTGTAACTGTTTGTTGATTCCTGTTCAATAATCATAACAATATTTAATATCAAATACAAAATGTATACGTCTTTTATTTAATGAAAACTCATTCAATGATATATCGATGGAATATGTTTTTCCCGAATTTACCTTAAGTAGATTTATATCACACACACACACACACACACACACACACACACACACACACACACACACACACACACACACACACACACTCACATAGCAACATACTCTCTCTCTCTCTCTCTCTCTCTCTCTCTCTCTCTCTCTCTCTCTCTCTCTCTCTCTCTCTCTCTCTCTCTCTGTGTTTTTAAGTAGTAGCCTACATGACGATACAAACATATTACGCTTGTTTACTTTACTACATGTAATTACTTGTATCTAAACTTGTCTACTGCAACCGACAGATGACGTGGCATTCCGAAGCACCCGTAAGTGTTTCTGTCGTCTTCCGGAATAAGATCAACGTCATGGAAAACAAAACATGTATAGTTGTACATCTGTAATGCTTCTGTAAAACCGATATTCATAAGCATTGCTCTATTAAATTTGCTTCCTTCTTCCTATTGGAATATAAATAAAGACAAATGAAATATATATATATATATATATATATATATATATATATATTATATATATATATATATATATATATATATATATATATATATATACTGTATGTATATATACTGTATATTTATAAATAATAACACAGTAATTTAAATAAATGATACATGAGCCCTCTGAAAGCTGTCATTAAAAGTAAAGTAACATGAAACCATGCACTACATGAATAATTGCAATTCATATGCCGTACACGTAGTATGCAGTTTATATTATAAAATGACGATACCTTTAAATATAAATGTTGATTTAATTTGCAAAAGTGTTTAATGTCCTGAAATCTCGAAACGAATATGTTGAACGTTTTTAAGTAATGAAAAAGAGTTTATTTCATCTATAATGCATTTCGATTTCGATCACAATAACCCGATGGCAAAATGTTACGTCGTACAAATAGTAGGTTTACCTGATTTATAACGAATATTCCATAGTCCAACATCTGTCTTCGTAGGAATGGATGAAGATTTAACAACAGTGTTCTTAAGTGTAATTCTCTGTTTCTGTACGGTATAATTATGGCCACCTTGTGTCTTGAGACACATTCTGACGGGGTGTATCTACCCCCGGGCTCAACCCACGGATATAATTTCTGCAGGTCTGTGTATGATGGTGAGATATTCTTAACTGCCACAGATCCAACTATTCATAATACAAATACAATGCTAATCAAATGACCATTCAAAGAACGATAGGACGATACAAGTAAAATTCGAATCAAATGAACAAATAAAGAATCATACGACCAATGATAATAAAAGTGCAACGAGAATTAATTAACACTATTACAAGTACATAGGCTCTCACAATAATACAAAACTCAAAGATACCCAATTATTAATCTTCAGGCTGGAATGTTCAGGAGACAATATACGAATCTGGTGAGCATTGGACAAACACGGACCTCTGGAAATTCAGAGGTGGGGTCAATTGTCCTGGAGGAGTATGCATAAGCATAATACGAGAGGTAGGAGGAAGAGAAAGTATAACAGGATTCAAAGAAATATAGACTAAAAGTACAGTGGTACTACAGAAACAAAAATACAATTACAATAACATGTAGATAGAATTAACTACAATGCATGTACAGTACGACTCGAAATGCTAGTAACATAACAGTCATGTGTTTGTTTTGGTTTTGAGTGTTGTTTTATATTCCGGCAATATTTTTTCACTTATTTGCAGATGGCACCAGCTTTAGATGAAGTTCTACAAACTTTTACTGTGCCATTGACTGACGCTAATGTTGTGAGGGGCCTTTATGTTTCACGCATTCCCCGACACCGGAATTTGGTGTTAAGTCTCATCCGAAAGATTCGTGACTTTCACTTCGTATGCCGGGGGTATGAAGCGGTCAGGGAATAGAATCCCTTCCCCTCCCACTTACGAGTCAAAAGCTTTGCCACTAGACCACCGCAATCGGTCGGTAGTCATCCGACATAATTTAACAATAACCATAATAACCATGTGACATTATTTAACAATAACTACAATAACCATTTGACATAATGTGACAATAAACATAATAACCATTTAACAATAACCATAATAACCATGTGACATAATTTAACAATAAACATAATAACCATGTGACATAATTTAACAATAACCATGATTTCATGTGACATAATTTAACAATAAACATAATAACCATGTGACATTATTTGACAATAAACATAATAACCATGTGACATAATTTAACAATAATCATAAGGACCATGTGACATTATTTAACAATAACCGTAATACCATATGACATAATTTAACAATAACCATGATTTTATGTGACATAATTTAACAATAACCATACTAACCATGTGACATTATTTAACAATAACCGTGGACATTATTTATGTTTGTCATTGGATTTGCGTTTCACGTTTTTTGAGGTAAAATGTGACGTCATGAAAATCATGTTATCTGTGTTTGAATGCCTACTCCCTATATCAAACTTGGAATGTCATTGCTAGCTGATTATTTTATACTATAATGGTTTTTTTTTCTCTATTTTCTTTAAATATATGGGATAAAGGTATATATCTGTTTAAAAATGGTCAATCACTGTCATTTGGAAATCAAGAGGTGGGATCAGGTGCTGTAGACCGCTCAGACCCGCCGTTTGTCCACAGTCAAATCAAAATTAAATACGTAAGGAACGAATCCTCGTCATAATTGGTACAATCGTATCGAAAAGGTAACTCAACATTTCACTTAGTGAAACAGAGTAATTACTAACAAGACTATTATACCGACCATAAAATTTGCGGAACGATGACAACAAACGCGATTTTCGATATCCCTGAGTTTGTCAGTGAGTGGTTTACCTCTGTATATAAAAAGTTCATATGTTTAACAAGCCTGACATATCGGATCATTTGATGATTATAATATCTGGGGGTTGTGGGGTATCACTACTTAAATGTGGAAAATTTACGATGGGAAAGTAGAAATAGTCGCGTTTGTCGTTTGCTTAGTTTTTTTATTTCCCGTCTGTGTATATAGTAAGTAGTAATATCCGGGCGTGTATGATAACACTACATCTATTTCAAAGTCGAGCTAAACTGATGAAGTCTCACTAACAGAAACGAGCATTTGTGATCCGACCCTTCTGAAAATGTACATTGCAGAACTAGAACCCAAGGAGAGTCTTTGTCAAGTTTCATAAAGATCAATTCAGTCATTTATGAAAAATAGCGATAACAAAGTTTAATTGACAAAATCATAGATTACAGACTTTAATTGTCAAAATTCAAGATGATCACTTGGCAGCCATCATGTGACCCGACCCTCCTGAAAATGTGACTAGACCTCAGGGAGAACCTATATGTCAAATGTTATAAAGGTCCCTTTAGTACTTTCTGAGAAACATCGATAATAAATTTTAATTGTCAAAATCAAAGATGGCCGCCTGTAGTCCATGTTAGATTCTGATCTCTCTGAAAATGTAATATGCACAGCTACACCTCAAGGGGAACCTACATGTCAAATTTCAAGGAGATCCCTTCAGCCCGTTCTGAGAAGTAACAAACTCCCTTTGGTCAAATCCAAGAAGGCCCCTTGTCGGCCATATTGGACTTTGATCTCTCTGAAAATGCAAGGGGAACCTTAATGTCAAAGTTCAAGGAGATCCCTTCAATACTTTCTGAGAAATAGCGGTGACAAAAATTGTTCAGGATGGACGGACCACGAATACAGGGCGATTTGGATAGCCCACCATCTGTTGATAGTGGGATAAAAAGTTATCAAGATCGATTATTTTAAGTTCGCTTTATAGAATACAAGTGACAAAGAACAAAACTTGAATGTAAAACATTTCAATCCCTTTTCATTAATATTTCATCAATTTTATTTTCTATTTTACCGACAAAAAGATCAATCGAAGCGCTACCCCACTCTTTACTTAATAGCAACTTTTAGTTTTATTTTCAGAATAATTTATTTCTCAAGAAGAACTTTAAGGAAAGTGTTTGTTGACAAGGGCTGACCAAAATATAGTTTGAAGTCTCCTATAATTATTTAACCCGCAATATATTTCCTATTACGAAATTATTACATTTTTGTTTTCGTTCTGCATTTTCATTTGTCCACAGACGGTCACGTGTAAAATAAAATTGCACTGTAGACCGGATAATTTATCATATTGCACTGCTCTGACGTCACGAAACTAAATTAGCTGAGTTCAATTTAGCGCCAACTTTTCTGAGTGCATGGAAAAGTGAGACAAACCAGAGGGATTGATAGAACTTGCCATATATTTCAACGGTCGATGGTTTGTTAAATTAAACTCTAATAAAACGATTATTACGCTACTTTTGGTTGGATATGACAGTTTATGGATTACATACACAATATCGATATTGTTTTTGTACTCCATATATTCTGTTATCAAACCAAAAGTAGTGCAAATAATTGTATATTATCGTTTAATTAATTCCCGCACAGTTTCCAATGGTAAAATTATGTGTGGCGACTGTATGGTAAATTTGCCAACATTCAGTGGTGTGTATTTTTGGGGCAAATGAAATTATGTTATAGAGAGAAGCCGAAAGTATGTGTCCAATAAATTGCACGTACAAAACCTCGTGTCAATTCAATTTCCTACTCACTGGACACTTTTGAGACTTCTCTGTAACTTAAAATTTAGCAAACTGTTCTCATATTTTTCGCATACCTGGTGAACCTAAAGTAGTTCTAATTCATAACTTTTTAGATGGTTTGTACCTGTGTATGATTTCCAAGCATAGTGTGCGGAGGTGAGTATTGTCTACAGGTACATGTTATAACAGTAGCCAAATGTCACCAGAAAGGTAAGTGCGATTTCTGACACAGTCGAAAAATTTTCACAAAACATTGATTCAGGTGCTGTACTTAGTGATATATTGGACTTATAGCATGACATAATAGATAAACAGGATACAGAGGAAAATAAACAACAACAATCAACATAATATGTTACAACATGTATAACTGGATGAATGATGGGAAAGAAATGATAAGAATTTCCGTAGAACACAGAGACGAATAAAAGATTCCCTGGAAAATTTTGTAGGAAAAAGAAATGAAAACTAAAAAAATCCAGATGGGGAGCTAATGTCTTTAATTGCAATTGTGATGCAATCTTCTGTGTATAATAATCCATTACCTAATGGAATGTACCGATCTGCTCACTAACTGTCCAATAAGTTATCTAAAAACTGTCCAGTTATTAGTTACTAATTTATTCAATTTTATTATCAAAAGATGTATATATACAAAATACTCACAGTAAAGTTAATAGATTTTATGTTTATCCCTGAAGTTTAAACATTTGATAATAAAGTTTTTTCATTTTACAACACGTGATCAATATTATTAATATTACCAACGTTATTAGTAACAGAAGCCCAGACAAATGCTAATAACGAGCGTAACCTTCTGTCAAAAAGACTTCATCAGCGATCTCGAATGAAAACGTGGTATCATACAACGCCAAATAATAAATCTAAATGCATTGCCAAATCTGTCTAAGAAGTACCCACTGTAAAAATGAATGTCTTAGCTGTTGAGAAGTTAAGAATATAAATGGTGCTATTTGAAGTCTGGGTTTGTGTATACCCTCGGGGATTCAATCACCAGCAGTGGCAACGACCCGCAAATCGATAGCAAAGCGAACAGTTTTCTAAAGTGATTCTGAATGATAAGATATCCGTGTTTTATTTATGGTCTAATGGTTAGACCAATCGGATGTAAGGAAATACATAAGGTAATTTCTGTTTTCCTCAGGGCTTGTAAAACGTGTTTTGATACGTATGTATTGCTAAAGGGTATTTTATAACGGATTGCGCATAACCTTGTAAGTCATTAAGTTTTTGTTAATTATGCAAATGAATGTACATGTATTTGATAATGAAATAAATATACTGGCGTCCATTTGTTGTGGCGAGCTCTCAGCAAAATGTTGTTTGTTTGTTTCTATGTTGGACCAGAGGTATATATATATATATATATATATATATATATAATATATATATATATATATATATATATATATATATATATATATATATATATATATATATATATATATATATATATATATATATATATATTCTATTCCACTTAATTAAATACCTGATAATTGCATATTCCTGTTTGTTGCATAAGAACTCAAAACACAAAACCATTTCCTATCTCTTATATATAAAATATTCCTGTTAATTGCATAGGTTAAACTATGAATTCCTCTTAATTGCATAAAATATTCATCAAAATGGGGGGGGGGGGGGTACTGATAACAGTAAAAAGTTATGTGTAGAAATGCGAACATACCAAACTGTTCAATGAAACTTTTGCTTTTTAACAATATTTTACCGTAATGCTTAATGGTAATCTATTGTAAGTATACCTAGGATGTTTATTATAGTTTATACATGCAGATGAAAGGAATAGATGACTATGAACATCATTGTTTACAAAAATGCACTATTCCTTTCATTAGCATAATTTTCTCTGACATTTTGGCTACTCAATTTAGAGGAATCCACAGTATGTATATATATATATATATATATAATATATATATATATATATATATATATATATATATATATATATATATATATATATATATATATATAGTGGAACCTCGCTTAAAGACCATCTACCTTCCCAGACCACCCCACATTTAAAACCACAAATATTCAGTTTCTTGAAAATTGTATAGTATATATTCAATAAGATCAGGGCCTCACTAAAGAGATCACCTTGCTAATAAGACCAGTTTTAGTATGTCAGTTAGGTGGTCTTAATAGCGAGGTTACACTGTATAAATATATATACATACGTTTCATAACAGATTACTTAAATATGTATATATAACACGTATAATGAAGCCTAGCGGTGATTTGATTGGCTAACGTGTGCAAACCGAACTACTTTTTTCACCACGTACGCAGACTTCATTCATCTGAAGGTTTGCGATGACGTCGTTCATTCATCAGATTATTGGCAGTGACGTCACTTGGTATTTGTGGCGTAACTTGAACTTGAATGGGGACAATAGAATAAAACAGTTTGTGTAGATAATTTTATTGTATTCAAGTCGGCAATGTTGTTAATTTCATAAATTTTGATAAATTATGCTAAGATGTAATAATAATTTAAAATGTAATCTAAATGTATGTGTTCAAATATAAGCATTATTTACAAATTGTTTTGTGCCCTTATTTCTGCGCAACTATTTTACCTATTTGGAACAATTTAGGCAACTCCACAGAAAGGATATAGATTCTCACCACCAGTCATTAGAAAATGTCATTTATATTGCATATGTATGATCATATGATAAAAGGAATCTGTCAAGAGTTTCCATTCATATTACATTTATAATCCTCGTTATGAATTTTCCAATTTTGATCGCCATCGCAAAATGGAAAACACAAAATCTCGTATCATAAATGTGATATGAATGGAAACTCGTGACAGATCATGTATATATATATATATATATATATATATATATATATATATATATATATATATATATATATATAATATATATATATATATATATATATATAAGCATTAAATTTAAAATAAGATCATGTATATATATATATATATATATATATATATATATATATATATATATATATATATATATATATATATATATATATATATACCGAGATAAGACTTAAGCATTGATTTAAAAATAAGATATATAGCCATGAAATATCTAGCTAACCATGCATATGTTGCCTAGGATACATAATGTACGTTGACGATTGATATCCGAGTCATCCATGACACATGGATAAATAATTAATACATGTTCACTCACCCATTATTCACATTCGTTTTCTGATCACAAAATACGATCAACAAGTTATTTGCAAGCTGGGATTTTTAGAAAATTTTATTTGTATTACAAAAATAAATACTTGAAACTTTTAATACAAACAAAAATTCCATTTTGACAGCTTATATGCCTTTATTGAAGTACTATAAAGCAAAATGGAAAACACAAAATCTCGTATCATAAATGTGATATGAATGTAAACTCGTGACAGATCATGTATATATATATATATATATGTATATATATATATATATATATATATATATATATATATATATATATATATATATATATATATATATATATATAAGCATTAATTTAAAATAAGATCATATATATATATATATATATATATATATATATATATATATATATATATATATATATATATATATATATATATATATACCGAGATAAGACTTAAGCATTGATTTAAAATAAGATATATAGCCATGAAATATCTAGCTAACCATGCATATATTGCCTAGGATACATAATGTACGTTGACGATTGATATCCGAGTCATCCATGACACATGGATAAATAATTAATACATGTTCACTCATCCATTATTCACATTCGTTTTCTGATCACAAAATACGACCAACAAGTTATTTGCAAGCTGGGATTTTTAGAAAATTTTATTTGTATTACAAAAATAAATACTTGAAACTTTTAATACAAACAAAAATTCCATTTTGACAGCTTATATGCCTTTATTGAAGTACTATAAAAAGTCAGTAAATTAATATAATTATTATTATTATTATTATTATTATTATTATTATTATTATTTTTATCATTATTATTATTATTATTATTATTATTATTATTATTATTATTATTATTATTATATGATCATTTTCATATCGTACGCCTGCTCAACCTGAGGTTGCCGATATCAGCCTCTCCACAAATATTGAATGCTGGAATAGCTAAATCCTATAACTACTTACCTACATGTGGAGATATCTCAGGACATCTGTCGTCTTGACTTTTTATGTTTGATTCAGTTATCGATAAGGTATTCTTTTTCATTTTGTCTGGAACTGCAAATGACATAAATGTCACAAAATGTTCGGCCCCCAAATCATTTCCCGCTTCCTCATCTTTCAGTTTTAAATGAATCATTCTTCGAAATATATGTAATAACTGTCCTTGCAGTATCAAAATTCCGGACATTTCTATGACAACCAAACACAGAGCGACAAATAGTATTTTTTTCCAATAGCATTTTCTTCTGAGTTCCATTTTTTTCCATCGCAACTCCTAGTCTTCAACGTTCTTTAATAGAAGTCTCATGCAATGGACTTCTATTTCAGAGCTTACATCATCCCTGTAGAAAGAGAATATAAGCTCAACTGTGATTAATACAATATACACAAATGAGATGTGGACAAACATGGATATCTGGAAAATCTAGCAGTTGGATCAGGTGTCATGGAAAAGAACCCGCCAGTCACACAAGAATTTTAGTATGGTGTATATATGATGTCAAACATGTATAACCCTATGACCCTAAATGGACTTTAATTGTTATCACGTGATTATTTTGACCGCCTTTTGTAACTACATGCATAACTGTGGGTCTTTGCCAATGCTGGAGGACCATTTGAGTCCCCGACTGGCCGAGAATATATACAAATTTCTACCCGAAATAACCGTCATGTTGCCACTTTCTCGAAGGACATATTTCCTCCTCTATAATTCTCCCGTTATAACATCAAACCTGCATATCGCCATCTACCAGTGATTCTCCAGTACAAAAGGTCATCTATGCATGTTAAATCCTTTGTTACCCGTATCGTCAAACCAAATGAATACACAGGAGCAAGTAATCCTCTTCAGTATTGGTAGATAATAGATATTGGGTACCATTTACTGCGGATTGTAGATTTGAAAAATCTACACTTCAACATTGACATAGATTGGTAACCCTGGATATATCCCAAACCCGTTATACCACCAAGAAACCAAAAGGTGGCGTTATAACGAGGACAATTATCATGAGTTCAGCTTCTTTTCGTTCTGCTTTGTTTGAATGGTGTTTTAAGATTGGGTATCGTTAACCAATCGTTCGGAACCTTTTTAGTGGTTGAGGAGAGAATCCGGTTACAAGTGTTATCCATTCCTTACAATTGTTATGTTTCACAAACATCCTGCATCAAGTCAATCAAAAAACAATAAATTACTTTATATCAAATGTACTATAAACCTCTATGTTAATGTTATTGCTAATAAAACTATGGGGCAGTCTGTTTCCATGGGAACAGTAGTTTAGATAAATTTCTGAATAACAAAACTAACCATTATATTTTTATTGTAGATTTTCGCGGATTGTTTTTAAATCTTACCATTTTTCTAATACGAGAAATGTGAAAGTGTCGACGAACAGCTGATCCACTCATCAACCCTTTAATAAAATGATGTTTTCTATGAATTTGTCGTATTGTGGTGAATTCGTCTTTGAAAAAAATGGTAAAAAATCAAAAAGTAAATTATAAATATTTATTTCCTTGTCTATCTACTGATGGTGTATATATGCTAATTGTTGTGTGCATACGTGCGCGCGCGCGTGTGTGTGTATTTTGGTTCTAGTATTCAAATTATATATACCTAATATCAAACTAATTTTAGCAAACTATTTGAAAGATCCGTTCATTGTCTAAGAGTTTTATGTAATTTCTAAGTATTTATGAATTACATCTTGATCTGGAAAAGACATGTGTAGGTTAATATCCTGGACAAGACTTACACACAGATAAACATCAATGACAAATTGATTAAGAGCATTATCACTAGATTTTGACAGATAATATCATAAATAGATGACCTATTCCAGTCCAAAAGTGACTTAAGGAGTGAAGGGGTTAAATAACACCAGTGACACTTTTTCATAAGTTACTGTAGATCGTATGTACAATAGAATCTTCTGGTTTTTTTTTTATTTTGACAATATAATGACGGTGCAATTATGACTTCCATGACCAATTTATAGTGACCGGTATATCCACACTTTATGTGTCGCAAAAGTTTATTTTCTGATGACATAAACATTTTACAAGATATATACTTTTTATACATTTCTCAGCGATGTTAAGTACACATACAAATAGGTAATGTATCAATAAATAATAATAAGACCGGAAATAGGGATCACGTGTCATTGAGTAGTAAGCAACCACTGTTGACCGGTCTCATCCGTCTTGAATCCAACCCCGAATTAAAAAAAACGAAACAAGAGAGGAAAAATCTCTGTCATAATTACTATAAACGATTCAACAACACGTTTCAAACAGGTTACTCAATCAGTTGACTAGACATAGTTATTGCAAACCGTCATTATAACGACCGCGAATTTTGCAAAATTATTATTTTAAAGGCAATCCTTCATATTCTAAGAATTTTGCGTCTGTATCATATTATATCTAGAACAAGATCATGTGTTGAACAATATCCAGCATATCGGATCATATGGGAAAAATAAAAAACATATTCAGGGAAAAGGGATACTACATTGTACTTAAATTTTTAAAAGTGGTGATAGAAATCCCCGAGTCATCACGATTGCCTCTGTGTGTGTGTGTGTGTGTGTGTGTGTGTGTGTGTGTGTGTGTGTGTGTGTGTGTGTGTGTGTGTGTGTGCGTCCGAAACAGCACAACTCGCGCATCGTCACCATTTCTCGAAGATCAACTATCCTCCTCTATAATTCTCTTCATTTTTGGACATCCGCCAATGATTCTCCAATACAAACGACCGTTAATACAAGTAAAATCCTTTGATTCTTGCCAGACCAGATGAATAATTCTTTTCTTTTAATAACACTAATTATTTCCCAGTTACATGGTGACATAGGATTTATACATTTGTGTGACATTTGTGATTTGTATAGTTTTATTGGTTAAGCAGAGAAGCAGAGAACCCGGTTACAATGCCCACGGTCTACAGCAAGTAACCTGGGAAATTTTCTGACAAATCAGATTTAGATTCCAGCGGGACTGCAGATTACAAGTGATAGATTTTATGGTTCAAAGCGCGATGCTCTAACCGCTCGGTCATGGAGGCCCCGGCGGAGAAGAGAACACGGATACAATGCTGACGGTCTCCTGCAGCTAAACCGACAAACTGTCTCACAAAATCAGGTTTAGGTTCAAGCATGATTCGAACCCACGCTGACCAAATGTAAGATACTTCCTGTTGTAAAGCGTGTTTCTCTTGCAACTCTGCCACACAGGTACTTGTGTACAGGACCATCTAAGTGTGCCTTGCTCATAACAGCTTGATTTTTTAGTCTATTTTATTTATTCTTTTCATCAAAACATGGTAATAGGGGATATACCAGGAACTATTGACAAACAAATGACTTACAACCAAATGTGGTTATACCCTATATATAACTATATAAACTCTTTTATATACATGTATATATAGTAACATACAAGGAAAAACTACATTTGTCTACAAGTCTGTTGGTTGGTCATATTCCTTGGTATATCCGAAAAAATTACCATGTTTTGATGAAAATAATCAATGAAATTGACTAACATACCAAGGGGTTATAGGCTAGGCACACTTAGATGTTCCTGTCCACAAGTACCTGTGCCCGGCCACAGATGCCACTGTTTCACCTGCTTGGTGAGAGTACGGTCAGAATTGTATCAAATAAAGTATGACCATGAAACCGAGTCAGAGACTTTACACCTTAGCGGCGAATACGAAAAGTATGTAAGAACTGTGTGGACATAGGAAGTTGATCAACTCATCAAACCCTGTGTGATCCTTTTTCATAAGTAGTTCGTATGCAAAATAGAAACTTCTGCTTTTGGCAATGTAATGAAAGAGGGATTAAGACTAATTTATAGTGAATATCAAAAATTTATTTGTTGCAAAAGTTAATTTTACAATATTTTGTATCTAATTATCCGCGACATTAAGTACATATACAAATAGATAATACATCTATGAATAATACTAAGACCGGAGTTGGAATCTTGTGTCATTGAGTAATAACCATCCGCTGTTGGCCGGTTGCATCCGTCTTGAATCCAAAATCGAATTAAAAAAAACAAACCAAAAAATACAAGACAGAAAAAGGAAATATCTTTGTCACAATCACTATAAACGTTTCAAAAATACGCATCAAACAGGTTACTCAGTCAGTTGACTAGACATAGTTATTGCAAACCGTCATTATAACGACCTTATATTCTATCCGAAAGAATGTTGCCTCTATGTCACATCATATGTTGAATAAGATCATGTTTTGGAAAAATATCCAGCATATCGGATCATCTGGGATTTACTCCTGTCGATTGGAAAGTACGGTCAACTTCACACATCTCTCTATTACAAGTAAATTGAAGAAGTACCAATCATTAATCAAAACTCCAGTCCATTATAACTCGACGAATTAGATGTGCAAATGGCCTCAACACGAAGAACAACTACGAATCCCAATCGGGATAAGACCAGGTGTCCGGAAGGAGTCAGCGTCTTCTGCAGGAATGCTGCACCCGTCGCAAATGTCCCATGGAAACTTTTCTAGTTCGATAAACGGGTCAAACTCGGTAAAAAGGTCAAGATTGGTGATGAGGTCAAGTTAGGTGAAACGGAGTCACTGTCTGTGGCCGTGATCCAGAATACTATCTAATATCTATGAGAGGGGGACTTCATAATGTTTGACAAGATCCCCAGAAGAGCATGCCCAGGCATAACGTATAAGTTGTGAAATGAAAACGCCATAGGCAGGGGAAGATGGAATATTACTACTTAGAAACGCTAAGTTTGTGATAAACGACTAACCAATAAACTAGTTACACAAGGTTACGTTATTGAACGCATGAAGAAGTTTTATGGTCGATACGGGGATCTTGTTAGACATTATGAAGTCCCTCTCTCACTTCGGTGTTATAATAGACTTGAGTTTTGATTACTGATTGGTACTTCTTCAATTCGACTTTCAACATTTCCAGTAAACATCTAAGTATTTTCCTGTGTAAGTAAGACACCCGTGTCGATGTAAAAATAAAGCCATTTTATTACTCATCGCCGACACGTTATGTAATATGTGACATTAAAATAGTCGATCGATTTGCTTTGTTATGTTGGTTTTCTATATATAGGCTTCTGTTTTGAGGCAGTAGCCAATTACTGAAAGGAATATCAGAAGAAGACTTGTGGTCTTACACGATTTCATTTCATTTTGAGAAGTGTTTTACGCCACACAAAATAATAATCAGTTATACGGTTGCGGTCAGTCTTTAATGGGGAGGAGGAAACCCAATTACAATGTACTTTAAAAGAGACCATCGGCTCTCTGTAAGTAAGCTGGTAAAATTCCTCACAAAAAGCAGCTAATGTTCCAACGGGGCTGACCAGAAGTGAGAGATCTCGTGATTCAAAGCGCGATGATCTAGCCACTCGGTCGCGCAGATCCGCCTTCCATAATTAAATTGACTTCCCCTGGTTGTCTGGAGTCGAAAACCATTGTGAAATGGCGTGCGATTTATATAGAAACCCGATTATGTAGGCCACTCAGTCGACACTGGATATTTTAGACCCATGTATGTGGGGAGTAAGATAGTTCTATAATGCACTTACCTTACGTGAGAAAATTACCTAGTGTCCATATCAACATAGATACAGAGTGTCTGTTCGCATGTACACGAATAGGAATATGTACTTTCGAAAAAACTGTTTAAATCCAAGTAATTCATTGAAGCGTCAACTGAAGTTTAAGGTTGGATGCTGTTAAATATTGCAGTAGCGATAAAAACATTTAATATTCGCTATGATGTATTCAGGTGTTCACATAATCAGTTCCGATGAGTGATTCCATGCATAAATTACCCCGAGTAGATCTGCTTTAATATCGTTCGACCGGGTAAGGTAAAGAGTAGCATTATTTGTACATCATAACTTTAATAAAAATGCTTAAGCTTATCAGAGGTAAAACCAATAATATCAATACTTACGTATCATAGCAAACAATAATCTAAAATACACATCGATTAACAACAAGGATGATGTAAATGTGTCACACCACAGATGTTAAATGTTAACTTAAACGGTTATCGTCGTGACTAGATGCAAATATCTGTGGACTCGTCGAACCCGGAAAGCAAAATGTTACGTCTACCATTGACAAATGCAAATCAAAATGTATACAAATACAGGAAACACATATTTCATTTTTAACTCGCCTCATCTTCGTGGTTAATATCACGTGTGGAGAAGCTACTTAATTGTGAACCTATAATGTGAATGGTATTATTTTCTATCTACTCTACTCTATTATCTTCCATATATTTACTTCCCCCCCCACACTCCTCTTCAAGCCATCTGGTGTTGAGACCCGTCTCAACATACGGGGTACTAACACCACAGCGGTTTTACAATAGATTATACAGGGAAATTGATATGACAGATGTATGATGATATCGCTTATTTGGTATTTTGTTTCAATTGTCTCCTATTGTTTCAGATCGGACTCTTTTTATAATTAGATATCACAACCTGCTTTTGTACTTTTATAAATAAACGTTCATTGGTATGTCCCTTAACACTTCTGTACTAAAATCAGCTCTTCGACAGGGTTTCAATAAATTTTATATTAAGGACAAACATAATAAGGTACTAGTTCAAGATTGTGAGTAGCCAACCCTCACTACAACACAAGTTATATCAAAGTAACGAAGATGATGTCGTAGCGGGTAGATGTAGAAGTTCATGGGCCTATAAAGTAAAATTCATCTTTAATGAGGATATAGTGAAATTGCTTACATGAGAATGTTGACCGTAGTTTTGGGGGTATTTTAAGTGATAGATTACGTGACCAATTTGCTCAAGGTTGGATAAGTGACATACGTGATAGTACCAAACTCAAATATTACTCTCTGTTCAAGAGTGATTTCAAATGTGAAAAATATTTATCCCTGAGTTTGTCTATTGGCAGCTGCAAGAGATGTCATGATTCGGATGTGCATCTCATTCAGTTGATGTGGAAAGCGGAAGGTTTTTCAATATGCCTCATGAAGATAGGATTTGTAAATTATGTAATATGAATTGTATTGAAACAGAGTATCATTTTGTAATGATTTACCCTTTATATAGAGATTTCAGAGCTATGTCTCTTCCAAGACACTGTCGGCACTGGCTAAATAGGGCCAAATTTATATCAATTATGAAAAGTAAAAACTATAGAACCCTGTTAAATTTGGCAAAATATCTATTCAAAGCTTGTAAAAGAAGAGATGATAGCCAGAATGAGGAGCACTTCCCTGTAATTACATATGTAATTTCCTGGGATAGCCGTACATTTTTTATTTTATTTCATTTTTTTTTTTTTTTTTTTTTGTTCACTGCACTGTAATGCTTATTGTCAGTAAATCTTTCACTATTCACTACAAGAAATGGATATTATTTTTCATTATCATTATATGTTTATGTGCACTCGTCTGTACAATTTGTGACATGGATGTATTCCTCGATAATTTCATTTGAATTTGACTCATAATATGCATACTGCTACCCCTATAAAAGCATTTAAGACACATCAAAGTTTGAAGAATTACTAGGATAAACTATGATCAAATTGTCGTCTGCTGGTTTTATTTCAATATCAAACATTAACAAAACTTTCATTCAAATTTCAGTCAAAGCTTTTCAATCTTAAAAGCAATAAAAGATAATCATATGCTTTATATACAGTATTTTCACATGGGGCCGATGATTATAGAACACAAAAAAAAATGATTTTGTCATCTCCGTTATATAAAAAGAAATCTGTTTCAAGGATGAACTATGTAAAATCCGTATCGAATTATAGGCTCTTGCAGTATTGTAAATCCGAAATTTTCGCGGGACTTTATTTTCGCGATATACACGTTCTAGATTTATTTGCAAGATAATATTTTCGCGATTTCGTATGCCCAACTCGTCATACTATAATCATACTTTATTACGCGATAATTTTATTTTCTCTAGCATAAACTCTCGTGAAATTACGCGTAAATAGAATTCTCGCGAATAAAACCGGATTTAAAGTATTTCATTTGTTTTGAATCACATAAACGTACGTTAACGCGAAAATAAAATGTAAATACGAGACGTCACTATCTCTTCAAAGAGCGACGTTCGCCGTGTTACTTACTCCTCCAGGTCACCTGATTTCAATTCTACATATTTCCAGATTTCCGTCTTTGTCCAATGTTCACCAAGCCACCTGATCTCCCCTCTATATTTCCAGATGTCCGTCTTTGTCCAATGTTCCCCTCTATATTTCCAGATGTCCGTCTTTGTCCAATGTTCACCAAGCCACCTGATCTCACCTCTATATTTCCATATGCCCGTCTTTGTCCAATGTTCACCAAGCCACCTGATCTCACCTCTATATTTCCAGATGCCCGTCTTTGTCCAATGTTCACCAAGCCACTTGATCTCACCTCTATATCTCCAGATGTCCGTCTTTGTCCAATGTTCACCAAGCCGTCTTTGATCTCACATCTCACCTCTATATCTCCAGATGTCCGTCTTTGTCCAATGTTCACCAAGCCACCTGATCTCACCTCTATATCTCCAGATGTCCGTCTTTGTCGAATGTTCACCAAGCCACCTGATCTCACCTCTATATCTCCAGATGTCCGTCTTTGTCCAATGTTCACCAAGCCACCTGATCTCACCTCTATATCTCCAGATGTCCGTCGTTGTCCAATGTTCACCAGATTTTATATTATCCTCTAAACTTCCTCAACGTTAATACTTTGGTATTTGTATGATTTAACATAATGGACCGTCAGCGCATCGCTAAAGACCTATGTTAAATAAGCAATTATGTCAATTTTTATTATTAATGATATTTAAACTGTTATCACTATTATTTTAACTTTGCAAAGCCACCAACATTCTATGAGATGACGATGAATGTCAGTCTCTTTGACTGCATCAACAATTTAGCTGTAGTGCCCAGCTCTGCTGTAGCTTTTGAAATACAATGTTTGGCAATTCAGCCATACCGCCCTTAGTGGTTTCTCGTTGAAACTATTTTATAGGCTTTCGGGTTATTGTGTGTGTGTGTGTGTGTGTGTGTGTGTGTGTGTGTGTGTGTGTGTGTGATGACTTTCATTCATTAATAAATACTACCATCAACTCTGAATTACTAAAATCAAAATAAAATATGTCTTGCTGAGCAAAACATGGATCTATATTTACTATTTCAAATCTAAAAAATCGTTAAATATGAAAATCACGGACACCAAATTATTGATCTCCAGGAGAGAATATACAAATTTGGTGAACATTGGACAAACAAGGACCTCTGGATATCCAGAGGTAAAACCAGGTGACCTGTAGGAGTTAACATCGTCTGTTGATTGGTCACGTCCGCAGCGAGTCCAAAGTTAGATTCAAATGAAGAAAATGAGGAATAAAAATTGGATAATTTCTAAAATACCATTGCTTCAGTGATTAAAATTGTGGAAAATGTTCATCCAGAAATATTCTCCAATCATTATGTCATTCAAATACAATGATTAAGATGATTATTATACAAAATTTATTCTGAAAATGCATTTTAACAATAATAATTAACATTTCAGAAGAATAATTTTGATACATAGTAAACACATAATGCATTTTACAGTTATTCATAATGATATCTATTATAGAGTGGTCTTTTCTAAAACGTGTTTGATTTTCCTGAATTAGAAAGAGTTACCATTACTCTACAAAATAGATTCGAGCTTGACTTTTTTGTCCATTACGTATACTTAAGTCTGGTTTTACGTTAGTTTAACGTTAAAATAAAATAGTGTTATAAGTCCTGTACCGGTAATAAAAAAGAAATGTTACTCTTTTGTTGGTTTTTTCTGTTGCTTACAATTTTACTGAGCACATCACCGTCAAAGTAAATAAGGTAATTCCATAGATCGTTCTTAATTATCTGTGGCTCTGTAACGTTGGACGGAAACACAGTACATGTATTTTATAATGAATCCTACTATGGCGTGTCAAACGTTGCAATATTCAAAAAATATATTTGCATTCAAAAATATACATTTACATTCAAAAAATATACATTTGCATTCAAAAAATATACATATACATTTGCATTAAAAAAAATGTATTTGCATTCAAAAAATATACATTTGCTTTCGAAAAAAATATCATTTGCATTCAAACAATGCATTCTGGGTAGACTGTTGTGACGACGGTTTTCATTGGTTGCTAAATATAACCCTCGGGGAAATCCTCTTACTTGTGTCAAGAAAGAAGAATGATCGCATTTCACTCGGCAACAGGCATGTGCTCATGAGGAACCATAACTTAGACTCGGCAATGATGACGCCGATCTGCCTGTCCATCACAGAACCTGATTTTTATAAGTTATAAGAACTTGTTTTTCAATCGTTGTAGAATAAATAAGTTTATATTACATAAATAAATAAAAAATAACATTTGCGTTCAAACAATGCATTCTGGGTAGACTGTTGTGACGACGGTTTTCATTGGTTGCTAAATATAACCCTCAGGGGGGATTCATTGATCAAAGAGTCATGTCCCTACTGTCTGTGAACTTAGAGTATGGCGTGTCAAACGTTGCAATATTCAAAAAATATAATTTGCATTCAAAAATATACATTTGCATTCAAAAAATATACATTTGCATGCAAAAATATACATTTGCATGCAAAAAAAAATGCATTCTAAAAAAATGTATTTGCATTCAAAAAATATACATTTGCATTAAAAAAAAAATGTATTTGCATTCAAAAAATATACATTTGCATTCAAAAAAATGTATTTGCATTCAAAAAATTTGCATTCAAACAATGCATTCTGGGTAGACTGTTGTGACGACGGTTTTCATTGGTTGCTAAATATAACCCTCGGGGAAATCCTCTTACTTGTCAAGAAAGAAGCCTGAAGCGGGTTGAATGATCGCATTTCACTCGGCAACAGGCATGTGCTCATGAGGAACCATAACTTAGACTCGGCAATGATGACGCCGATCTGCCTGTCCATCACAAAACCTGATTTTTATAAGTTATAAGAACTTGTTTTTCAATCGTTGTAGAATAAATAAGTTTATAATACATCTACAGTAACCTCCATAAAACCTGGAAGTGATTCGGTCACAGCTACTCTCTGTGAACTTAGAAGTCGCCGTTAAATTAGTTGTTCACTCAATTTTCACAAAAAATATATCTTCTTGTAGCACTCTTTTTGTCGTAATAGGAAATAAATAAACATGCATTCTATATTCATTAATAAAAAAAAATCCTTCTTTGAGACTAGTAACAAAAACGGCCGTATTACGTAACGTCATGACGTTACTCTCGGTAGCAAAATCTCGGCAAAAAATTACTAGTCTCAAAGAAGGAAAAAAATTCATTTTCGATATTAACATATATATTTTTTTAAAATCTGTTACGACAAAACAAGTGCTGTTCAAAAAAGTATTTTTTGTAAAGATATGAGCATCTATACAATTTTAATGACGATTTTTCGTTGACCAACTCTAATATGGCGTGTCAAACGTATTCAAAAAATATAATTTGCATTCAAAAATATACATATTGCAACGTTTGACACGCCATACACTTCAGTTAATTATAAATGCAAGTCCCATATCAGAGAAATAGTAAGGTAGTCTTAATGACTCCAAAAATGTAAACTACAAAATTTGGGACAAGCTGGAGGTGCCTAGAGACAAGTGGTTTTCAAAATCCCAGAGAACATGTGATTTTTCAAACTATATTTCCGTCCTGGGACTTCAACAGTCAGTCAACCAGTGTAGACTGTTGGCAACTTTAATTTTTCTTCAAGTAGATACAAAGCGGGAACTAAATTGTGATAAGATTTCAATTAATTAAAAGGATGTTTGTAAACTTCTTACTTGTATTAAAGGCGGTTACCTATTTCGGACTCGGTATACCATGCATTATTCACAACAAACTCACATGATCTAAACATGGAGATCAACACATATTCGAAATCCTTGGAATGTCATGACAGCGCACGTCAACATAATTGAAAGATAGTAAAGTTTTTTGTTTTTTCGTTTTATTTTTCGAAACAAAGCAGACGGAATTGTACAGATTACATGACTCCAATTTGTACTCCAAAATACTGTAACAAATTACAGGTAAAGGCGAAGAGAAACATCAGATAAAGATCGCCAGTTTCCATGGGCAAGGGACTGAAATCAGGCCCCATTTCCAATGCAAAATACATTTGTTTTTTCCCAATTTGATGACAAAATTCCCAATTTGGCAGGGAAATTTGTATACAGACTGTGTCCGTAATGAAAAATAGATTATTTCTGGGGGAATACAGTGAAAAAAGGGCTACTCGCATATATTCCGACGGTTCGATATTCCGACAATCAGATAGTCCGACAGACAAGGTAAGGTATTATTACTCCAAGTAGACAAATTTAAAAAGAGAAGGAGAAGAGATCTGACCAAATGACAGAGCATTCCAGAGCCCATCTCCCTTCTCCTGGAAAATGATATCATTTAAAACAGAAACTATTTATTTATTTATTATTTTATTCATTTATTTTTGTAACAGCGACAAATACTGCCTCTGCTTTATTTGATTCTTGGTTTTTGTGTTGAACCATTGCTCATAGATTGTTGGATCACCATTATTTACTTTACCTTACTACCGTTTCACCCTTCTTAGACCGACCTGGTTTATGAGTCTGTTAATAGGGTGCTCTACCGATCGAGCTAAAGGGGTAAAACCCCACTGAGGAGAAGCTCAAGCTAGTATGGAAACACCATATAACTATCCCTTCCACATTATCCCCCTTCATCGAAAGAGTCTTCCCGACTCTCTTGTAGAGGTAGCTTATCACCTGTGAGGTGATTCTTGGATAATCTCGTTGGATTGTTATTTGAAAGGGTTTTCACATTACCAGGAAGAACCTAGGTTCATTTTTTCAACACAACATGGGCGCCAATGTTCATTTAACAGAGACAAATACTGCCTCTGTAATTTTGTGGTGGATTTGAACCTAGGACCCCCCTGGTGCGGTTACAAGTCTGGGTGCTCTAAAAACGATTGAGCTAAAGGGAAACCCCACTAGCTTCAGCTAGTATTCGGCTCTGCGGTGGGTGTTGATGTGTTTGGTTGTCGGGGTTGTTTGGAACACCATATAACTAACCCTCTGTGTGAGGTGTACTTAGGCTGTGATGATGGGGTGTAGTGTTTTGTTGTAGCACGTGGGCTGGTAGTGGTAGTTTTTGATTGGGTGATTGGGGTTGTTTATGGGGGCAACATTTTGAGTCTTTTTTAGCTCACCTATTTGTTTAGTGTGGATTAGTTGATGTTGAGCTGAAGACTCAAGTAAGAGCTATTGTGATGCGTTTTTTTTTGTAGAAATTAGGTACATTTGTAGGTTTGTGTTTTGGGAGGGGGGTTGGCTTTTAGTTTTATATTCCCAGTAGTGTTGGACCTCTGTTTCTTCCGTCGTGTTTGTTTGGTTGGGTTTTTCGTTTTCTCGTTGGAGGGTAGTTGGTGGTTGGTATGACGGCGGTGTGTGGGAGAGTTAATTATGGAGGTACGGCTGTGGTTGGTTGTTTTGAGTGGGGTTTACGTTTAGTTTATAAATTGTTTTTGATCGTCCTCCTCAATAGTTTTTTTGTCTTTGTTTTTATGTGTGTGTGGGTGTGTTTGTGTAGGTTATTTCTTATTTTTTACACGTTAGCGTTTTCGCCTTCTTCTCACGGTGGTTTTTTCGGTTTGGGTTCTGGCTTTTTTTTATGGGATGTTTTACTGTGGTGGTGGAGTTGGGCTTAAGTGGGCGGTTGGTGTATTGATGGGTGAGGATGTGTTGGGGTTTTTGTTGTCTGTGAGTGGTGGGGATTTTTGTTTTATTGGTGTTGTGTTTTTGTGTCGGTCGACTCGGTGAGGTTGGGGTTGAGTAGGGGGTCGCTGCTTTGTGTATTTGTGAGGAAGAACCACTAAACACAATCGTTTAGGGTTGGGAGATGTGTGGAGTGTAAGGGCAGTGTTATTTTGTGTTGTGGCTTGACTTTATACTTTGTGTTTCTATGTTGGTGCTAGTTGTGTTTTGGGGTGTGGTACTATTTTGTCTGGGTTTGGTATTTGTTTCTCGGTACGTTTGGGTGGCTGCTCTCACTCGAGTCGATCGAGGTGTTGAGGTGTAGCAGGTTCGGGACCGTTGCCAGGTGGTCTAATTGTGCGTGCCTGTTTTGTGGTTATGTGGGTGGTTTTTCATTGCGGGGGCTTGATGTGGGGTTCGTTGCGGTTCGATTTCGAATCGTGTTATGGGTTAGGGTATTGGGGTCGTATTGTTCCGCTCGGGGGGGTGTGGGTGGTATGAGTATTCAACCATTGCGGGTTTGGGCTGAGAATTGTATTATCTGTGTGAGTGTTGGATGGTTTTAGGGATTTTTTCGTTTGGTCGTTTGAGTTTGTTATTTGCTTGGGTTCGTTTTTATGTGGTCATTCTCTTGTGTTTTTATTTACGGCAGTTTTTTAGTATATTTGGAGGTATGGGTGGGGATGGGGGGTTTGTTACAGTCTGTTGGGTGTGGTGTTTAGGAATTGTGTGTTTGGTTGTGGGTTTTGTGAGATGTGGTGTGTTTTTGTGGGTGCTCACCGTTGAGTTGGGGGGTTGATGGCCGTGGCTTGGGTTGTTCTTACTGATAGGGCGTTCGTTTTGAAACTTTTGGCCGCTTGGGTATGGGGGCTTTTAGGGGTTGGGTAGAAGTGGATTGTGTGGAGTTTGGTTTGGGTCGGTTGTCGTTGGTGTGGTTGTTTTTGGGGTGTTTGGTGTTGGTTGTTGTGTTGGTATGGTGGTGGTCTGGGATAACCGTTGCTTGTGGTGTGTGGATCTTGTTTAAGATAGTATGGTTGTGTTTGTAGTGGTGTGTTGTTGGATTTCGGGGTAGGTCCAGGAGTTGGAGTGGGAATTTGTTTTTTTGTTTTGTGTGTGATTATTGTGGGGTGTGGCGGGGGTGTTGTGTGGTGTTGTTTAGTTGATGTTAGTAGTGTGGTCTGCTAGCTTGTTGTGTTGTGGCGGATCTATTGAGTTTGGTCGTGCTTGTGGTATCTTTGTGGTTTGGTTGTTGAGTGTGGTGTATGATGGTGGGCTGGTATAGTGTGGTTGGTGTATTGTGTTTGTGTGTTGATTCGCCGTGGTTGTTGTAATGTCGTTGTTGGTGTAGTAGGTGGTTGTTGTGTGTTCCGTTCGTTTTGTTGATCTGCTGTGGTTTTGTTTGGAGTCGCGCACGTATGTTTGTTTGTGTTTTCATTTTTGGCGTGTTTGCGTGGGTAGACTGGGTAGTGGGACGGGTTGTGTTAGACGTCTTTGGGGGGGTGTTGATATAGGTTGTCGGTCGTTTCATGTTGGTTGTTGTTGTGTATTTTTTCGATTGGGGGTTTTCTTGATGCTTCTTCTGGTGGGTGTTGGGTTGGAGTATTCGTATTGTGTATAAGTGTGTTTATGATTGGGTGGGGTGTTTTAAGTTTAGGGTATTGGTTGTAGGGGGTTAGTGGTGTTTGGATGGTGGATCTCTTTATGTTTAAGTTCTTTGAGTATTGATGGTTATGTTTTCGTCAGTGCAGGAGGAGGCGTGTCGGGTGGGTGTTCGTTTAGGATGTTTGGGACTGTTGTTGTTTGTGCGATTACGGGGTGGTGTTGTGGTGGTTATGGTGTTGTGGTTTGAGGTTGTTGTGTTGTGGTGTTTAGGTGTTGTGTGTTGGGGTTTTTTCATAGTGTTGCGTTGATTACTTGTTGTTTGTTAGTGTGGGGGTTGTGTAATCGTTGTTTAGTAAAGTCTCTGAGCGGGGTTTTTTGGTTTCTGTTCCTGTGTTGCGGAGCGCGGGGTGTATGTATGAGAGGCTTGGGGTTGCGGGTGTTGGGTTTGGTTTTTTGTGTTGTATTAGTGTTTTGGATGTTGTTGAGGGGGTGGTGTGGAGGGTGTGTTGAGCGCTTAGTCGGATTGTTTGGATATTATGATCTTGTTTTGGTGTGTCGGTATTTCCCGTGGGTTCTTGGGGGGAGGCTGTTTTGTTGTTTGGGTGTCGGTTTTCTTTTCATGTGTGTTCTGATAGTTGTGGGTGAGTGTCTCTTTGGGGTGGGGAGAGGTGGGTTAGGGTTGTTTGGTATTGGATCATATGGAATGGGATGTTGGGCTTTGAGATTTTTTTGTTGTGCCTGTGAGGTGAGTGGCTTTTTCGTTGTTGTAGTTTTTTTGCGGTTAGACTTTTACTGCCTCTGCTTGGATTTGAACCTAGGACCCCTGGTTTATGAGTATGGTGCTCTACCGATCGAGCTAAAGGGGAAACCCCACTAGCTCAAGCTAGTAGGAACACCATATAACTATCCCTTCCACATTATCCCCCTTCATTGAAAGAGTCTTCCCGACTCTCTTTAGAGGTAGCTATCACCTGTGAGGTGATTCTTGGATAATCTCCTTCACATTACCAGGAAGAACCTAGGTCACAACATGGGCGCCAATGTAACAGAGACAAATACTGCCTCTGCTTGGATTTGAACCTAGGACCCCTGGTTTACAAGTCTGGTGCTCTAACGATTGAGCTAAAGGGGAAACCCCACTAGCTCAAGCTAGTAGGAACACCATATAACTAACCCTGCAACATTTTGATCATTTTTAGCTCACCTGAGCTGAAGACTCAAGTGAGCTATTGTGATTATATTCCCAGTCCATCGTCCATCCGCAAATTTTTACATTTTCGCCTTCTTCTCAAGAACCACTAAACACAATTCAACCATGATTTTATGATTATTTATTAAATATACTTCTTTAATTTACTACATAATTTTATGTTTTTCTTGGCAGGGGGGCATCCTTGGGGAAGGGCATTCAGTTGTGTTTAAATGGTGATTAGGAAAATCATGAAAAGTAATAAAAAAATAGTTTATATATAGTAAATGAAAATTGTTAAATATTTCATATAGCAAATTTAGCAATGAGCAAGTTGGTGGTTCAGACGGCATATATACATATAAGAGTATATAGATCTGAGTAAAAAATAAATCAATGCTTTTCACTATGTCCAGTATATGAATGGGTTTGGTTTCACACTTTGCAAAATATATGAATGGGTAATAGAGAAAATGCTGCTGATGACTCCAGCCAAAAATAATTGCAAGTAACCCCCCCTCCCCTGTGGCCTGAGCCCGCTTTCATGGTGAAATAGAGCAAGCCATGTCTTGTCGACGAGAAGGGATACATAAAGGATGAGTGGACTTTGAAATGCAGATCCCCCCCCCTTAAAATCGAAAGTCTGAACTTATCCAGTTATAAGCAAAACATTATTAAACTACAATGAATACATCTTAACTATTATTACTACATGTATTAGATGGTTAGACTATTGGATCGTCAGACTATTGGACTGTCGGACTATCGGGATGTTACCACATAAAGAGATTCCTCTGCATGTGGATTTTAATACATGTGTACAGACTATTTTCCCAATTTGACACAAACAGACCCTTTGGTTATCAGAATGATACAGATTCCCGGAAAATGATGTCAAGAAACAATCAGTTACTATAACGATGTATATGTTTTTGCAGGTAATTGTATCATTTTGCCAACCAAAGTCACAGGACCGCAGTTACTGCTAAATAGTCTAATAGAATAAAATACACTATAAAATTTCCAATAATGTATTGCTCATTGCATTTTCCCAGAATTGGTGGGGAAAGCCCTGATTAATCATTGTGTATTCAAGTGAAGTACATTTTGACATAAGTTTTTTGTTTTCAAAAATATTCATGCAGTTTTTAGATATTTAACGATCAAATGTCAACATATACCTACATGAGAACAATACAAAAACAAAAATCTCAAATATCTGGAATATGAGAGACACCAAAAGCTTAGCTGGAAACTCCCAAGGAATAAAAGAAAAAAATGTGAATCTGTTTTAATAAAATATATTGACTTTAGTAAATCTGTTTCAGCTCTCTCATATTTTTTATATACACTGTTAATGGTTAAATGCATTAACTTTCATTAAAAAATTATATTTTACAGCAAAAAAGATTACAATGGCTTCAAGAAATACAGTCCCCCAGGAGATAAAATGCTTCCAGCATTGTGACAAATACACCAATATTTTGTGCTTTTCAATGCCAGAATTGTGTCCTATCTGTAGAGGTAGAGTCCAACGAACACCAATGCGAATTCCTCCATACATTGTACCAAGTCCATTTGTTGATGCTGCTGATTATCCTTGTTCAGTGGTGATCAGACCAACCCGTGGGACATTCCTCAGGTAATAAGTATAGAGCATTATACTGCTGAATAGAGCTGTTATCACGATTGATATTAGCACCATGATATTGCTGAATTTTGCCAATATCATCGCAATAATATTGCAATATTCAACAGAATTAAATTCAGTAGTATTCTTGCTAACTATGCCAATTAAGCAGTGTTTGTTTGTTGGTCATTACGTATACATGCATAATATCCTCTCAGTAAGGCAGACACATAATAAATGTTAAAATAAAAAAGATTTTTGAGGAGTTTCACAACAATGTATGTGATTTGTGTTTGTTTAAGTAGCTGAGGTACATAATAAATATGAAGAATTTCTTTTCTATTGGAGTCAACGATATCGCAATGCTTGAATATTTTCACAATATTGGGTCAGGTTTTCAGCATCTTGATTTATTGCGATGATGATATTTGATAACAGCTCTACTGCCGAAGTATGATAACTTACTTACAGTACTTAATCCTGGTCGTGTATGTCTTCACATAAGATGTCAACATGGTTCCTCTATTGCTCTCCCTATGATGCTCCAGTTATAATCGGTCTCAACTGTCCTTCTTCATGTACGTCCCACTTGGTCTTCTCTTTCTAGGTGGTACCCACTTCACTGATCTTTTTGCAATACTCTCTTTCTTCATCCTTAATACATGTCACAGATATGTCCACCTATTCAACCTAGTCTCCATATTTATGTCTCCTATACCAGGCTTTTTTCTATAGTTTCCACAGGGCCAGAATTAGGCCCCATTGCCAATGCAAAATACTTGTTTTTTCCAATTTGATGGAAAAAATTCCCAAATTGGTGTTGAGGCCACAACTGTAATGAAAAATGCTATAGTGTAACGTAAAATGCAGTTAAAACTAATAATCCATTACATTTAGATTCCAAGATGTGCAAACAATTTTTCCCGATTTGACACAAATTACATTAGAATTCCCAATTGTGTCACCGATGGCATTTTCCCAAAATTGACAGTAAAAGGCTTGTATACCTCTTTGTTCTGATACCTCCTTGTTGCTTACCCTCTTTTGCCATCTACATGTATATTGTAACACCAAGTATTCTCCTCGAACATCTGCTCTCAAATCCTCTAAAATTACCTCCCCACTCTACATAGAACAGGTAATTTTCTTAAAGGAATTGTACGATTTTAGTTAATCAGATCTGCAAGTTAATTTTTTTTCCAACATAAAATATGTAAACAGATAAGATTTGTAAAATATTTAAAACCCATGCAGAATAATGTGGCTTATGCATGCTTAAGGATGTTAAGTACCAGGGTATATCATTATTGAAACTGATTTAGTTATTTTGAACACTTTCAAGTACTGTCAAACTTATCTGAAAGTATAAAAGAGCATGCAATAGAGCTCTAATATAGACAGGTGATTTTTATAAAGTGGTTAATTCATTTTAAATAAGTAATGTTTGAATTTCCTTTATAAGCAGGTGCCCTTTATACAGATTTGCCTTTAATGTAAATTTGTAGAACAGGAATGTTTAGCTTCAGCAATGAGCACACTTGATTATTCTGTTTTTTTTATTTCTACTACAAAGATGTTTCACTGTTTTTCTTATTTCTGTTTATTTGTAGTGACTATAACAACAGTTCCTACCTTCATGTTGGCATTACAGACACAAGAGGTAAAAATATGTAGGCTGCATATAACAGTCAAACCTCGTTATCTCGAAGTCGACGGGACCAAGCAAAAAATTTGAGATAAACGGATCTTTGAGTTAAAGGGTTTGTCAATCCTGATTCCTCTCATGAGCATCTTGGTAGTTACAAGAATACTTGTAGGCCTACATGTATATCATTTGTCTCTTTTTGTCAGTATATGTGCACACTGACTGCTACAAATACAATGTGTTTTGTCAAACAATATTTAAAGAAAATTAGAAGGAAGTAATTGTGTTTTGAGTATTTATTTCTTTAACATACATGTACAATTGAACTGGCAAGTAAAGATCACTAACATTTTAACAGGAACATCCCATGTTCCGTTTTAGATCACCTAAGTGACACTATCATTATATGTTTAAGAACAGAGTCTAAAAACGAATTAAAGAAAGTAACATTAACCATATAGATTTAAGAATGGAGTGCAAAATAAAGGAATTATATTTTGAATATATTTATTTATTATATATACTCAAAAGGATACAGAACGCATAGTTGTTCAGCACTAGTCGTATTATCATAATGACTTAATGACGATTTACAAAAATTTAACTTCGAGATAACTGGTCACTTTCACATTGAATCTAAACACCGGGACCAAGTTTTAACATCAAAATTAGCAGTTTTTCGACATTTTTGATCTGGAGTTATCAGGTCTTTTATTAATAAGATAAAGAAGGAAAATTGCCGGGACCAGCACTTGATTTTGAGATAACCTGGTAAATCGAGATTACCGATCTCAACATAACGAGTTTTGACTGTGTGTTCATTAATGTACTGAGATTCATAATGTATGTATTTTGGGGTGACAAATAAAAAGATTTGTTTCATGTAACCCAACCAAGAAGCCCACATAAAAAGACTCCAACCCCAAATGAAATATTTAGACAGTTTTTTTGTCTCTTTTTTTTACGAGTTGATGGAACATCAACTCAGTAATGTTGTCGTAAGTGGATTCCTTGGGATCAAGTCAAAGCACATTTTGCATTATGGTGTTAATAGCACATTATATTGACGGGAAATTATACATATATGTGCATTTCAGCAACAGGATTGAAATTTCCAAATCACACTTTTATTTGTAAATATTTGCTTTTTGAATAGACGAAAAAAAATATCAATTCACTGAAAAAATATAGGTCTAGAAGACTTGTTGAAATATTTGCTATAGAAAGTCTGTCCGGCGTCCTTTATGAGTTTTAAGATATTTTAAATTTTCTCTCAAATGTTACTTTTCAGTTATTATTATTAATGAAAAAAATTGATGTTAAAATTGATTGGCCGGACTGTTTACAATTCTTCTGCACAATTAATGGTCGAGTTGCATGTCACTCTCATACTGTATATTGGCTTCTCGCTGTGAAGTTGGGCATTGGAAGCTGTGTCATTCATGTGATGAGAAACTTACGGCAGTCTTTGAAGTTGGGAAATGTTTTACCTGTACACATACTGACCTACAAGTGTACTGAGGGGAAGTACAGTATAATGGTATAATATTGTCCTGTCGCATAGAAAATTTAATATCTTAACTTTGCATACCGACCAGCCCACTTCCATATTTGCTTAGATAGCTACTGACTTGGGTACATCAGATTCATTTAATAGAATTTTTCACTGACTGCTTAATATCGCTTAATGTTCTTGATATGAACATATGACCTCTCACAGATGTCTGTTGATAGACTCAAAAGCAAAAGGTACTGGGTTTGATTCCAATGTCATACCTAAGACTTTAACTACATTTTGTAAAAGGTAGTGATTTGTTCCTCCACCAAGCACTCAGAAAAAGAATTGAAAGCCATAGGTCCATACATTGGTATCAGTCCATAGCAAAGGTCAGAATTTGTGGCCCTCCAATTAGATCTGAAGACCTCTCCATATGAGTGAAGAGATATTAAAGACAACAACAAGAAGAAAAACTCTGTAAATAATCGTGATCTCAACACATGAACGCTGTATTTTAGTATACTGGTATATCTGGATTTGATGAGGATGGGGCTCACAAAGGTATCTTTATATTGTGTTTAAAAGTGTAATGTTTGACTATTATATGGAATGGTGGTTCATATCTATGTATACTTATGTGGTGTATGATTATGTTGAGATGGGGTTCATGTCTATACATTGTATATTCTGTGTTTAAGTGTGGTATTTGACTGTGATGAGGATGGGGGTTCATGTCTATATATTCTGTGTTTAGGTGTGGTATATGACTGTGATGAGGATGGGGGTTCATGTCTATATATTCTGTGTTTAGGTGTGGTATATGACTATGATGAGGATGGGGTTCATGTCTATATATTCTGTGTTCATGTGTGGTATTTGACTGTGATCAGGATGGGGGTTCATGTCTATATATTCTGTGTTTAGGTGTGGTATATGACTGTGATGAGGATGGGGGTTCATGTCTATATATTCTGTGTTCATGTGTGGTATATGACTATGATGAGGATGGAGTTCATGTCTATATATTCTGTGTTCATGTGTGGTATTTGACTGTGATCAGGATGGGGGTTCATGTCTATATATTCTGTGTTTAGGTGTGGTATATGACTGTGATGAGGATGGGGGTTCATGTCTATATATTCTGTGTTTAGGTGTGGTATATGACTGTGATGAGGATGGGGGTTCATGTCTATATATTCTGTGTTTAGGTGTGGTATATGACTATGATGAGGATGGAGTTCATGTCTATATATTCTGTGTTTAAGTGTGGTATTTGACTCTGATGAGGATGGAGTTCATGTCTATATATTCTGTGTTTAGGTGTGGTATATGACTGTGATGAGGATGGGGGTTCATGTCTATATATTCTGTTTTAAGGTGTGGTATATGACTCTGATGAGGATGGGGGTTCATGTCTATATATTCTGTGTTTAGGTGTGGTATATGACTGTGATGAGGATGGGGGTTCATGTCTATATATTCTGTGTTTAGGTGTGGTATATGACTGTGATGAGGATGGAGTTCATGTCTATATATTCTGTTTTAAGGTGTGGTATTTGACTCTGATGAGGATGGAGTTCATGTCTATATATTCTGTGTTTAGGTGTGGTATATGACTGTGATGAGGATGGGGGTTCATGTCTATATATTCTGTGTTTAGGTGTGGTATATGACTGTGATGAGGATGGGGGTTCATGTCTATATATTCTGTGTTTAGGTGTGGTATATGACTATGATGAGGATGGAGTTCATGTCTATATATTCTGTGTTTAGGTGTGGTATATGACTCTGATGAGGATGGAGTTCATGTCTATATATTCTGTTTTAAGGTGTGGTATTTGACTATGATGAGGATGGGGTTCATGTCTATATATTCTGTGTTTAGGTGTGGTATATGACTGTGATGAGGATGGGGGTTCATGTCTATATATTCTGTGTTTAGGTGTGGTATATGACTGTGATGAGGATGGGGGTTCATGTCTATATATTCTGTGTTTAGGTGTGGTATATGACTATGATGAGGATGGAGTTCATGTCTATATATTCTGTGTTTAAGTGTGGTATTTGACTCTGATGAGGATGGAGTTCATGTCTATATATTCTGTGTTTAAGGTGTGGTATTTGACTATGATGAGGATGGGGGTTCATGTCTATATATTCTGTTTTAGGTGTGGTATATGTGATGAGGATGGGGGTTCATGTCTATATATTCTGTGTTTAGGTGTGGTATATGACTGTGATGAGGATGGGGGTTCATGTCTATATATTCTGTGTTTAGGTGTGGTATATGACTGTGATGAGGATGGGGGTTCATGTCTATATATTCTGTTTTAAGGTGTGGTATTTGACTCTGATGAGGATGGAGTTCATGTCTATATATTCTGTGTTTAGGTGTGGTATATGACTGTGATGAGGATGGGGGTTCATGTCTATATATTCTGTGTTTTAGGTGTGGTATATGACTGTGATGAGGATGGGGGTTCATGTCTATATATTCTGTGTTTAGGTGTGGTATATGGACTGTGATGAGGATGGGGGTTCATGTCTATATATATTCTGTGTTTAGGTGTGGTATATGACTGTGATGAGGATGGGGGTTCATGTCTATATATTCTGTGTTTAGGTGTGGTATATGACTCTGATGAGGATGGGGGTTCATGTCTATATATTCTGTGTTTAGGTGTGTGGTATATGACTGTGATGAGGGATGGGGGTTCATGTCTATATATTCTGTGTTTAGGTGTGGTATATGACTGTGATGAGGATGGGGGTTCATGTCTATATATTCTGTGTTTAGGTGTGGTATATGACTATGATGAGGACGGGGATTCATGTCTATATATATTCTGTGTTTAGGTGTGGTATATGACTGTGATGAGGATGGGGGTTCATGTCTATATATTCTGTGATGGTATATGACTATGATGAGGATGGGGGGGTTCATATATTCTGTGTTTAGGTGTGGTATATGACTGTGATGAGGATGGGGGTTCATGTCTATATATTCTGTGTGTTTAGGTGTGGTATATGACTGTGATGAGGATATTATGTCTATATATATTCTGTGTTTAGGTGTGGTATATGACTGTGATGAGGATGGGGGTCATGTCTATATATTCTGTGTTTTAGTGTGGTATATGACTATGATAAGGATGGGGGGATGTCTATATATTCTGTGTTTAGGTGTCGTATATGACTATGATGAGGATGGGGATTCATGTCTATATATTCTGTGTTTAGGTGTGGTATATGACTATGATGAGGATGGAGTTCATGTCGGCAACAAGTGGGATCAGTGTATTGCTGTGCCATTACAAAGGAGAGGCCTTACGAGAGAGGTGTGGGAAAACTGGGATAAATGGTTAAACCACCTTGCAGACCATGGCATCTGGTCACCTTTAAAGTAAGCCAATTTGTTACCATTCAAACTTGTGTGTGTTATTACAGTGGAACCTGCCTTGAGGGACCACCCTTCTTGCCACTTGAATGTGGTCTCTCAAGAGAGACGGTCTCTTAAAAGAGGTTTTCCTTAAATACTGGAATTTTAAGTAAGTGGTTTTGAAGATATGGCCTCAAAAGACAGACGGTCTTTCATGACAGTGGTATCTCAAGATAGATTTTACTGTATTCCATAAGAGGTCAAACTACCTTGCAGATCACTGCATTTGGTCGACATTGAAATACGCCAATTCATAACTGTTCAGATTTGTAAATGTCAGTATTTAGGATGTCAAATATCACAAAATAGTTCTAGACTAACAACCAAATTTCAATTTCAGTAATATACTGTATACATGGAAAATATTCGCTCCCTTGTAGCGTGTTTATTTTATGCAATTTTTGCCCTTAGATGAGAGGACGAATTTAAGGTGAACGCGGAATTATCAAGCTAAGTAATTGACACAGGGACGTACTGGTTATTTATGAGACATTGGTGATTTGTGACAGGATATATAGAGATTGTACAACGAATGTTAGTTGATTATCATGTGTATCTAACTCAAGATAGTTCATTTTCAAAATTTGAAAAGATACGAGGTTTACGAAGTGTCTTTTCAGATTTTGAAAATTAACTAACAAGAGTTAGATAAACATATGATAATCAACTTACATGAGTTGTTGAATCTGTTTCTACCATAACTGAAAACTGCTGATTGGTAGAATGGATTATTAGCCTACGTTACATCTAGACACTAGCGGGTTCGGACTCTCATGATCACGTCAAACTTGTATGTCCAGATTACATCAATATGTCGACGGTAGGGAACCCAACATTGTTAGAGATTTCTGTAAAGGACTCCTTTCCCTCCAATTACTTTAATCACCAACTTTGTCTGCCGACAACTGGCCTGATGCAACTTCATATACAGAAAATTCATTACAATAGTAGTGCGGGCTCAGTCATTGTGATTTATTCAGCCCTGTTGGTTATTTGTATATTATTAACTAACTGCAGATTCGTTTATTCCACCACTTGAGAGTGGTATAACAACACAAGTTATGGTAGAAATATGATTTATATTGTGAAAGGGCAAACATTTCTAGGTATCCGGTACTACATGTAATTTGCCATTTTTTCAAACACAAATGTTTGGTAATTAGGAGTAGTGGTGGTCAAGTGGTAGGGGGTTCAACTTAAGCATGATCACAACCAGACAAAGTTAGAGAGGCGGTTAGAGACTGGTTGTTTATTAAATTGGGATAAACTGCACATTGGCTGAAGGTGAGGGACATCATGGTTTTAATTGTAATATTCAGATACCCCACAAGGGCCCCACAAAGAAAGAATCAGTTTCATTTTTTGCTGTTAATTTCTTTCTTTTCACTTCTTCCAGGTACAATATAGAAAATCACAACTGTTATGACTTTGTGATAAGCTTTCTGAAGAGTGTGGGGTTCAATCGAGAAAATGTCGCAGCCAACAGCAAAATGTCTTTTACGCAGACTTTTGTTATTCCTTTCACCACCAGAGCAGGCCAGTACATCTCCAGCTACAGGCATATTATGCGATACGGACATATGTGTCAGACTGTCCAAGATTAAAACTGATATATGGTTGCAGCCATTTCCATGGTTATAGTGAACTTATTTAATAGCGAACTAGAGACAATAGATACACAGTATATATTTGGGCCTGGGTTGATATTTACATAGCTTAATTGCTATCTTAGCTTAGCTGGATACCATTGTAATTTCATAATCACAACACACATATATATACATACAGAAAAAAAGACATGTTTTTCAAAAGAGAAAAAAAAAATAGATAAATGAAACAAACGAAATCAGTAAAAAGCACAGTAAAACCTCGTTATTCTGCCACCTAATGTCCAGAGAGATTTTGGCGATATAACAACATGAACAAGTTTGGCAGGTATCGGTAAACAGATTTACGATGTTGTACTAGCCCAAGTGTTTATTTTGTGAATTACAGAAGTGAGTTTTAATCATATTAATTTATGCAGTAAAAGCCAGCAAAGTTTTAGCCATGTTTCAACTGCTTCAAGTGTACCTGACATGTAGCCATGGTTCGCGTTACCTGGCCAGTCGACAGTCAGGTGTATCTGTATAAACATTAGATGTTTTTATTACATGGAGTTGCCTTATTCTCCTTAAAATGGCAGTATTAACGAGGTTAAAATTACATGTTTTTAATCATTTTTTTTTAATTATTGCAGTATTTGGATATTGTATTACAAAGAGTGCATTAACATTTGGGCAAATCCATTCTGAGTAAATTATTTGTGGTACAAGGTGTGGCAGTACAGCGAGGTCTTACTGTACTTAGAGCAAGGAAAACCCAAACTAAACAGCTAAAGGAAGGTTTACCTTAGAACTGAAATACATATCCTGACAGTATATGATTTGTCCACTGTCAGTATTGACAATAACTTGGCATTGATTTAAACATGTTAAAGGCATATATTCTGTCATTTTGATAAAAAAGAATATATCTAACGATGGCACCTAAACTTTATTTTAAAAAGCTAAAGAGATATAACACTGTAGAAACTTTTAATATATCATATATATATTACGTAGACTGAATGAAATACGCCGACGATTGATATTCCTTTCATCCATGAAAGAATCCAATCGCCTATTATTCACATCAATTTCTTTTCACAAATTATAGTTTTTTTTCAACCTAGGATTTTTTAAAAACATTCATTTACCATATATAAAAAATAGAATATTTGAACTTTTAATACAAACAAAAAGTCCATTTTGACAGATTGTATGCCTCTAACAACTGTGAAATATGCTGTGTGTTTTATACATGTATTATGAAATAATATAATTGTCAAAGGGAGGTAATCTGATATTTTGAATGGCATTGTAAATTTGATATTTCAAATAATACTGTTACATATTTAAGTTTTAACAACTACCTCATTACAACTGGGTAGGTGAATACACATTATCTATATTTTATAAATTTTTATATTTTTTAAAATATTTTTTATACTTTTCAGCCTTACAATGCAAATTAAGTCAAACAAAAATATATGTGTTTCTTATTTCTGTTCACACCCTGTATTTTTTAAGCAGTTATGTTGACCCCCCTCCCCCAACAAAGAAATTTCATAGAAGTTGAGTTTCCTTGGCATATATTATGTAAAATATCATTGTATATGTTTACATGCAAACACAATACTAACCTCACCCCTCCACCAAAAAAAACCCACCAAAATAATTATAAAAAAATATATCTACAAGTATATATATATATATATATATATATATATATATATATATATATATATATATATATATATATATATATATATATATATATATATATATATAACTTAACATACACACCACAAAAAATTCCTATATTTACCAAGCTACCTTATTATTTTCAAATATGAAGAACTTTAATAGGAAACAAATATATTTTTGTGCAGACTTTTTGATATTTTTATATTTACAAGTGTATCAAAAATAAATCAGCTAGCAATCAATGATTTAAATGTTACTAGTCTGTGTAATTCTTTGCAAAGTTTATATTAAATCTGTTATACAATGGAACCTGTCTTGAAAAACCACTCTCATAACCGACCACCTGTTTTCTAGGATACCATCCTTAAAACAACTTGGTTAAATAATTCTTTAGACAGTTCTTCTTCTGTGAGATGACATTTCAGTGACAGATGGGCTGGTCTTACACCATTACTCTATGTACAGCATAAATCAGTGTCAATTTTGAATTCAGGCCAAAATCAAGAAACAAAATTAAATCTGTATGAGGTGACCTAATGAACCACTTATAGAAAGCCCTGACCCAAATAATTTAAAGATAATTAATGAAATGAGCTCACTAACGTGACTTTAGAAACCAATAATTTACCAATAATGGCAGCTGTGGAGCAAATGTAACTGATGTTTTATGTTTGAATTTTGTGTATTACACAATATATTACACAATATATAATAATATTCCTTTTCTGTTAAGAATCTCAGATCTTCTTAACCATAGATACAGTTAAACCTTGTCTAAAGACCACCTCACTTAGGAAACATTTCGCACCATAAAATTCCAGTTTCTTGATATTTTTTTACAAGTACAGAACCTCATTTAAGAGATCACCTCCTTAATCAGATCATTTGGCATCAGTCAGATCTTAATAGCAAGGTTCTGCTGTATTGTAATATTATGTATTAACATTTTGTCTATGAACTTTCTAATATTGTTTATTCTCTGAGGTGTTGTTAACAATTATACATCTGACCATTCAAGCTATTCATGCATGTTGTGTATAGGGCTTGTTTTATTATTCTATTTATAGTAATTATGCAATTGTGACCTATAATATACAGTGGAACTTTGCCTAAAGACCACCTTGCTTAGGATAACATCTTGCATCTCGGACCACAAGTTTTGAGACTTGATAATTATCTAACAGGCCCAGACCCTCACTTAAAAGATCACCTCTCTAATCAGACCACATTAAGCCAGTCTTTTAGGTGTTCTTAATAGGGAGGTTTCACTGTATTTTGAAGTTGATAATGTATTCAAGGGCATCTTAGAGGTGGAAATTTTTTATCTTACTGGGCGTTAATGCTCACACAAGGGAGATAATTCATATACAAACTTACATTCCACATTGATCACCGTGAAGCAATTGTATTAATGATCCTTAAATGCTGCAATTCACATTGACAGAGTTTGTGTACTTACACATATGTTAAACAAGTGTGGATCAGTAAAATTTATTAAAGCAAATTTGACCAAAAATTTTGATAAGCTTTGTAAAAGTCTTCGTTTCAATTTTGTTTGTGATATGTACTGGGTAAAAGTACAACAGTAGAGACCTGGGGGAAAATTTGTTTGAAACATTGCAAAATTGACTACAAAGATATCTAGTCATAGTTTTTATTGACAATCGGCAAATAATCTCAAAGTATATCAATAAACATGGTAAGGGTCACGCTTTCCTTTGATCTGTCAAGCAGGGGGGTGGTGGGGCTAGCTACAATGTCAGCAGGGAATAATATCATCAACATGCAGGTCCTGTAAAAATCCTCATTCCCAATGCAAAATCTGCTATTTTTTTCTTAATTTTGAGCAAAATTTTCCCCAATTATGTTTACCATGTCATATAAATTTGGTACTAAACCAAAAAAAAAACAACCCCAAATTGAGTGCGAGCTATACTTCCAAGTCGTCAGATGAAAACCACATCAGTTGCATCCAATAAGTTAAATGAATCACAAATTTTGTCTTCATTCTTATGAGTAAAACGATCATAAATTACTTTTTTCCCCATTTGGCCCATTGCGACGTAAAATTCCCAGTTGGAAGAGTACAGGACTCTGTCCCAAACAGGGTCTATGAACCCCTGTGTCATTTTGCTTTATTATGCCCCCTATGATACACTGCATACCTGGAAATTTTCACTGTTGTTTAATTTTTGCCATTTTCACCTGTAAATGAGAGAGTGAATTTAAAATGAAGGCAATTTTTTTTTGGACCTAAATAATTATTTACACCCTCCAGGAGACTACTGTACATCTCTTAATTTCGCTGCCCTAAAATTTTGTGATTTTTCAATTTTCCATATTTTGCTGCCCTTAATTTTTGCAATTTACCTTAATTTTTGCATTGCCTCGGTTAATATGATGCTTATTTGGACTGATAAATCCTTATGTCACCCTCAACCAAAGTCAGTAATTGTATAAGGTTGAAATGTTCCAGGTATACATTAGATCTGATGCTACATTGGTTTTAAATGTTGTTTGATCTGTTGCAGCATTCCATTTGATGACTTGCACTTCTTTCATCTGATTTAGTTAAATTTAGCATGATATGTTGAGTTCAGTGTTGGCCACAATTTGGAAGTCTTTGCCAGAGTTATGATGTGACTTTTTAGTTCACCTGAACCGAAGGTTCGAGTGAGCTTTTGGATCGTCTTTTGTCCGTCGTCTATCTGTCTGTCTGTAAACATTTCACATTTTTGACTTCTAATTCAAAACCGCTGAAGGGATTTTGATGAAACTTTATAGGAAGCAAGTACTCAAGATCCTCTACCAATTTTTTTATTTCATCCTGATCGTCCCAGTGATGGATCCAGGGTGAAGCAAAAGAGGCCCCAGGGGGTACCCCTCTTTAAAAATCTTCTCCTCCAGAACCACTGCATGAATTGAAAAACTAACTGTATCTGAGTGATCTACATATATATATGATTTAAGTTTGTTGATTTCGGAAAATAAAATATTGACACGTTTTGACTTCTTTTTAGACTTTGTAATTTCATTCATTTTTGTATGATTTCTTTGATTTTCTCCCCCTATTATTCATTATGATGCATTTATTTTATTTTTATTTATTTTATGTGTTTTACCTGTGGTTTGGTAGATAAATGCTTTCCTGAAAGAATTTTGCTGAAATTTAACTTTTTGATTTTTTTATGAATTTTTTAAGACTGCAAAAATGAAGGGGGGAATTTTCCACATTTTTGACTTCTCCTCCAAAACCGCTGAAGGGATTTTGATGAAACTTTATAGGAAGTAAGTACTCAAGTTCCTCTACCAATTTTTTTTCATTTCGGCCAGATCGGTCCGTGGGTGGATCCAGGGTGGGGCAAAAGAAGCCCCAGGGGGTATCCCTTTTTAAAAATTTTCTCCAGAACTGCTGAATGGATTGAAAAACTAATTGCATCTGAGTGATTAACATGGATGTATGATTCAATTTCCTGTTTTTGGAATACATTGGAAAACTAATTTTTGACATCTTTTCTAACTTTGTCATTTTCATTTATTTTCAAGTCTCCTTCACTCCTAAGGAGTGTTAAAATAATTTGTAAATTTGATATTCCCATATTTGTAAGATACCAACACAGTTATGGGGAGCCATGTGGCCCATGGGCCTCTTGTTTGTCCTTGATAACATGGCATTCCTCAAAAACATCTTGTTTCTATGAGACTGCAAATATTTATTTCTAATTCCTCATTTTGTGTTTAAGAAATGGATTACTTTTAAATACAAAATCAATTTCTTATTTTGTTTTAAAATATCAAAGTCTGGGGAAAAAAATCAGAGTAGCATTATATATAAAGTTATAGTTAAGTTTATTGAAATTGTTGAATTATTTTAATGGAGTCTTTCATAATGTTTATATCAATTATTGATGTTTTTTGTGTAACAGTTGTAGTTTATACATTTCTTTGTCTTTCATGTGTATATATATTATTGACGCTGATGTACTGTTGTAACAGTTGTACATGTACTTGATGTAGTTAGTATAATAAATATGGTTGTTTTGCTTTAAAGTAAAGATAATATTTATATTTATACTAACATGGTTACTTTGTTGTTTATGTCTAAGCAAAGACTAAGACAAGCTAACACCACATTGAAGGAGGGATGGGAGTGCACATAATTTTTTTTGTCCATGACAAGACTCACCTCCCTCAAAGTGGTGTTTGAGTTTTTGTCTTTCACACTGAATAGAAAAAAAAAAACAACTGCATCCATGTTCGTTTACAAACAGATGAAAAAATATGTAAAGAATATGCAGAAGTAGGACATAAATGAGTTCACAATTCACAGTTCACACTTCACAATATATTGTTAGTAATTCTGCATTTGTTTGATTTTGTGCTCAGATTTTGGTGGACATCCAAAGTAAATGAGAAAAGGTACACTTAATTCTAGAAATCATGGCCTAATTTTGAAAACAATTCTGTTAGTTTATATCCATAAATTACTATTAAGGTATCGATGGTTTCGTTTTGGTGTTTATAAATTATGTCATAGATCCATTTATTATCGTTGTAACAAACATCAAAATACCGTTGCTAGAATTTTTCTCTCATGAAAAATAATGTATTTCTCCTGAGATAATAAATAGATTGCAATGGTATTCCTAGCTTATAAGTACCAAAACCTTGTCTTTCTGTGAATAAAGTTTTGCTACAATTCAATAAATCACTAATTCTAGAGGAGTTATTGGAAAACAGCGAATTTACTAACAATATATCATGAAAATAAATTTTGCGAACTCATTTATGTCTTACTAGTGTAAATCCGGAACTTACAGAATGGGCTTACTTCACCTGAGAGGGTGACATAACATTTTCACCAACATCTAACTCATGCACGAATCAGTCTCAAGTGAGATAATGTACATTCCTCCTTCACTCTGTGTTTCAGTTTACAGAAGAGACAGTGTTATTGTGAAAAAAACTGCTGTTAGTTCACATTTTGTAAATCACAGAACCTTCATTTTAAGTCTCGCCTACAAAATTTGTTACTTTCTAATTTTTATACGCCTGTCAATTTTGACGGGACATATTATGGTATACTGTTGGCCGTCCGTATGTCGTCCACACTTCGCACGATAAATCAAAAATGCCTCAACAACTTTCAATGAATTTTTGGTAGTTTGTTTCTTTGTCATTTGATGTTTGGTTGTATCTAGATGATTTACAGATCAAATTCAAATTTGGTTCTGGTCGGATGATTTGTGCAGAGTTATGGCCCCTTGACGTAAATTTTGTTAAAAATATCCCTTTCTGTACCTTTTCTTTGCAATGCCTCTACATTTTGATTTGATATTTGTGTGGAAAGTGGCACTAATGAAGTCTTTTTCTCTGATTACAAGTTAAAATGGATATCATTGTTGTAAGAATAAAGGTTTGTGACATAAAATTTATACCTCTCTAGCATGCCATATGAATAACCCCCCCCCAAAAATTGAAGTTTGATAATTAAGATAGGTCACCATAGTTTAAATCAAAGATTCTTCCTCGTGATTTGTATAAACAAACCAAATGAATTTATAATTTTCTATTAATTAAACTTTTGAAAGAAATTCTATGTTGCAGATTGGAGATGCTGACTTATTTATATTGAAAACTGATCATGTAACATGGTATTAAAAGGCTCGTATTTCATTTCAAATGTATTTGAAAAGACCTCAAGGTAGACGGGCGTATCATGCGCTTTGAAAGCACAGCTCTTTATTTTTCAAATTTATTGCCAGTTGTGGCTAGTTATTCATAGTGGAGACAGAACTTGCTTACAATGTAGCCTGGAAGAGACCACCTCACATCCGCAGGTAAACTGGCAAACTTTCAATTGGATATTGATTTACATTCAGCAAAGAAATACATGTACAGACAAAACTTAGAAGTGTCTGCAAAATGAAAGTAGAATTAATATAAGCCCCTTGTGTGAATTAATGGGAAAATGAAAGTAGAATTCATATAAGCCCCTTGTGTGATTTAATGGGAAAATGAAAGTAGAATTCATATAACATAAGCACCTTGTTTGACATGGCAAAATCAAAGTTAGTACTAGCACAAACAAAAAAATTGAAGAATAACATTTAAGCAATTTTATTTGAGTAAAAGGAACATGATATAACATGTAGAAATTAACAAGAAAACATAATAATTACATAATCAAAACACATATAAATCGGTTTTAGAAAAGAAAGTGTAGAAATAATAAAAGTTTAACAACATTTAAATGAAAACGATCTGATATGGCAAAAAGAATGTAGAAATGCACATATACAATGTACAGGAAATATGATGCACGAATCTTAAATACAAAATATATTGTTTACAAAAGCCATAATAATATGATATATTTAAATATGTCAGGAATGTTTTATAACATCACGATATAATTTAGCATAAATATTTGCTCTTTTTTTCACTGTTATCACATACATATAAATCAACCTAAGCAAGTATAATCTATTTGTACAAAAAAAAAATCCAACAAAGTGAGTATTTGACCTTATACCAGTGTACTTATGTCCACTAAACATGCTAAATATTTGTGGTTTATTTGACTAGACAACCAGTTATTCTACAGTTATCAATATAAATGTGTCTATGAGCTTGTATACATGTGTGTGAATATTCACATATAAATGTGACTGTGTTCATATAAAAATGTGTTGGTGATCACATAGAATGTATGTTTGTGTTCACATGTAAATGTGTGTTCATTTATAAATATGTGGGTGTTCACATAATAATGTGATCAAATATATATATATATATATATATATATAACTAAATAGTCCATATCTAGGCTATATTGAGTGCAGTCAATATCAAAATGCTCACAATTCCATAAAAAATAGGACATTTAACATGATTCACAGAACTTATATTGCTCTAAAATTAGGGCAAATTCCCATAAGTATTGGAATTACACAGGTTTTTTATAACAAAATTCCAGAATACTACATTATATTTATTTGATAATGCTTGATTACTAGAATATGCTATTTTCATTGGAAGTCTTACCATTTGTAAAAAAAATTATTACCGTACTGTAAAATTTCATAAATGTAATTCGATTTGGAAATGCTTTCAATATCTATTTTGAAAGTTTAAGCTGAGGAAAAACATAAGGTACCTTTCTTGTATCTGTCAAATACAATTTTACAGAGATAACACTGTTTCAGTCAAAATAATAATATAATATAGAGATAATATAAAGTGGAATCTGTCTTGAGAGACCATCCCCGCTGTCGTTGACAGTAGTATTTAACTAAAGGTTCTCAGAATGCATTTGCTCAAGACAGGTGATCTTTTATGACAGTGTTCTTATACGACAAGTTCCACTGTACATACTGAAGTGCTGTTTTAACAAAAGATTTTATATGTAGGTAATACATGTAGCACTACTTGAAAGCCTTTAATTAGCATTTGGTCATCTCAAAATAGTGATAATCTAGTTGTCCTTAAATTATCTATTTTAGTATACAGTCAAAATTGCATTAAAGACCACCTCTGTATAACGGGCACCTTTAACTGTTTGCTTTTTATAATGAATAAACCTTTATAAAGACCACCTGTCTATAATGGTTACCTTCACATGTTCCCTGGAGTGGCCTTTATAGACAAGTTTGACTGTACTTTGTATTTGGTGATGAGTACATCAGATACTAAATACTAAGAGTTGCCCCACAGATCTTGAGGAATCAAGACCTATCTACCTACCAGAGACGCCTGCCCTCTTTAATGGTTCTAAATATATACTAACAGCCACAAAAGGATGGCTTAAATGTCTAGAACCATCAAGGGGAGATGCCAGGCCTTTAAGTGCATAGATACATCTCAAGATCAATGGGAAAACTCATGGTGTTTAGTTAACATGGTGAACATTACATGTATGAAGTGAAATAAAATCTGTCACTCGAATGTTTCCATACATTTCATTCTCATTTTCATTGTACAACTTGCCTATATGTGGTATATAATGCCAGCTAAGGTCAATTGTCAATGCCACAAACTGAATGAATGTTGTCATATTTACAGCAAGTTAACTTAAAATGTTAAAGAAGAAAAAAAGTAATGGCAATTAAGGGCTTCCATTAAAATGAAATAAAATCTTTCACTACTCTGAATGATTCATTCTCATTGTTAAACTTGCCAATGCAATATTATGATAGTTAATACCAAATACAAGAGTAAATTGTCCATGTCCAAGATCAAACGTCTTCTCATCTACTTCAACTGGTAGGCCTACGCTGATGTTAAATTTTGGAAATTTCATCAAGCACCATTCGAGAAGCAAATGCCACACTGAATGCCAAAATAACGCCCATTATGGCATTATATGTAATGGAGAAATTAAACACCTGCAAATAAACAGATATACATTTTAAATTTTATAATTGCTTCATATTCTGCCAAGAATTACAGTAAAACCAGCTTTAACTGCCACTTGTGTATCAAGACCACATGGTCACAAAGACCCCAATAGTACCATTTCTGTACAAATCAAACTCTATATAAAGACCACCACCCTATAAAGACTGATTTTGTTGTGTCCCGAAGGGGGTCTTTATATACCATGTGTATACATGTTGCACGGCATTTGACTTACTGGTATATGGCTATCAGCTATAGTTGAAGTGCCACAAATATTGACTTATGCTATGGACTGATACTTATGCAGTGAGGGGTCTCCACGTCACACTATATGCACTAGGTATGACAGGAAACCCTGATTCTGATTTTCATCCAGATGTGATATATACATGATATATGTTACTTTGATGTATTTTGACCAGACCGTGGCTCACCATTTTAAAAAAGTCTCAGATATTACCAAGTCAAAAAAATGAATTACTGAACCTCCACCATATGAATTTTATAAATGCTCAAAGCACATAGAACCCAACATTAGTGCATTACATTATATATTGTTGAAATTTCATTGGATTGTGTCACTGCTACTCTAACGTGGTAGTGCCCAGTGCAGAGCCCGGCACCACAAAACTTGAGAATTTACTCAAGTCTGAGAATATTTTCAACTTCGTCTCCTCAGCCAATTAGATTTCAGGATTAGCCTAAGCTAAGTAAAATTTTTAGACTTAAGTAATTCCTAAGTTTTAGGGTGCCCGGCCCAGGGCACCATTGTGACAACTGCCAGGTACATTTTGCTTGACAGAGTTATCTTCCATAAATAGAATCACTAAATATACTGTAGAGGGCAGTAGAGGACAAGCAAATAATAGCATAGTATTTTGACTAATATCATGTGATGCAATAACCTATTGATTCCGGCTTATGTGTGTACTATGCTCTCACAGTGTTGCTTTGGAGAGCAGAACGGAGCCCTCACTCCTGCTCAGGCACTATTGATTCCAAACACAACACCATGAGAGCAAAGTACCCACCTAAACTTGTTACATCTGCCTTGATACAAGAATTATAAGTCTTGTCCTAAAGACACGTGACTTTCAAGGTCAAGCAGAACAGTCATTTCCAGTTTAAACGTCTTAGTTGAACCTAGCCACCTACTTTTCCCTTGCAGCTTGAACATTCTACTACAACAAAATACTTAACAATTTTTTTCCAATCAAGAACCCCCCCTAAAAAAAATTGAGAAATATCAATTTTTGAATGTGATTTCAATGGTTTCAATTTTGTTTTAAATTCACCATTCCACAATTCAGTTTTTTCCTTTCCCTTTTGAATGAAAAAAATGTGTATCAAAAATATTTTGAACTTTTGACCCTGTTTACATAAATAGAGCATTTGTTCACAAGTAATCCATTTACCTGCATCTGAAGTGGTTGCTGATTCAAAAAGAACAAAACTTTCATTCTTTCCATTGTTGGGAAAATACACTGAAAAAAAATCAAAAGAATCTCAATAAAACAAATAAATCAAATGTTCAGTGATATAAGAAGTTTATATAATTTTCTCTATCTACACTATACTTTTTATTAAATGAAGTGAGTGATATTTTCATGACAGAAAAAATAATAATTAATCTTATGAAATTTTGAGGGGCGCTGTGGCCCAGTGGTTAGAGCATCGTACTTTGAACCATGAAGTCTCTCGCTTTCTATCAGCACAGGTTCGAATCCCGCTGGAACCTAAGCTGATTTTTATGAGAAAGTTTGGCAGTTTACTTGCTTGTGGTCTCTTCCTGGGTTCTCTCCTCCACCATTAAAAACTGGTCGTCACCTTATAACACCATTCATATTCAAATTCAAGAAATGAAATCTTGATGAAAGATGAAAAACTGCATCCTCTGTTAAGATGGGTGAAAAAGAGATATATTGTCTACGATGGTTAAAAATGTGATATTCCTTATATAAACTATACTACATGTATATAAAACCATACAACACAAAAGGACTGAATACTGGCCAACTTCTGACAACTTTTTAACAATTAGACCCTCTAATACATCTTATTTCCATTTAGTGGAACTCTTCATATTAAAGGCACTTTTGGTAGTGTCCCTGGGACAACATGTAAACAAATTAACTTCAACATGGCGGCAAATACAAATTATCATACTTTACAGAGTCATACCTGTCAATCTCTAAAAGTGAAAATGCAAGTCATGACCTGCATTGTGTAAAAAAAAATCTCAGGTCATAACGCGTATGACATCTTTTCAGGCTCAATCAAGTAACAAAAATATATTTACATATAATTATATTTAAAAAAGATATAAGAAATATGAATACAATTCATCAAATGGCCGGATCTACAATTTTGACCAATTTAAAGAATTGATATGTAAATTCATTAATGGGTATGAATTTGAATTTTATTGTATTACTAATTTATAATAATGATTATAGATGAATTTAGTTTAAGATATGCAAAAAATAAAGATATTTTATGCCATGTTTGCACATTTAGGGAATTTGAAAAATTATGATGGTAGGAAAGAAGGCCAACAAAATCTAATATGTTCATATTTCCTTATTTCCTATATATATATATATATATATATATATATATATAGTTGTGTTTCTGAATTGAACAAATAATATTTTAATATAAAACTGTCTTAACATTGATCGGAAGCAAAAACTTGATAATAGAACCTACCCTAATCATTCTTTGTCCTTCCCCATTGGCTTCTGCAAAAGCTGTAGTGATGATTAATAATAACAGTAGAGGGATTCCAAATTGTAATATATCTATAACTTCCGCTGAATTATTGATCCAGTATATGACATAATCTGCACACCATATTATGACAAAAATAATCCAGCTAGCCAGCCATCGTTGTAGACTTTTTGAGGTCACCCTCATTCTGTTCTGTAAAAAACATAAGTTCATCTGAGAGTAAATATAAAAAATTTCTTTAGACATAAAAAATCAAAATGCATAATATGTGAACCTATATGTTTGCATGTATAAATGATATCAACTCCCTACCTTGAGGGTTTGACAAAAAACTCAATCAGAGGGATAAAACACTTCATTGACAAACCATTCGCTCATCTGCGAATTGAGATTGTATTCTAGGGCCAGTTATTTTCCGTTTCAAATTTGCCTCAATTCTGTTTTGATAACTTCTGTTTTCTTTAGCTCACCTGAATAGAAGGTTCAAGTGAGCTTTTCTGATCACCTTTTGTTCGTCTGTCTGTCTGTCAGTTAACTTTTCACATTTTTAACTTCTTCTCCAAAACCGCTGAAGGGATTTTGATGAAAAATTATAGGAAGCGAGTACTCAAGGTCCTCTACATGGTTTATTGTTTTGGCCAGATCGACCAAGGGGTGGATCCAGGTGGGGCAAAAGAGGTCTAGGGATATCCCTCTTTAAAAATCCTTTTCTCCAGAACCACTGCATGGATTGAAAACCTAATTGCATCTGAGTGATCTACATAGATGTATGATTCAAGTTTGTTAATTTTGTAGAAATCGGAAAATAAATCTTTGACATGTTTTTGATGTCTATTTAGACTTTGTAACTTTCATTCATTTTCATATGATTTCTTTGATTTTCTCCCCATTTATTCATTATGATGAATTCATTTTATGTGTTTTACCTGTAGTTAGGTAGATGAATGTTTTCCTGAAAGAATTTTGCTGAAATTTAATTTTTTGACTTTTTAACTTTTTTAGACTGCAAAAATGAAGGGGGAGGGAGGTAACTTTTCATATTTACAACTTCTTCTCTAAAACCGCTTCAGGGAATTTGGTGAAACTTTATAGGAAGCAAGTACTCAAGGTCCTCTACCAAAATGTTAATTTTGGCCAGATTGTTCCAGGGGTGGATCCAGGGTGGGGCAAAAGAGGCCTCATAGGGTACATTTACCCATCTTTAAAAATCTTCTCCTCCAGAACCACTGCATGGATTGAAAAATTAATTGCATCTGAGTGATCTACATAGATGTATGATTCAAGTTTGTTAATTTAGTAGAAATTGGAAAATAAGTTTTCAACGTGTTTCTGACTTCTTCTTATATGATTTCTTTGATTTTCTCCCCATTTATTCTTTATGATGCATTCATTTTATGCGTTTTACCTGTAATTAGATGAATAAATGTTTTCTTAAAAAAATTTTGCTGAAATTTAATTTTTTAATTTTTTTATGAATTTTTTAAGACTGCAAAAATGATTGGGAGGGAGGTAACTTTCCGCAACGTCAGCTTCTTCTTGAAAACAGGAGAAGGGATTTTGATGAAACTTTATAGGAAGCAAGCACTCACTAAATTATATAGTCCAAGCTTTGACCGAAACATTTGTATTTACTTCAGTCACTTTCTTTTTCACTTACATTGTAGCTTGCTTCACAATCACAAGCCATTCCGTATTGTTAATTTCGTATTTTTCATTAATCAATTGTAATTAGCTATTATTTCTGTGTGTTTTCTTTCTATGCAAAGAATATCTATGCATTTGATAGTCAATTTGATTATATTTAACGAAATCAACCAAAGAAAAAGGATTATGGTTAAGCTCACAACACAAACAGAGGGTCAAGCTAATTTACCAAAATTACCGGAACTATTCAAATACTTTTACTTTCAATGATAACTGTATTTATGAAAAAAAAATATGGATACTGAAATTTTTTTGGGAAATTATCATGTATTACAATGATACATTGATACATATATAAATTATTTTGACTTTTAGGGGAAATTGTATAGTTCTCACATACGAAAAATGTAAATCTTGTGTGATTCCGTAACTTTCTGGTTTTTAGTGTTTATTTTGAAGTCTGATTCCATGATTACGTCTGCGATTCCATGAAAATGGAAAACCTTCTTCCCTAACAATGTACTGTTCCACATGATATACATGATAAACATGATATACACGATAAACATGATATACATGATATACATGATGTACATGAGAAACATGATATACATGATAAACATAATATACACGATAAACATGATATACGTGATATACATGATGTACATGAGAAACATGATATACATGATAAACATAATATACACGATAAACATGATATACGTGATATACATGATGTACATGAGAAACATGATGTACATGATAAACATAATATACACGATAAACATGATATACGTGATATACATGATGTACATGAGAAACATGATATACATGATAAACATAATATACGTGATATACATGATGTACATGATAAACATGTGATAAACATGTGATAAACATGTGATAAACATGTGATAAACATGATATACATGATAAACATAATATACACGATAAACATGATATACGTGATATACATGATGTACATGATAAACATGTGATAAACATGTGATAAACATGTGATAAACATGTGATAAACATGATATACATGATAAACATAATATACACGATAAACATGATATACGTGATATACATGATGTACATGATAAACATGTGATAAACATGTGATAAGCATGATATACATGATAAACATAATATACACGATAAACATGATATACATGATATACATGATGTACATGATAAACATGTGATAAACATGATATACACGATAAACATGATATACGTGATATACATGATGTACATGATAAACATGTGATAAACATGTGATAAACATGATATACATGATAAACATAATATACACGATAAACATAATATACACGATAAACATGATATACGTGATATACATGATGTACATGATAAACATGTGATAAACATGATATACATGATAAACATAATATACACGATAAACATGATATACGTGATATACATGATAAACATGTGATAAACATGATATACATGATAAACATGATATCCATGAGAAACATGATATATGTGATATACATGATGTGCATGATAAACATGTGATATACATGATAAATATGATATATGTGATATACATGATGTACATGATAAACATGATATACATGAGAAACATGATATACGTGATATACATGACATATGTGATAAACATGATATACATGAGAAACATGATAAACATGTGATATACATGATAAATATGATATACATGATAAACATGATATACATGATAAACACGATATACATGATATACGTGATATACATGATAAACATCTTGTGATTTTAATAAAGTCTATGATCCAGATGCTGAATTAGTGCTGTAGCTTTTGATAAAAATTACCTTGGTTTTGGACTTAAGTCTATTTTCACTTCTGTGGTTAAGAAAATTGGTTGAGGCCAGGCTAATAATATATGTTTGTAGGAGTATTGTAATTTTTTACTTACAGAAATTTTCCAGTAAGAAACAAGTATTTCATCATTGGTTAGACATTTCTTTTCAGATATTGCTGGTTCCCCGTTTTCCTCTTCAAGTCTGTGATATGATCCAACAGAATGCAGCTGGAAATATTTGGTAAAAAGGGGAGATAACTTTTGATTACATCAATCCTTGTACACTCCTCGGTAATATTACATTATAAATTACAGGAGAACTTCAGTGAGTCGAACTTCAATGAGTGAAATTTCTCAATATTACGAACTATTGACAAAGTCCCAAGTAATTTTGTTACTTAACACTATACTTATAAACAATTTACATAAGTATGAAATTGCTGCATGATAATTCCCCTTCTCATAAACACTCAACGTTTTAATTTCAACAAATTATTAGACCGTATGACTGTATATGAACTACACAACTTTAAAGCAGTCAAATATATCTATAGAACTTTTATAACTAAAAATCTATAATTCTCAACCACCATTCACGAGTCAAAGTGATGTTTTGAACTCTTCCTCTATGTGGTCCCTTGATTTGGGCTCATCAAAGTTATTATCCTTTTTTAATATTGAGTTCAATTACTGACCTCATTATTAATTTGGTTCGTTGGTTGATTGGGCACCTGTTCAGTTGACTCCTGGGCTATATCATTATCAAATGTTTCTGTCCCAGAGGGCTGAATCTGCTCCACTGCTTCGCTTTCACAAAACGTTGCTCTACGATCCATGTGTGGAGTAATTGCATCATCCCAAATAAACCAATCAGCTGCTGAATAAGAGATAATGAAATTTTACAATTTGTACTTTAAATTAAGAAAAATACTGGATGCAATGTTCAAAATGTTAATATGAATATGTTTATGATCTATCTATTATCTACCTACCTACTAACTATCTACCAACCTACCTATCTATATCTATATTTCTATCTCTATCAATCAATCAATCAATCAATATCCATCCATCCATCCATCCATCTATATATCTATCTATCTATCTATCCATCCATCCGACTACCAATCTATTCATCATTTCTTACACAGGTATGGGAATTATAGGAAAACAAAGTAATTATATTGGATGTCAACCTGAATTTTGAAAAAAGTAAGGATAAATCTAAATATGAGTTCATTCAATGTCTGCATAATCTGAAAAAAAACAACAGTTAGTTATACAGTATATTTTTCTAATTTTTTTGTAAATTCATCATTTTGGGAAAATAAAAGCTATTGTGGTACGGTAAGGTAAGTATGGAATGGTATAAACATAGGTAGTTTTGTAAAACATTGGTTTGTTAGTCAAGCTAGTCGGGATTTGGGATCGGTGAACTTTAATCATATCTAAACCATGTAAGTAAGGAGCAGTCCATGCTAGGGTAGGTATAGTAAGAGGTTAAACATGTGGACAGATTATCAAATACATCTACATGTATATGTTACTGCTTTCAATAAAAACTTATAGATTTCTGTTTAGTGCCTTTTTTTAGTGGACAAAATCTGAAAAATAATTGTCTTTTAAAGGGGGATAAATCAAGTGAAGGGTTACCGGTGTTTCTAATTCATTATTTCTTTTCATCATGAAAATTTTCTAACAACCAGGAGAATGATATATTGCAGCAATGTTTGAAGATTGTCTCCACAAATTGTAAGACATGCTGAAGTGAAAACATGGAAAAGGAGTTGTAGTAACACAACCTAACTAAAAACTGAGCATAATATCACATCGCTCATTTTTTCTGATATGTCATGGAGAGGATCTAATGAAACTAGCTATGGCCCTCGTCAAAGGCAAGTGATCTCTTGTAAGTGTGTACTGTTTGACCAACAACTTACGACTCAGAAGTTTATCAAATGGTGATATAAGTAAATACATAATAAATGTACAACTCATTTTTATAATGAAGAACATACATGTAAACTACAATAAGCAAATCGCTGGCACAAAAAAATCTGACTTTCCCATTACCATGATCATTTGAAGCACATCTTGACTAAAACATGAAAATCAACCATACTAAAGTTGTAAGTATACACAGAGGTGGTTATATATATATAAATACAAAACAGATGTTAATACAAATGCTGTCTAACACATGCACTACTAACACCTCATGCTATAGAAATATCATACCCCACTCATTATCGGGTATTTCTGGTTTGTAAGAGAGATCTGCAAAAAATGGTAATAGAGTCATCAAACCGGTGCTGTTTGGAGTTATAAAGATCAAGTTCTACATATGCTTGTTCATGCTGCAACATCGAGCATAGGTTTTACATCCTTAAAGTGTCAAGACTTGACATCTGAGTGACTTCCAAAATAATCTGTAAAATGGATTTTGCAGAGTGATCTGATATAGATCACATGATTTTACCAACATCACATCGTACAAAAATTAGTATATCAAGTACAACATGTACTAAGTGTAACATTATATATACAGTCAACTCCATTTATAATGAGACCGTATATAACCAAATACATTTACCAGTTATATCCAAGATATATCTCTTTCTTGTGCATTTCTTACTTTATACTACATGTATGAATCCAAACAACATTCATTATACTGTATTAAGTGAAATTGTTTCAAATCACAGATTCTCTCATCTCTAGTCAGTGTAGGTTTGAGGCTCACTGAAACTTAAGTTGATTACATCCAGAAGTTGGCCAATTTTCAGGTGCTTGTAAAATGCCAGCAGTCTTTACCTGGGCACATTGTAATCCAGATTTCTCCTCCACCATCAAAACCTGGCTGTCACCATATAGATTAATAATCCCTTCAGGGATTCTTGAGAAGATGAAATTGTGAAACGATAACAGACAGATGGACAATTAGATCGACGTATATACATGTATGGACAGACAACGGACAACAAGTGATCAACAAGAGACCTATGGGCCACATCGCTCACCTGGGGCCCGTTTTACAAAAGGTTCTAAGTCCTAAATCCTAATTTTTAGTCCTAACTACCATGTCAACGCACTGCTGATTGGTCAGTCCAATGACAATTAATTAGGACTAAGACTTCGGACTTAGGATTTAGGACCTTTTGTAAAATGGGCTCCTGAACTGTGATGGTATCTTACAAAAATGGAAAGACTTCAAAAAAGGTCACATGAACCTTATATTGGTAAAGGGTGAGCTAAAAATGTTAATGGTGACATTAAACATATTAGAACAGTCACCAATACCTTGAACAGTTTTAATTACAGTGTGTATGTGATTTTGATATTAACTCCTCAATCTGTAAAAAACAATAGACTCTTCTGTAAATCAATGACTTAGGCCAGTCCATATATGTCTTTAGGGGTAAATGGGTTAAGTACAGCTGTACTTCATATGAAGGGTCAATCTACTCTAACTGCACCCTTTTTGTACATGTACATGTAAGCTTAAAATCAAGTCAATGTAAAATAATTATGCTCATGCAAAATGTTTTAAAAAGTGTTATACATATATCTGATTGTACAGAAGAAATAATGAAACCTGTTCCATCTCACACAGCAAAAATAAAACTGAAGTAAAAATTTACCCTTCTGTTTTACCATAATATATCCGTGGTTACACAATGATTGATTGTTTTTTAACCATTCAGTGGTGTAGCTGACCTTTACAAATGAGGGCCAATATTTTATCTGGGTGTGCCACAGAATTATGTACAATTCATGCAATTTATAATTACATACTGGGCTGTTTCCTTGTTTAAGTACATGTATTGTTAAAGTTCTTTTTATATTTTAATGATTTTTTTTTTTTTTTTAATCCATTTTTTCCAAATTGAGGGTACAGGCTAGGGAGGGTCACAGGTTCAAATGTCAGTTCTATGGCCTCCCATAGCCATCCATCCCTTAGTTACCCCACTGCATGCATATAACATTTCAATTTCAAAGACATTGTGGAATCTGATCAGTGATACATAATGAACCATCACAAAAAGTTTACACAAAATTTCATGTCATTTTGCAGTGTGCATGATCATACCAATTCTCCGTCGCTCAACTAAACATTTCCAAAATATAAAAGTCAATCACAGATTACAACAGGAAAACTCTATACAAGATACCAGCTCTCTGTAAGCTAGGTTTAGATACAATGTGACTACTTTAGTTGCAAAGCAACTGAGCAAACTTTGGTTTAAAACCAGGAGACAGAACAGGCTGTACTTGTAGGCCTAAACAAAGCTAATGTGTCAACAGGTTCATGAAATCCTTGATTGTTTGCTATTACATGAAAGATACTGCTGTAGAATAAAATATGGGGGTTTAATTTTGTTGTTTTTATTCAACAATACTTGGGGAAGGCCGGTGGTCTCTTCCCAGGTACACTGTAACCAGGTTCTCACCTCCACCATTAAAAACTGGTCACCACCATATAACTGAAAAATTGTTGAATGTGGCGTAAAACACAATTCAAAATTTAAAAAAAAAAAAAATTATTCAACAATATTTAAACCATGACAATATTCACAATTTGATAAACTAAGTAAAAGTAATTAGTAATAACATCATCTATAAACGTTCCACCTCTTCCTAGTTTATACTGCACTGAACCTCTTCCTAGTTTATACTGCACTGACAGTTTCCTGTAGCTATAAATGTCCCCGTTTTTTAACTGAATGGAAAATAAAACACAAATTGTGTAAAAATATAATCTGACACAATGTCACGACTGAAGAGTTCCGTACATAATCAGTAGACTCATCAACCCCTGCGGTCCCATCTAGACCTAGCTAGATCTATAAATAGCATGGTGTACTGTCATAATTCAGGTCAAGTGAACAAGTATACATTGCATGTAAAATTATTATAAAATTTTGCTTCTGAATCACACATCCCTGAATTCTGACAGTGGACTTAATCATTTTTTGAAATAGGCAAGTCAAAATGTGACTTGAGGGGTTGATGGGATAAGATATAGTAGGACACAATGAATACACAATGAGGGATGACAATAGGTCGCCTAAGTGACTTGTGACCTTGGAACACCTTGACATCAAATAGTCAACTAACCATTGGTTGAAGACACAAGATCCATCTGTCTAAGCAACCTTGAATTTGATTCTGTCTGCAGAGCGTGCATAGCCTTGGCATCATCTTCAAGCTGTTTAATAAATCTTCTGATACCTGGAGATGAAATCAGAATGGCGTGTATTGAAATACAATGATGACATATATGATTCTCCATAAATTAAACAGAAAGGGCCTTTAGGTCTACCAAGGTAAAGTGGCACATCCAGATTCTATCAAAAATAAAACAAGAGGCCCATTTGGGCCACATCGCTCACCTGAACTGAGTCAGCATGTTACAGTGGAACATAGCATTAAGACCACCGGTACTTCACTTTTAAGACGATAAATAGTCAGTCTTAAACTTTTCTTAATAAATATGAAATAGATTATGAATGCATCATAAAAAATAAAAGGGGAGAAAATAAAAAAAATCATACAAAAAAATGAATGAAAATGACAATAACAATGTGTAAAAAGATGTCAAAAAAATTAGATGTAAATTTTTTCAGTGTTAAAAAATTAATGAAAAATCAAGATCACAGGTTTTGAAGAAGAAGCCGACATTGTGAAAAGTTACCCCCTCCCCCACTTCATTTTTGCAGTCTTAAAAAATTCATAAAATGTAAAAACAAAAAACTTCAGCAAAATTCTTTCAAGAAAACATTCATCTACCTAATTACTGGTAAAACATATAAAATGAATACATCATAATGAATAAATGGGGAGAAAATAAAAGAAATCATATAAAAATGAATTTTATTTTCCGATTTCTTGGAAATTAACAAACTTGAATCATACATCTATGTAGATCACTCAGATGCAATTAGTTTTTCAATCCATACAGCAGTTCTAGAAAAAAAGATTTTTAAAGAGTGGTACCCCCCTGGCCTCTTTTGCCCAAACCTGGATCCACCCCTGGGCCAACCTGATTAAAATGAACAAAGTTGGTAGAGTACCTCGAGTGCTTGCTTCATAAAAGTTTTCATCAAAATCCCTTAAGTGGTTTTGTAGAAGAAGTCAAAAATGTGAAAAGTTACCAGACAGACGACAGACAAAATGTGATCAGAAAAGCTTACTTGAATCTTCGGTTCAGGTGAGCTAAAAATACGGCCCATTTTCGAAAAAAATAGGAGTGTTCAGGTAAAATGTGACTCCATGTATTACTGTAGATCTATTTTTCGATCAAGAATAAGTCACCCCTGTTATAATTCAATTTAGACTTGTGTCTGCATATACACATGTGCCAATTGATCTTGATAGATCTATACATTAAAATAGTGTTTTAATACTTGTAAAATGTACAAGTATTACATGTATCCATTAAACTAAAAATTTGATACATATAAATTACATGAATATGCAAAATTATGGCACACATGATTCTCCATAGAACACCGATTACCAACATCAAAGTGTTAAAATATTACATAATTAGAAAGCTTTGGTCCTTTAAATCAAATCAGAATAAAACCTGCTACATGAAATAAAGGCAAACATGGTGCTCCATACAACACATACACATGCAGTTCAAGCAAATGCCTCTCACATGTACTTACCCATTGTATGAGTCCTACATACTGATAGCAAAACACATCCCACCAAAATATTCCAGGTCAGCGACATAATCCCAAAAGCAATGTGTGATCCGTACATCACATGACAGACCAACGGGTGAAGAAATATTTTCACACAATGAGACGGGCCGAAGGTAAAATAATCTCTGTAACAGTTTAAACTGACCACAGTCACTGATAGAACCATCAAGAGTCCAACTGCACTGATTTTGAAAAATGTTCGAGAATGAATTCGCACACTTTCTGCAAAGTTACGATTTGTAAATAACCTGCCGGCCAGTTTGTTTGAGTAAATGCCCAGGCTGATCCACCCAAAACCGATTACGATATTGACGATTCCAACAAACAAAGTTGTTGGTGAGTATTTACTTTCGATGTCATACACCGTATGGACCATACCGGTCACAGTAAAAGTGCAGGCTAACAACAATGTTAGTCCCAACAGAATGACGGACAAACATGGTGTTTTCTTTTTGTGTTTTAGTTTTACTCCAAGAATATTCACTAATAATTTCCAAGCCCATGGTGGCAGCTCTCGAGACGATGTTAACTTTTTGTCATATTTCATATCGTATGACGAAGCTGAAAAGTCAACAGGGCAGTTATTCAAAGAATTATCCGAACCATAGAAATGTGGTGTCGCCATCTTTGGTTTTACTGTCACAGGCAGACAGATTTTCCTACAAAAGAAGTACATACACTGATCAAGTACATTTATCTACTTACTTACAGATACAAACTACAGTGAAACTTGTATATAACGACCTCCTTCAGGAAAAAGAAGACCGGACTTTATAGAGAGATGGTCTTTTTATAGAGGTTGATTTGTACACAATTGGTACTACTGGGGAGAGCAAAAAACGGTCTTTGTGACCAGGTGGTCTTTATACACAGGTGGACGCTAAAGCAAGTTTTATGGTAATGCAATTGTACAACAAGAAATAATCAAGAATTTGTTTGTATATCTTTAATGAGAATTTCTTCATATCCACATGTACATTTACATACAGTAAAACCTGTATATAGGGGCCACTCAAGGGACCAGAGAATATTGACCTTTATGTGCAGGTGACCCTTATACACAGGTTTAATTTAGTTGAAGTATGCAGTCAAGGGACTTTTCAAAACTGGCCTTTATAGACAGGTGATCCTTATATAGAGGTGGCCGCTATAGCAGGTTTTACTGTACATGTATATAAAGTCAATTGTCATTAGTACATTATCAGTGTACAAAAATTAAATGAGTTACTTTATTCAATTTTTCATTATAAACAACAATTTATCAGTTATATGGTGGTACCCAGATTTTATGATAGAAGAGAGTACCTGAAAACAGCGGATCCTGGAAAAGAATACTTCTACATGTAAACAGGCAAAGTTCTACAGGTAAACAGGAAAATTTCTACAGGTAAACAGGCAAACTGCTACAGGTAAATGGGAAATTTTCTACAGGTAAACAGGCAAACTGCTACTGGTAAACACGAAAATTACTACAGGTAAACAGACATACTTTTACACATAAGCAGGCAAATTTCTACTGGTAAACAGGCAAACTTCTACATATACCCAGGCATATTTCTACATGTAAATAGACAAACTCCAACAGGTAAACAGGCAAACTTCTACAGGTATATATTTGTATGATAAGCTAAAAGTTCTAGATACTTTTACATACAATTTTCTAAAAAAATTTCTTGAAAACTTCATTTTAGAAATTAATTTAGTCATGCATATCATATTTCGAACTGATCTGAAAAGATTAAATATTCCATTAAAATGTTTAATTTTATCATTTATTTGGTAATTAGTTAGGTAAATATTTCTATTTGGGGAAAAGGAATTCCCATTTTTAAAAAAGGTGTTTTTAGAAGGGTCTTTTAGCATCATTATTCAAATGACTGATATGTCATAGGGCATCATTATGGGGTAAGCCATGGTACATGTATGCTTTAAAGAGAGAATTTAACAGTGATGCTCTAACCATTAGGCAATGAAAGCCTTGGTTTACATGTCTTAAGGGTAGCAAGTATTAAATAACTCAACATCCTTAAAGGTCGGTATAAGTTTTATCCACTATATGGAAGCCGCTATGACATGAATAAAGTGCCACAAATTTGTACCAGTGCCAAGGCAGTTAGGGGTCAATGTATTTGATGACAGACCTTACACATCTTAGTACTACTGCCTAACTGAAGTGACACAAATATGTACCATTGCCAAGGCAGTTAGACTTAGAGTCAATGTATTTGATGACAGACCTTACACCTCTACTGCCTAACTGAAGTGACACAAATTTGTACCAGTGCCAAGGCAGTTAGGGGTCAATGTATTTGATGGCAGACCTTACACCTCTACTGCCTAACTGAAGTGACACAAATTTGTACCAGTGCCAAGGCAGTTAGGGGTCAATGTATTTGATGGCAGACCTTACACCTCTACTGCCTAACTGAAGTGACACAAATTTGTACCAGTGCCAAGGCAGTTAGGGGTCAATGTATTTGGATGGCAGACCTTACACCTCTACTGCCTAACTGAAGTGACACAAATTTGTACCAGTGCCAAGGCAGTTAGGGGTCAATGTATTTGATGGCAGACCTTACACATCTTAGTACTACTGTCCAACAGAAGTGACACAAATATGTACCAGTGCCAAGGCAGTTAGGAGTCAATGTATTTGATGACAGACCTTACACCTCTACTGCCTAACTGAAGTGACACAAATTTGTACCAGTGCCAAGGCAGTTAGGGGTCAATGTATTTGATGGCAGACCTTACACCTCTACTGCCTAACTGAAGTGACACAAATTTGTACCAGTGCCAAGGCAGTTAGGGGTCAATGTATTTGATGGCAGACCTTACACCTCTACTGCCTAACTGAAGTGACACAAATTTGTACCAGTGCCAAGGCAGTTAGGGGTCAATGTATTTGATGGCAGACCTTACACATCTTAGTACTACTGTCCAACAGAAGTGACACAAATATGTACCAGTGCCAAGGCAGTTAGGAGTCAATGTATTTGATGACAGACCTTACACCTCTACTGCCTAACTGAAGTGACACAAATTTGTACCAGTGCCAAGGCAGTTAGGGGTCAATGTATTTGATGGCAGACCTTACACCTCTACTGCCTAACTGAAGTGACACAAATTTGTACCAGTGCCAAGGCAGTTAGGGGTCAATGTAATTGATGGCAGACCTTACACATCTTAGTACTACTGTCCAACAGAAGTGACACAAATATGTACCAGTGCCAAGGCAGTTAGAGTCAATGTATTTGATGACAGACCTTACCCATCTACTGCCTAACTGAAGTGACACAAATTTGTACTACTGCCAAGGCAATTAGGGGTCAATGTATTTGATGACAGACCTTACACATCTTAGTACTACTGCCTAACTGAAGTGACACAAATATGTACCAGTGCCGAGGCAGTTAGAGTCAATGTATTTGATGACAGACCTTACACCTCTACTGCCTAACTGAAGTGACACAAATATGTACCATTGCCAAGGCAGTTAGGGGTCAATGTATTTGATGGCAGACATTACACCTCTACTGCCTAACTGAAGTGACACAAATTTGTACCATTGCCAAGGCAGTTAGGGGTCAATGTATTTGATGGCAGACCTTACACCTCTACTGCCTAACTGAAGTGACACAAATTTGTACCAGTGCCAAGGCAATTAGGGGTCAATGTATTTGATGGCAGACCTTACACCTCTACTGCCTAACTGAAGTGACACAAATTTGTACCATTGCCAAGGCAATTAGGGGTCAATGTATTTGATGACCCACCTTACACCTCTATTGCCTCTGCTTCTTTTGGATAGCCAGTAAAGACTGTTATCCGACAGAGCCCTCCCACGCCTCTGTGGTATGACATGGGGAGATCCCTGTAATTAAAAAAAAAAATGTGAGTATAATAAATTAAAACTATATTATTTCAGTTAAAGAATGTCTTCAAACTTAAGAAAACAAGATATATTTAACAAATTCTATCACCCACCAGGGCTAAATCATTCATGAAAATTTTGAAGTGCCATAACTGTACCAAAATTGGTGGTTGTTAGCCAGTACTGATTCCATACAAGACTGCATTGATATAAAACTATGTACAAAATCTGGTTACAATTTGAAGAAAGGAGCTGTAGAAACTTGATAGAACTCGAAGTAAAGTTTAAAAATTTATATCTGATTAATTTTACAATGATACAAACAAGTTATGTCAACATATACATGTACTAATGTCTCTTGTTGGCTCTGATGTTGGTATGTGGGGTTCTGGCTTTGGGAGGAAACTGGACCAGTGAATTAAGGAATTCCACTGGTCAAAGACATTTTTTTACTGGTCTGTATATATACACAATTAAAAAGAAATGGAAAATTACTGGTCATTTGGACCAGTTATCAGATAGATTTCACCGGACTTTTGTAAAATTTACACGTTTTTCTGGTAAGACCGGTGAATTTCAAAAACTCTGATATAGGGTTTGTTAAAATACATAAGATCTCTTGTTTATATCTAGTCTGATCTTTTCTTCTAGAATATTCACCCTGTTTCTTATGGTAGATGTGTTACGACTGATTTTTACTCCACATTGACACTCAACAATTTCAGTCAACAGAAAAAAAAAATTATAATTGAAAAACTTAATAATACATGTATTAATAAAAGTTGACCTTAAATTTCTGTGAGAGAGCATGGAAAGCATTTTTTAACCCCTCTCAACCACACAGACCATCATAGACTTGCCCAGTACAACAAAATAGAATACACTATATAGATATTTGGGGGTGTGAGGGTTAGTGTGGTATTTTAAGACAGATGATCTATCAGGTGAGTGGTCTCCTGACAAAGGTTCCACTGTATGTTTAATCTAAACTCAAATTATCTTGTCAATGTCAATCTAACATTTGGTGGTTACACAATTTGCTTTTATCTCTCGGTCTTCTGTACTTACAACTTTTAAACAGGTCAGTTTTGGGTTACTGGATATTGCAAGGCCAACACAGAGATTTTTATTTTTGTATGGAAAGTTTTTTTCATGAATTGAAACGATCAAACAGGGAAAACAGTCTGTGGAAAATATATAGGATATACTTTTTTGTTTTCCATTGATATCAGCAACTTTTTTTTTAATTCAGAAAACAAATTACTTTACATATCAACTTTAAAATTGTCTTTCTTACATGTTTGTAACTTAAATAGACTATACCTCACAATATTTTCAGACCATACATTCAAATCCAATGAGTACAGGACCTCACTTGAGAGACCACCTCACTAATCAGACCACTGTGAGTCATTCTGTTAGGTGATCTTAATAGCGAGGTTCCACTGTAACACCTCACGAATCAGACCACTTTGAGTCATTCTGTTAGGTGATCTTAATAGCGAGGTTCCACTGTAACACCTCACGAATCAGACCACTTTTAGTCAGTCAGTTAGATGGTCTTAATAGCGAGGTTCCACTGTAACATCTCACTAATTAAGCCACTTTTAGTCAGTCAGTTAGATGGTCTTAATAGCGAGGTTCCACTGTAACATCTCACTAATTAAGCCACTTTTAGTCAGTCAGTTAGATGGTCTTAATAGCGAGGTTCCAATGTAACATCTCACTAATTAAGCCACTTTTAGTCAGTCAGTTAGATGGTCTTAATAGCGAGGTTCCACTGTAACACCTCACGAATCAGACCACTTTTAGTCAGTCAGTTAGATGGTCTTAATAGCGAGGTTCCACTGTAACATCTCACTAATTAAGCCACTTTTAGTCAGTCAGTTAGATGGTCTTAATAGCGAGGTTCCACTGTAACACCTCACTAATCAGACCACTTTTAGTCAGTCAGTTAGATGGTCTTAATAGCGAGGTTCCACTGTAACATCTCACTAATTAAGCCACTTTGATGGTGCTCTTAGTAGTGAGGTATCAAAGTGCATGTACATGTACATGTATTCAAGTGGGAAATTATATGATCAGACACGATGCTTTGTTACACAAATCTTCATGTTTTCTACTGTTTTCTTTTCTACTTTACTTGTGTCATTTATGCACAGCTTTTGGGGAAGTTCTTATTTTTGGCTGATACTGTAGTGGTGTGCCTAACCGGGACACAAGAAGAGTACATTTGTACTGACTTCTTTACTACTGTTTGTAAATGCATGTACACAGAGACATATCATATCTAGGTAAATAAACCTGCTCTTTCAGATCTGAACATGTTCCGTCTCTGATACCCTATTTGTTAGTTGAATTAGGTCAACAGGGATCAGGTTTGAAAATCAACTGAAAACAATGTATGTCTATTTATATACATGTACATGTATGTGTAATAGGTGAGGAAAATGAGTCATCTACTAGCTGGATAATCTAGCTACTGATCACCTTCTGCATGGGCCAACACCCACATTACCATTACACTATCCCTCCCTTAATACATGTAAGATTTCTTACCACAGAAATCCTAGAAGATTTATAACACACCACTGTGGGTTATTTTGTAAGGCGCCACATGTAACAGGTGAGTATCTATGGCCAGACATGGGATCAAACCCAGGACCTTCTGAGTACGAGCTGGACACTCATCATATGTACCTACCGAGTTATTCTGGCCGCCACCCCTGGTACTGCTACATATGCATATACAATGGTCGCTTAGGAGACCACATCACATTTAAGATCATAAATTTCCAGTCTTACAATAAATAATTTCAATAAATACATAACCTCATGCAGAGTTTTTTGAAATTCACCGGTGTTACCAGAAAAACCAGTAAATTATACAAAAGTCCAGTGAAATCTATCTGATAACTGGTCCAAATGACCAGTAATTTTCCATTTACTTTTCAATTGTGTATATATACAGACCAGTAAAAAATTTTCTTTGACCAGTGGAATTCCTTTATTCACTGGTTCGGTTGACCAGTAATTTTTTTTTATTTCAAAACGTCTGCTTGTGATCACTTAAGAGACCACCTCATAAATCAAACCACTTTGAGTCAGTAATGGTCTTAATAGCAAGGTTTCACTGCATCTTCACTATTCACAAACATGTGTAAGTCAATATACATGTATATGCATTGTACTTCAGTTACTTGACATACTACATGTAAAATTGAGTCTTACGACCATTGCTGACATTAGGGATCATCTAAGTTAGTACCCATATACTGTCTATAAAACTTAAAAGACCAAGGGATAATGATATTTTCATAACTTTACCCTACAGATACTACATAACAAATTTTAAAAGAATTGGGAGAATCTCTGAGAAGAAAAAGGAAATATTCAAACATTAATCACACCTGTACAAAGTATAGCCCCTTAATTTTCCTGGTCAGAAGAGAATCAGGTCATAATAGATCAGAATAGGTGACCTAATATTAACTGAGTGACTCAGAGTATCTAAAATTCACTGATTGACTCAGATGACCTAAGAATTACTGAGTGACTTATATGACTTAAAATTCACAGAGTGACTTAGATAACCTAAAGATCACTGGGTGACATAGGTTATGTAAAAATCACCAAGTGATTTGGGTTTTAAATTTCACGCAAGATACATGTAGGTTACGAAGTGTCTTTCTGATACTTCATAAATGTAATGTATTCACAGGTTTTTTAATTTCGCGGCATTTTCTATAACCGCGAATATAGCGAAATTAAATTCCCCGCGAATAAAACCAACGATACAGTATATGGAGATGTCATCAGCTTTGGGTGAAGTGCAACAAATTCTGACCTATGCTATGGACTGACGCCAATGTAGTGAGGTTTTCTTTTATATGCCACACCTTTCCTGACAAGGGACTTCAGGTTTTAGTCTCATCTGAAATACATCCCACTGGAAAACCTGATCAGGATCACCTGAATTCATCCTTCTTCAATACTATCACAGATGTTATACATACACATAGCACTCAGTCTAGATACATAATGTGATCAGATATATGTATATTAATTATGTAAAGGTTTGTGTACATGTAAATATATAAAAATTTAACTACGGTACTTGATAAAAATGTCCAAATGTATTTGCATTTGTTTGGATCAAATCTTTTATTGATTCAATTTAAATCATTATGTATGATGAATATATACACAGGTACATTTGTATACATTAAGAGAATTCACATGCTACAGATGTTTGATGCATAATTTATCATATACTATAGTTCAATCCACAATAACTAATTATGTGTTTAGAGCCGGCCTGGCTCAGTCGGTAGCGCGCTCGACTCTTGATCGTATGGTTGAGTCCAGCCGGCGGCAGGTTGGTTTCCTGTCCTTTGGATAAGACAGTAAAAACCGAGGTCCCGTATCACAGTAGGTATTGGCACATTAAAGAACCCTCACTGCTCAATGGCCTTACGTGCCCTTCACCGGCATTTGGTGACGTCTCCATATACATGTAAGTGAAAGATTCTTGAGTGGGACATTAAACAATAATAAACAAACAAACACAAAAAAGTGGAGAGAACTCAGTTACAATGTATTATACCTCCATTCTAAAAAAAAACAGCTTACATTGTATGTCCCAACAGGACTTGGACATACACTGACTGAAGTTGGACATTTAATGGATTAAAGCACGATGCTCTGACAACCCAAATTTAAATGTTGACAAATAATCTTTATAAATATACAGAAATTTCAATAGGAGCCAGTAGCCAATAAAATTACCTGCCTATTTTCTCATTTTCAACGTCTACCTTTTTTGTGAGAAAAAAAAAACCCAAAGACTATAGTGTTTCTGGAATACTGGTAATGAACCTGATCCAACTTCTTTTAATAATGTAGATTCAGAACACTGATTTTTCATCTATAAAATGCAGAAAATGTCATTTCTGGACATCATAAATTCATTTTTTTTTTGCGGTGGGGCATGCTCCCAGACCCAGGGTTTTACTTAAGAGCTGGCACCCGGCGATTTATGCTGCCTACTTTCAAGTTATTCGCTACCTACTTTTCCCAAATCAAATGGAAAAATTAATAGAATATAGATCATTTAATAAGAGAAAATAAGTGTCTAGAATCAAGGAAATCACTTCTCCCGACTCCATTTTTTAAAAATTTTCAAGGGGGGAGGCATGCCTACTTTCGCCTGCCTACTTTTTTCTAGATTCCCCACCTACATTGTACTTTTGAAAATAGGGAGAACACTGCAGACCCCATTAGAAGTTATTATCTTCTGCCTACTTTTACAGATTTACCTCCTAAGTCTTAAAAACTCACTGAAATTCCTGAATATATATTAGGTATTTTTGTTATCCAGAGTTACCACTCCTTGTAGCAGGTATTGATTGTGATGTCATTTGTTTGTGCGTAAAATGAGAAAAGTTATCAATTGTGACGTCACATGTTTGAGTCAAAATGATGTTGTTTTCTCACGTAAAGACATGACGTCACAATCGATACCTGCTGACATGGGAGATAACTCTGACTAAAGAAAAGACAGAAAAGATGTTCCACGTGGATGATAAAGACAATCTAGCTGAATTGTATTTATTTCAATAAATAGCATAAAACTCAATTGGAAATATTTCATAATCAAAACATATACATATGATATGTAATAAAATTCAGAAATAATTTTACCCTACAAGTTCATGCACATGCAAATTTAAGGATCAATTGTTTTCTGTTTTTCTCATTTTGCATTAGACCAATGTACTCTCATGGTTCAAATTTAATGATGACGATTCCCAAAATAATGTGTGAGCTAGCTAAAGTCTTGGCCAAAATTCTGTCCAATTTTAAGAAAAAAGTACTAAATGTCACTTGCATGTAAAATCAGAGCAGAACTATACATAACATAGGCATCAATTCATAGAATAAATGTAATTATATTTGAATTTCTGACACTTCAACACCATCACCGATAACATAAGGATTCTCCTACCAGTACATGTTTATTTCAACAAAATTTTTTTATCAGAATTTAAAACAACGTACAATGTACAGTTTTGCAAATTAAACCACAAGCAAGAAATGTCACTAACTTGATACGTGCGTTGATCAGAAGCATGAATGTGTTTGCCATGCACAGCTGTGGGTTTGAACGAATGTCTTCCGTTTATAGACACCTTATAAGCCAGTGCTCTCTCCATGGCAGGAAATGAAACATTGAGTTTATTCTGCTCAGCTAGCTACCAAACATCCAAATTTGACCACAAAGTGTACACAGTTGTAAAAAGCACTTCAGTTTGGTAAAATGATTTAAATCAATATTTGACCAGGGACATACATATTATTATATATCTCCCGGCACATGATACAGAGACTTAAATGTCTACTTCATTTTAAATTGTAAATACATGAAGAGTTGTACACTGTGCAGTTGTTCCTCTAAGCCTATATATGTACTAGTCTTACAGACCCTTGTTATTTATATATTGGTACTTTAAATGACCTTAATGATATTAGATGATATGCGTACTTTTAATATGTAATCATAAATATAACCATAAATATAGACTTACTGATAATACGTTTGATAGGCTATATATCTCGACTTTGTGTATGTTTAAACAGTAGTACCACCCACTTTTACAATCAGAGTCATCTTTCCTTGTTTTCTTACCGCAGCTTCACCTTGTTGACTAATTTCTGTGGAAACGCTGGGTAAAATCGGAGAATTTTATATGCCCCAGCAAGTTTATTGCTTTTATTTTATTGATTTTATTCAGCGTTTCCATAGAAATTACTTCTTGACTATACTCTACTGCAGTATAGCCGTAAAGGCCTAGATCAGTAGATGATAGATCTACCTCAGTACCTGTCATGTGAGTATGCATGTAAAGTAGACACATCTTAATGACGTTTCTGATATCTGTTGGGTATTGTCTTTATAAAATACCAAATCATTAAGTACAGTTTCATTTACTTTACTACCATACATTACCTGGTGTTAGGTGTTTGAGATAAACTAACCTTGCATCTCTGAGTAGACGTTTGACAATCACACACAGGAATTCTCCTTCACTTCCGGTATTTTCTAAAAATAGGTGTGGAATCTCCTTTCCGTTTGTGTTGGGCAAGAAAACAGATTAACAGATTAAAACTTCGGTATTTTTTAATGTTAAAAAAAATCGATATGTTTAAAAAATGATAATTATTAAATTTAAAAAATATATCTATTCTAATATGTATTAAAAATGAATTATCTAATGTTCTAAATCATTTTCTAATATTAAAAAATTTATTTTCCAATATTAATTAATCAGTTGATTTCTTAATATAACAAATCATTTTTTATATAAAAAAATTCATAAACAATTTTACGTGGAAATAAAAATGCATGCAGTCTGTCAAGTCCTACTTCAATTTTTGGCAGATGTAAGCCTAGAGATATTAAGATCAGCGATATATCGCTGTTAAGATAGAGTAGCATATGGCCTAGCAGTCTGAATGTCAGAAGGCTCGTACAGTGCTTCGCATTACAGTTAGGCTGCCCGTCTGTCATTTAAAAAAGATAAGTCTAGTCCCTAACCCGAATAATTCAGTCGTTATATTCCGCTCACTACGATCACTACATTAACCTCATTGGCCGGTAGAGGGCGCAGAATCATTCGAGTTAGTATAGTCCCTAGATCTATATGCATGCAATATGCATGTGTCAGAAGGCTCATACAGTACTTCCGTCCAATAAAATAGGCCTGTAGGCTCATACAGTACTTCCGTCCAATAAAATAGGCCTGTATATGCATTAACTTTACCCTTTCATTATTTCACGTTTTAGGCTGACTTTGTGTGATTGATATATATATATATATATATATATATATATATATATATATATATATATATATATATATATATTATATATATATATATATATATATACTATATATATATATATATATATATATATATAAACCTGTTTTATCCACCACCTGTGTATAAAGAACACCTGGTCACAAAGACCGTTTTTGCTGTCCCCAATAGTAAATCTATATAAAAACCACCTCCCTATAAAGACTGGTTTTGTTGTGTCTCTAAGGAGTTCCTTATATACAAGTTTCACTATATATATATATATATATATATATATATATATATATATATATATATATAATATATATATATATATATATATATATGTCTTCAGTTAAAGTTAAGCTTGATACAGATGATTATATATTTAGAAAGAGTTCAAAACGTCACATTTCATAATTTTCGTTACAAGATAGTGGTTATAAAAATTAGTATTAATAGGAATAAAACGGTTATTTTCTATTAAGTTTTGGATTGAGCAGTCTTATAAAAAATCTTCTTTGGCTATTCTCTGTTCTTCAGTCCACATTTTGAAGATGGGAAATATTTTAAATTTCCCCCTTCCGCATGTTGCGAAATGTTCACAGCACGGTGTATTACGTACCGTGGGATCCCTTATTTGTTGTCTATGCACCCTTACGCGCGCTATTAGTCTTCCGGTTTGCCCGATGTAGTTTTCATTAGAAGTCGGACAAATGGCGCAATAAATGAGATTTTCCGACTTGCAGTTCATGTCGGCATTAGGTTTTTTAATTCCTTTCCACATTTTTAATATTATTTTGTCACCTTCCACGATACAGTCGCACGTCCCACAGCGCGAAATCCCCCGCATTTTTGCACCATTTTGGTTTCAACGGAAGAAAAGCGGGCCTTTGTTAGCAGTTTTTTCAAGTTCGGTGCTTGTCTTCTGCTTTTTATTATATGGGATTCTTTGACCAATTCTTTCATGTTTTCTGATTGTTGAAGAATTAGAAAGAATCGTTTTGCAGTTCCCAAAATATTGATATTGTTTGGGTTGTGGATGACGACGAAAGGAATTTTATCACCATCTTTTTTATCTTTTCGTTGGGTGTTCCATAATTCCGTGTTTGGAATTTGTTTGGCCTTTTGAATCCCGGCGTTAATTAGGGCCTCCGGGTACTTTTGTCTTTTGAGATAGACTCGGAGTTCTTCTAATCTTTTTGTTTTTAAATGATGTTCTCTCACTTTGTGCAAATTCGTCTTGCCATATTAAAAGGAATGTTTCTTTTCGTGTGTGATGGATGACAAGAAACGAAAAAATCCAAATATTGGTGGAGTATCAGTTTCCTTACAGAAATAGGTCTGTTATGATTTTATTCCTTGTTTGATTATTTGATGTCCAAAAACGGGAGTTCCTTATCATTTGTTTCCATTGTGAATTTAATCGATTTCATGTAGAGTATTTATAAAGGAATGAAATCTTTGTAAATCCATCTTCTGTTTTTGTCCAGAATATATGCACAATAATCAAGATAACGTTTCCAGTTTTCTTTGATGTATGTTGCAAAGTTTTCATCAAATATTCCCGGCAATGTCTGGTACATTTATTCTTCTAGAAAGCCCATAACTAGAGTTGCGTAAGTTGGTGCAACTTTTTGTACCCATTGCTATTCCTTTAATTTGAAGGTAATACTAGTTGTCGAAGAAGAAATGGGTATGTTTTCCAATACAATTTTTAATCCTTCAAGATAATGAATCGTTGTGAAAAAAGAAAATCTCCCGTTGATTTTCCCATGATATTTATCTAACCAGAAGTTAACTGCTTCGATTCCCAAGTCGTGTGGAATGTTAGTGTAGAGACTTGTTACGTCAAAGCTGACTAGTATTGTTTCTGGTTGTACAGTTTCTGGGATATAATTCAAAAAATCCATATCGTCCCTTATGTAGCTAGGCACCTTTGACATAAAGGGTTTTAACAGTAAGTCCAGTAGGTTACTTAGCCTCTGTGCACTAGAGGAGGGGCCTGCTATTATTGGTCGCAATTTTAAATCGGATGGTGTTGCAAGTTTTATATAGGCATCCGTGCATCCTCGGATATGTTCTTGAATTTCTTTAGATTTGTGGATCTTCGGTAAGCCATGGAAATTGCTGGTTTTTACTTTATAATTTGTAAGATAGTCCGATTCATTTGATGTGAGGTTATTTCCATATTTCCCGGTCAACCTTTTGACCTTAATCATTGTTGGTCTATCTAAATTTTGTTAAAGTGTTACGTAGAAATTTTCATCCTGGAGTTGATCTAATGCCATGTGTCTATAATGATCTACGGCCATAATGACATATTGCATAAACAACAAATAAGGGATCCCACGGTACGTAATACAGTCGGAAAATCTCATTTATTGCGCCATTTGTCCGACTTGTAATGAAAACTACATCGGGCAAACCGGAAGACTAATAGCGCGCTTAAAGGTGCATAGACAACAAATAAGGGATCCCACGGTACGTAATACAGTCGGAAAATCTCATTTATTGCGCCATTTGTCCGACTTGTAATGAAAACTACATCGGGCAAACCGGAAGCCTAATAGCGCGCTTAATGGTGCATAGACAACAAATAAGGGATCCCACGGTACGTAATACAGTCGGAAAATCTCATTTATTGCGCCATTTGTCCAACTTGTAATGAAAACTACATCGGGCAAACCGGAAGACTAATAGCGCGCTTAATGGTGCATAGACAACAAATAAGAGTAGTATATGTACTACACTTCAGCCCACCTTTTTCCAAGAAATGTCTGTCGATTTTCCGGAAATCCGTTTGTCCCCATTTGTGACCCCGTTTGTTATTTATATACGCGGATATATATAAATACTGTTTGTACGCGTTAGATGGTTTTTTAAATTTTATCTGTGCGTCACGCTCCCGTGCTCGCCAGGTAAAACTAACAGTGTGTCCTGGTAGGTGCTCCAATGGTATAGTGTAGTAAATATTGAAAAGGCGTTAAGAAACTTCGGGAGTCATAGAAAAAAGAAGATGATGAGTTTACAGAAATTATGCGTTCATGTCATAGATAATAATAATTTAATGACTGACGATGCATCGAAAAATCTCAAGAGATTACATTACGAGGAATTAGTCGAGGATCACGAATGGGAATTGCTTTTCAAAGAGAACGGATTAAAACCGTGGTCCTGCGGATTTTTATCACCCATTCGTCGTAATTATTGGCAATTGTATCGATTCACGGAGGAGAAGACGATTGGAGTGACGAGATCGATTGGCGAAACAAATTCTTTTGGTTCCGATATTATCGAAACGGAGATTTCTGGGACGCCGATCGGAATTGGTTGTCAACGATTATTATCGTCAATATTACGTTCGGGAAACGAAAGAAGACGCGACGGAAGAGAACGTCGATTGGTGTAATAAATTATATTGGTTTCGTTTATAACCAGCGATTTTGGAAGGAACGAAGCCTGGAACCCGCGAGTAGATTGGCGTCTGTGTTCGGCGTTCGTCGATCCTTCCAAATGTCATTATATGTATAACAGAAACGTCAGGGAATGGAAAATTTATAACGAATCGCATAATCCCGAACCCTGGAAATCCCACTGTGTACTGGTTTAATAAAAATTGGTGGGCTCGATGTAACGAATACCACCAGGCAGGAGAAGAATGGAATCCTTTCGTGCGATGGCGGATTTAAATATTCGTGGTTTGCGAATGCGTGTTTCACTGGAATTTACTCGGAGAAGCAAACGAACCGTGGGATCCTTGGGTGGATTGGGAAAGGAAATGTTGGTGGCTCGCATTTCGAATATTGGTCGACGAGACTCGTCCCCTGGGATCCGAAGTGGATTGGGCACAGGTAGTGCCCTGATTTAGAATTAATTTATATGTTTATCGCATATAAATTACGGTTTCATAAACTTGTAGTCAGTCGGTTGCTCGGTTCTAGAATCAGTTTTCGAATGTTTGCATTGCGAAAGTTCTCGTTTGAGACGTTTCCTTTCCTCTTCGGGCACGACGTCGTTTTCGTCTAGACATTCGTTGAAACTGAATTTGTCTTTGGTGTAGAAGAGCGCCACCCACTTGATCTGAGATCTAAAGTCTTTGGACGCGCTGTTATATCTCTGAGATAGAATCCAGACGGATTGATTGGCTGTCCGTCCGAAAAACGCCAAGCATGGACAGGGCATCGCTTTCTTCTTGATCTCTTCGTGGCCGAGCAGTCGTCGATGACGTTTAGGTGGGCGTGCCCTTGTACAGTTCGAAAGTGTCTCAACGTGTCCTGCAGCAATTCTTCGCCTGTCTTGGAGACGGGGTTGACGATGACGACGCGTTTGTCTTTGGGTTGTTTGACGTCTTCTCCTATCCATTTCCTCGATTTGTACGCTCGGTTGAAGTCGATCGAGGGGCAGAGGATGACGATGTGATCGAAGACGTCTCTGTATTCGTCTTCCAGCAGATCGAGGTCGAATTCCGTCTTCCCGCACCCCAGTGGCGCCACGATCATGGCGGCGTGTGGTTCTCGCATGAACATTTTTTCTTATGGGATTTTTAATTTTTCTTAAGAGGACGACTCCCTTGAAACGCCCGTCATTCATGTTGATCTGTCCGTCCTTGATGACGAAGATGTAAACGTCCACGGGATCGGTGTCGGTTTCTGGCGTTTTCTCGATGCGCACGGAAACGCCTTCGCTGATGTTTTGTAACTTGCGTCCCGTGCCGTGGAGGTGGTTTTCGGGCGTCGTTCTCAAGTCCAACCAGAGTGCGTAATGGTCTTTGAGATAGTTTTCCCAGACTCACTTGGTCAGCTCGAGTTCCTTGACGACCGTTTCGGTTTACGTTTTCGCGATTCAACGAGAAATATTTTTAATCTCGTCGTACTGGTGATGCGGTCTCATACCGTCCGAGAACAGTTGGTTCGTCTGACCCTCGATGGTCATTTCCACTTTGGTGATTCTCGGATTATAAAATTTCTTCGGGGATCCTTGACGGAAATGTCTTTGAAGAGGAACAGGACGCCCGCGAGTGAATGTGCGGGAGTGTTGATCTGACAGTTGAGGTCGCTAGCCGATTTACTGATCGTCTCCTGGCGATAGCGCAAGATCTGGTTGAAGAGATAGGTGTGTGGACCCGCGTACTTTTGCCTGATGCTGCGAGCGAGATTATCGTCGGTGATCTTCTCGAACTCCAACGCGATGTTAGTGGCTTTTAAACTTACGTTTTATTGGCGTCGTCCGAGTCCGTGAGACGACGTGTTTGGCGTCGTTAAACTCAGCATGTATTCCAAACGATCTTGTAACCCCGCTTGATAAAAGGGTTCGCTCGTCTCCAAGATTTTCGAAGTCAAGGGAATGCCAAAAGCGATTCCCGAACGTCGCGGCGATCTCGTACTCTTCGCTGGTGTCTCGGGGTATGGCGTAACCGATAGGTTTGGCCCTTATTTTGTTGAGATCTCGAGTCTGTATCCCCTGAAAGGCCATGTGTTACGTCGTTCCACCTTCATAGATCGTTGTAGACGAAGAATTTATCGGCGTCGTCGATGCTCTGAACGGTGTTCCCCGAGATCTTCACCTCGATCTTCTTGACGATGTTACGCCCGAGATTATTATAAAACGCCCGTTTTGGTTGAGATCGCCGCCCTCCACGGCGACTGCCATGTCGAAGCACAGTTTCGCAGTGCGAAGGTACGATGACGTCGTCCTCGCTCAGATTGGGAAAAGCGAACCGTCAACGTTTGGTTTTCTTCGATTCTCGACGGATTGTGGGACACGGTGACCGTTTGGCGTTTACCCTTCACGCCGAAGGGTGTGCGCAATTTCCTATTAGGATCGAGAAGGTGTCCGTAATCGTAATTCATCATCTTTTTTCTATTACGTAATAAAAAATTTTAAAGCGTTTTATAAAAAACAATGGATGAACCGGTTACATTCGATAATCCGACGTTCGGCGACGACGATGTTGTTGATGATAATAACGATGGTGATACCGTCGAACAACCACCCGCGGATGAAAATACACCCTTGCTGGATGATGTTTAATTTACCAGAACGTTCCATCACACTCAAGGAGATCAACTCGAGCGTTTGAACACCCAACGTCTCGTGGATGAATGGAAAAAAACAACGGGGTGGTACCGGTAAAAACTTAAAATTTACATCCAAGGGTAAGTAATTCGCTCTATGCCGTGTGGGAGGTCCAGTAAGGAGATTTTATTAAACGCTAAATAACCAAAATAATCTAAGAAATTTGTAAAAGCGAAGACGTTAAAAGATAGAGGAGGTATACAATTTGTTAGAGAACTGGGTTTAGAAGATGAACTTCCCGAAATAAAAAAGGCAAGGAATGTAATACGTGATGTAGAAAATATAGAAATGGAGGTTTTAACGAAAACGAGTGTTAAACGAGGTAGACGACGGGATTGAGAGATTATCTGAAAGTATAGAAGACTTAAACCATGAATTACCCCTATGAGAGAACTGTTGGGGTTAGACAAGAGTCTGCGAACATTCGCGGGGACTCTGCGCTCCCAAGAAGCCAAGAGAGTGGAGTTGAACGCACGCTGTCGCAGTGGCGGGAAGATCTGGCTCGGAATCCCGACGATCGGGAACGCATCGAGAGGGAGATCGCCAAGACGCGAGGCGAATTGGACGCCGCGAACGAGAGTATAGACGTGCTCAAGGGACGTCTAAAGTCGCAACTGACCGCCATCAAAGAATCGATCGCGAGGTTTTGGACGATAATCTTCCGTTGCGAGAGCGGAATCGCCAATCTGTTCATGGGAACAAGGCATCACCATCTTCAGCGTCTTGACGGCGATCGGTATGACGATAGGTTTCCTGGTCGAATTGCTCCTTCCGGGAACGAGTCCCTCCACTCCTTCTCCTCCACCTAAACCTCCTTCGGGGGAGGGAGGAGCGAAGGAATGGATCAAGAAACAGCTGGACGCGATCGGTAAATTGCTCGCGAGACTGGCTGTTAAATTCGGCGAGGCGTTGCCCGGCATCTTGGGTGCCATCGTGTCCTGGATCCTGTCGACGCTGGGCAAGACGGCGATGTGGTTGGGCGAGCATCTGTGGGTCTTGGGCATGGTCGTCGTCGGCTGGTTGTTAACGAAACTCGACGAAGACCAGAAAAGAAAGTAACGATATAGCCAAGACGGCCGTCTTCTGATCCTCGTGATCGTCCGGTGGCGTTGCGATCTCTACGGGTGGTGACGGCGGCGGTTTAACTCGTGGGGGTGGCAATTCGACCTGCGGAATCTTTGCGAACGTCTTCGCGTTGAGGTCGACGTTCGTTCCCGTCGTCGCGGTGTCGGGGGCGATCACGATCTCGTTATTGTAGCCGACGATGTTCTTGCCGATCTTCAACGCCATGTCGCTAGCAGCATGTACAGCCCCGGATGGACGACGTAGTCCAGTTTGGAACGTACTTCAGACAGTCTTCGTAGGCGAGATGTCGGCGGGTAGGTCGAGCGGTCGGTTGATGGCGTTCCTCGACGTTGACCAGGAACTGTTTCTGGGCGTCCAGCGACGTGGCACCGGCGTCCACGATCGAGGCCCTAGTCTCCCCCTGCGAACCCAGGATCGCCCAGGCGAAGACCCGGATGGACGCGTCCAGTCTGGCCAGACCTGGAAGCGTGAAGCCCTCCGGTCGGTTCGCGATGAAGGTGGACCACTTCGTGTTATATTTCCCGAAGATGGTCCCCTTGATCTTCCAGTCCGCTTCGACCGGCACCCCGAATTCGCGACACAGATCCGTTGGTACGCCGACGCGTCGACGTTGTTCGTGAAGTGCTCGAAGTCGGCGTCGCTGGGTAAGGGGGCGGCGATCTCCTGCAGGATTCTTCTGATCTGATAATAGATGTGGACCGGAAGAACGACTTGGACAGGTGTGGTGTTTCCCATGTCCAGCGTCACGCCGCATCCGGTCGTGGCGCACCACACCGCGAAATTCAGCTGGTTCTGCCAGAATCCCTTGATGGGATGCTGGTACCACCGCTTCAGCATGGTGTAGTACTTCGACGTGCCGTCCTCGAAGACGTCCGGGTTGTCGTACTTGACGAAGACGTTCTCGAACGACGCGCGAAACTTTTTCTTTTCGTTGACGTAGACGTCGAACGAATGGAGATTGAGATTCTTCTTGTACTCGTAGACGTTCATTCTTTTATATAAAAACCGTTTTTATATAAAAAACAGATGAACTATCTCGTGACGGACATCGGAAACCCTTCAAACTCTCTCGTTACATCGACAACGCCGACGGCGGGTGGCGCGTCGGCGTCAAGTCCATTCGTTTCTACAACGGTTTGTACAACGTACAAGAAAGACGTGGAGATACGCTACGCCAAAGGGAAGAAAGACCCAAAAGTCCAGAGCGTGCGCGCCGGATCGTACACCTTCACCGACCTGCGACGTCTTCTCGCCAAATACTTCGACAAGGTGTTCCTGGACAAGACCACCATGCGATTGAGAATCGACGGGTCGGGCGGCACGGCGGTGGAGCTTCCGCCCGAAATCGGTAATATTCTCGGCATTAGCGCGAATGTGTCTCTCGGCGGGACCATTTCTGCGAGTCAGAGCGTCAACCTGCAACCGGTGGAACTCCTCAACGTTCATCTCGACGAGTTGGACGAGGGTGTGAGAGACGGCACGGCGAAGGACATCCTCGCGTCCCTGCCCCTGTCCCAACGTGAAATTTTCCGAGTTGTACGAAAAAGATTTAGTCAATCCGCGTTCCTGTCGTTTGAGACGGGAATCGCATCTCGGAAGTGACGATCAGTCTCAAGGACGAGAAAGGCGATCCCGTCGACAATCACGGTCCAATTCCGTTCACGTTCTGTTGGGAATTTAAGAAATTCTAAACTAAAAAGGAAAATGTCTAGATCGGGATTCTATTGGGAAGACGTGGAAAGGGAAGAACTGGCGGAGGACCTGAACGAGAAACTCCTCAAAGACCTCAACGACGCCAAAGAGGAGATCGTCGCGTTGGCCAAAAACCGTCGCATCATGAACACCTTCCAATTCGAAGTGAACAAAAACGGCAAACTCCGACCCCAATTGGGCGTCCGGATGTTGTTTGACGGTTACGTCATCCGTCTGGGTCTCTTGGGCGAACTGGACGTGACGCTGGTGCTGAACGACGTGGAATACAGGACCTTCCGGACCAAGGGCGGGCGAGATCGTCCCGACTGAATCCGCCGTTGCGAGTGACGGCGGGCGACGTCCTCAACTTTGCCGTGAACAAGGCTCGAAATCGGGCTCCGTCAACCGCGTCGTCGTTCTCGACGTATAAAAAAATTTTTTAAATTAAAAACAAAAGATGAGTAACAACAAAGAGGCATTGTACCCGACGTTAGAAACCCGATCCGCAAGAGTATCGTCTCCGACGGGTCGGCGAGATCGAGCAGACGTTCAGACGAGAGATCGAGGACGCGGAAGAGCGTGCACAAGAAGTTACAAACGGATAATCAACACCGCGGACGGGTCTAGACGGAGCATTGATCACGGGGGGAGTGTAGTGTTGCGGAGGGTTGGGATTCGCCCTCCCCATCGTTGGGATTACCCTTACAGATCGTGGCCGTCACCGTGGGTCCGTGGGACTGGTCTTGAGGGCATCCGACGCGTGTTGCTGAAGAAATCGGAGGAAACATCTCAAAATCGTCAAACTGGCCGAGAGTAAACTGAATTCCATCGAGGATCTGGTGAGTCGCGCACTGGAAGACGAAGAATCTCGGCGGAGGAATTCGCCACCGTGTCTCACGAACTGACCAAGTATCGCGAGATGAAGGACAAGCTATACGCCAAATACTAAAGCCGACGACGGTGTTAAAAAAGTCTCGGAACAAGAGACGAACGATCTGCGCGAGCAGCTGCGTGCCCTTCTGGGCGAGAAATCGTCTTCTCGTTAAATTGTAGCATTATAAAACGATGAAAACGCTTCGTAGATTTTTTTAAGACAGTCTTAAAAAAATCCGGTTAAACTTCTTCCTTGGGACGTCTTCTTCTCCTCTGGCACCGCGGATGCGTCTTGTGCCACTCGTCTGCGCGTTCTTTTCCGCCGCACGTATAACACGTTTCGTATTTAGTGCTATCGGTCATCCATTTTCGGCAAGAGGTGCAATACTTCATCGTGTCGATGCCTCTCTCTTTCAAGTAGTTGTGGTGAACGCTACAAAACAACGAATTCACGACGACCGGATGCTTACACGGGTAGTCTCATGCGCATGCGAGGCATTTGACACGCGAGTTTGACGTCGTCGGGCCAAGACAACCAAAAGACTTGGTTACCCAATGCATGCACGTTATCTCCCACAACATCTGTTTTAGGCCGCGTTCGGTAAACGTCTTGTCCAGTAAAATAAACATTTTTTTATTTATATATCTATTGTTTAAGTGTTTTAACAAAATTTTTTTACGTTAAGAAATGAAACGTTTTACCGAGATGGTCTTGTTTCGCGTTGCTCTCGTTCATCGTTTTATGGTGTTTACTCTTCTTATTTGCGATACTCTATCTATTACGTTTTTAGACGTTTATCATCGAACGGAACGATGGTTAAGACGTCTTTTGCAAAAGAAAAAATGGCATTAAAGAAAATTTATTCGTTATTAAAAAAAACATGGCATTCGTGACAGTCGAGAACTTTGACGTGAACCAATTAAGGACGGGTGCTCATTTCGTCGATAAGAAAGGGAAGCGTGAATCAAACGCGTTTACGTCGCGTATTCAGTACCCGACAGGCGACGTGAAACCGTTAGTGATACGCACTCCCAAAACGGAGTCGTCCGGCTTGTGGCAACACGAGGACGGTTCCGATTATTCAATGAAATTTAAATGCGGAAAAGAATTCGCTGCCATGTTGGAAAAGATCGAGGCGGTCTTGAGGGAATCCATAGAAAAACTCGCAAAAACACTGAAAGAAAAAGGTTAGAAAAACACCCGTGGATGTCAACGATATAGTCCTCGTCAAAACGGATAAGACCAAAGTGATCTACTCGAAAGATTAAACAGGGGACAGAGACAAGCCTACTTTTTATAGAAAGAGAACGGCCGACGATCCGAAAGATAAACATCCGCTCGTCGAATCGATCTTCACCAATACGAGAAAAAAAACGATGTCTGGCCATCGGTTCTTTACGCGTAGACAACGTTTACATCGCAACAAAGAATCGACCGTATCCTTGCAAACTCTCTTACACCAGGTCGTCATCGTCAAAACGATCGACGTTGCTCTCTAACCGAGATTGGCCGACTGCGTAGAAGGACTTGGACTTGGAGTCCGACCGGAATAAATAAATTAAAATGACCAGTATTTTTTGTAAAAACGTAACGTTTTTTACAAAATATAAATAAAATGTATAAAAAAAAGAGATGAACGTGGACGAGATACTAACGAACGTCGCTACCGCCGCCGAGACGACGACGACGGTAGACGACTCGCTCAAAGATAGGTTATCGACCATCGTCGGATCGGGAAGATCTCGTCACTTCCTGGGGAAAGACGTGACCGTCGACGATCTGAACAAGATGAACGACAAGGAACTGGGTAATTTTAGTTATCGTCTTCCTCAACGCGCGACTCGGCATGCGCATGAGTAAATCGATCGCCAATTCCATCATCACGCTGTACGCTCAGAGTCTAAAATATTTTTTCGAAGTGAAGAACGAACCTAAACTGATCGAAGAAACTGAGCGAAGATCCCTTCCTGGACGCAGCTTTTCGGCGAAGCGTGCTGCAGCCTGTTCTACATTTCGGTTCCTACCTGGCCCCCATCAGTCTCGCCGCCACATCCAGCCGTTATATAACGGGATTTAAAAAATCGGAGGATATAGAAAAAGGTGATGAATCCGGAAGAACTCCTAACGAAAAAGAATCCGAAACGTCAAGAAGCGGGGAAGAAGGGAGCGCAAAAGAGGTGGAGTCGTCAGAATGCTAATGGCCAGGATAGCAATGCTAATGGCAAGGATAGCAATGCTAATAGTCAGGATAGCAATGCTAATAGCAATGCTAATGGCCAGGATAGCTGGAAATGGCTAGCGATCGGCGGAGGACTCGCGGTAGTCGGATTGGTGTTGTACAGGAAAAACCAACCGACACCATCGCCGCCACCGCCGCCACCACCACCAGAACCTAAAAAAGAAGAAAGACCCAATCCCCACGAAATGTATTAAATAAAAATCACTATAAAAATGTGTAACGAGACAGTGAGAACAATCGTGAACACGGGGGTGTTGATGGGCGGACGGGTATCCTCACAACGACTCTATTCATTAGCTTGATCGCACAAGTAGTGGAAACCAACGTCCACCACCATCACCACCACCACCACTCCGTCAGTACCGAAGACGACGAAGACGAAGCTCCAGAACCTGAAGAAGAAGAAGAAGAAGAAGACTCCAATGAAATCTATTAAATAAAAATATTTTTCATTATAAAATGAGTGAAAAGGATTTGGTCAACACCGGAATGGGAATAGAAAAAGACGACGTCGACTTTAAGGCGGACGACGATGACGACAACCAACCCATGCTCTTCAGGATGACCACTTACTTCGACGAGCTCTACAATACGAACAACGACACGGCGGAGACGGTAATAAAAATCGATAATTAATAATTCTTTTCATATAAAAAAAATGAGTGAAAAGGGATTTGGTCAACACCGCGTATCACGCGGCCGTCGTGACGGGAATCGCCACGTTGTATGCGCAAAGTTTCCAAGAAGTTCCTCAAGACGGCCGCCCCCAAATATGGATCTAGATCTGAAGGATCTAGGGATGGTCTTCGTCGACTACGTTCTGGCCGAGTACACCAAAGGACATGCTGGTCAACGAAGGGCATATCATTCCCGCCGATATCATGAAATAAACTAAAAAAAACTTTAATTAAAATGGCAACGATCGCGATGATGATAGGCGGGGCGGTAGTCAATGCTCTCGCCTTCTCGGGATCGCAATTTCTATTCTCGAATCACGAAGAACAGAAGAGGGCACGACGAAGCGATGGAAAAACTGACCGCGGTAGGAGATCGGTGGAATCACGAACGCACGAAACGATTAGATTTTTCACAACGAAAGACTCAGGAAAGAAGGACATTCCCTGTACACCTACAAAGAAGTGGATGCCGCCATGCGACTCTACTCGCAGATGACGGAAGAAGCGGCGATGCGCCCGAACCGAAGTTTGAGCGATTTCTATCGACCCTCGGAAGAACAAAAAGACAAGGAACTCCTCTTCGTGATCGTGGGAACGGGACTCGTGTTCTACGGCGTTAAAAAATACGTCGCCTAAAGTAAAAACATGGAAGAGATCTATCACAAAAACACTATTTGAAGGGAAAGGCCGCCATCGGGAAATTGGCCAAAGCGGCCAAAGTCAGCGAGAAGGAAGCGTTGGAATTTCCTGAAAAAACAAGACGTGTGGCAAATTACCTACCGGATCCCAAAAAGATCGTGAGACCTCGATTCGAAGACGCGAAAGAAAACGACATCACCCAGGCGACCTGTTGTTTTTACCGCACGACAAGGTGGACGGGAGAAAACGTACAAATATGCGTCTGACGTTGGTCGACGTTGGCACGCGCTACAAAGAAGCGGAACCGCTGACGACCAAAGACAGTCGAGAGGTGGCCGACGCTTTCGAAAAGATCTACGAACGGCGTCTGACGTTTCCCAAATTATTACAAGTCGACCCCGGCCGCGAATTCATGGGTGCCGTCACCAAACTCATGACCCGACGACACGGCGCTAGAATAAAAAGGGGACGGTCGACCTTCACCGCGACCAAGCCATCGTCGAACGATTTAATAGAACGTTGGGCGAACAGTTGTTTAGCTATCAATACGATCAAGAGATGAAAACCAAAGACAGAAACAGAGAATGGGTGAAACAATTGCCGGAAGTCGTCAAAACGATCAACGAAGAGACCGATCCGCCCAAAAAGGTAGAAAGGAACCGTCGATTAAAGTACAACGTCTATCAGTCCTTTGCGAAAGTAAGATATCTATATCACCCGGGCGAATTGGAAGGCGGCGGGCGCAGGAGGGCCACCGATCCCATCTGGAGCGTCGACAAACACGATATAGACAGGCATTTCAGAATGCAAGGCATCGACCTGTATCAGCTCAAGGAACCGGCTCCTCAGAGAACGTTCGTCCGAGAGGAATTATTGGTCGTTTAAAAAAAATTATTAATAATAATAAATTTTTTAATACCCGTAGGGTAACGTGTCGTACCCTTCCTTCATCACCGTTTATCGTAACACAACGTAAACTCTTTCTCCTGAAATCGATTCACGACACGTTTGGTTGCGGAATCTCTCTCGTGATGGCGTTTTCTCGAACGGTCGTAATCCTCTTACGCGTTTCTTTAACGACGTCGGTCATCGCTTCTCGGTTGATGTAGAGAGAATTTTTCGTAATTCAGACTAAATCCTTTGACCTTACACACCTTTTTACCCGCGTTCGTTTCGTACGAATAAGATTTGGGTCCGGTGGCGCACCACGACGTGATGAAATCGCCGTCTAACTCGTCCGTCAAATCGCCCAAGTTATCACCCGTGTCTATCGAGACCCCGTCGTCGCGATCGATCGTACCACACGCTATCGGTATCTAATCCAACACTCTATCGTCGAGTCTGTCCAACACGTCGTATAACATCGGTTCTGGCGTGAGCCGTCGGTAAAACACGCTATGAAGATGTTGACGTTCTTGGGACTGATCGACGAATTGCCCTTTGAGATCGTAAGTCATCTGGACCATGTCGTCGTTGATGAACTGAATGTTGAGATTGTCTATCGTGTCGTCCAACAACAGTTTGTAAAAAATGTGCCGGTTCGCTCACGTATTCGGTCTGTTTCATGTTGACCCTTTGACCGAACTTGCCCCAGAGAGAGTTGAGACATAATTTAGAGATGGCGCGCATTGGGGATTATACTCTAACAGTTACCAAGTCGATCCCCCAAACGTTCTCTGACCATGTCTTTGTTAATTCTCCGAGTCGTAAAGGGGTGCCCGGACCGACCTTCAAAACGGAACTTTCCATCTTGATCTTCATAAACTTCTTGACGTAGCCTCTAAAAGAGGTCCGCGTCCTGGCTGGTGTAGAGAAAATCCCAAACTTCGTAAATCTTCTCTATCTCGTACCCCTTATCCAAGGCCTTGAATATCTCGGGAGTACACCACGTGCCCGCGAACGACCTCTGCTCGTCGGTGTGTTCGCACGGTTTCTGTGACCGTCGTTCGGCGCACGTCTTACACAGCGGGAACAAGAGCTTTTCGGCATTTCCGCATTCATCTTGACGGGTAGGACTGGATGATATAATTTCCGGGGCGGCACGACTTTTACATTTGATGAACCCCCGTCCAAGTTCGATCGACGGCTCGCGATTAACTATTTTGGTGGGGTGACCGACAGGGTAGGTCTTATAAAACTGGACCGTCGGGTACAGACTGACAAAATCGACGTATCGTCCCTTTTCTCTACCGTCGAAGTCGTACAGCATCTTGGTCACATTGGTCCTACCGCCGAAAAAGGCGTCTCGCGGGTCTAACGGCGTCACGATCTCTTTAACGTCTATGTCTTTCGCATCGCATTCCCAGACCTCGACGAACGCGTAACCGGCCCGTCGTATCTTCTCGTTTTCGCGGAGGTTCGTTTTCTGAGAGTGTCCATCTCGAATTGGTTCTTGTTATTGACGGTGGTTTCGAGCGTAACACTTTTTACACCCGTGCCAGAAACATCATTTGAAATTCGTAACCGTCCTCGTGTCTTCGCACTACCCGTCGACTTTACCGATGTCGTCGGGTAGAGTCACCTCGCCGCCGTTCAACGCGTGTCGTATAAACGACGCCGTCCTCTCTCGGCCACGTGATCCAACCAAGAAATGGATTTCGCGCTGTACGTATCGCGAAACGACCGTTATCTTTGATGGACGGCTATCGTCTTTTCGGGTATGTAATTACTCCTGTAAACGGTCATGCACACGGACGCTATCGTCGCGTACTGTAACGGATCTATGTTTTCCAACGCGATAAAGTCTTCCCTGAATTTCAACATGGAACGCCGTAATATGTCGACGTCGGACGTGCAGTACTCCCTCAGTTTCTTTCTGGAAATCAAACACGTCGTTCTTTCGCACTCGTACCACTTTAAAAAACTTTTCCTGTTGCGTTTTGCTCATGTAATCGGCACCGTAATGTTTTTTACCGGGCAACGGCCCACGGTAACGTTGATGACACGGTTTGTTGAAATAATGAGGGAAATAACCCTTTTTGAGTTCGGTCAGACCAAACGTCTTCGGGAATTCCGCCAGAGCGGATTGAACAAAAATTATGGAATCGATTAAAGGCGAGCACCACCGACTATCATGTACATGATCTTCGTACCGTTGTAAAATGCAGTAGGGTTTTTACGTTATGTTCCACGAAATACTTTAACAAAAACTGCGCGTCGTACGATTTGGCATTGTGGGCGACGAACGTACCGACTTTCTTTTCCAAGACAAACTCGCAGAACTCGTCGACGGTAGAAAATTCGTATTGGTTACCGACAAAGTCTTGACACACGATTAGATTCGGTATGTGAACGCCGGTGTCTTGCATCGCTTCTATGTCGTAAAAATAATACTCTGTCGTCCGCGTTTTACAACTATAACAGGGTTTCTTTTCTTTGCACTCGGCCGATTTGCACGTTCCACCCTTACATTTTTTCCGGACCATGAAACACTTGTGCGTCGTCATGTCGACGTATGCACGACAATTGGAACATTCGGAATGCCCGCATACGTGGGACTTCAAGTCCTTGGTCACCCGTTCGCACTCTAAACATTTCTGAACGATCGAACAAACCACGTCCGGTTCGCCGTCTCTCGTGCCTCTGTCGCGTTTATGTTCCTTAAAACAAGTTTCGCCGAAAAACGCTCTGTTACAATCGGCGCACACTATCCTTTCACCCCCGGGGCAATCGTAACCGAAGCACGATAGACACTTATCTGGACATCTGTGACGATCTCGTCTCGTATATCCTATCTTACAAGTGTGACAGTAATATCCAGTACCCAAAAAACCGTTCATCTTCGTAATCACGTCGAAGTGATTTTTATTCTTGTACAGATAGATCGCGTCGTCGTCACTTCCTTCGGACGTATAGATGATCTCGTTGAAACCGTTCGCCGTCCACCACGTTGATCTGCACGCCCAGGTGATCGGCAAACGTTTTCGCGTGCTTTCCAATACAGCCGTCATTGGAACGCCCGCTTCTTCGTGAAGTTTTAACGCTTCGACCCTTTGTAATTTACGACTCTCGTTGAAACCGTGGCGAAGCTGGGAATTCGTCCATTTGTCTTTATGTTTGTTGGCCACCGCCGTCACGATGGCGCGTGCCAGACACGTGACGTCGTCGTTTTAATCGTGATGATACTTCTCTTCTTCGACGAGGTCTCCTTTTTGTCACCGGTTCTTTGGGTCTCCCCTTTCCCCTCGGCATTATCGTAGACTGGACGACTATTTCTACTTCGTCTAAGGACACCTCGTAATATTCTATATACTCTTGCAGCGCTTTGAATAAATCTTTGGCTAAATCCCACGAGACGTTAATATATTTCGTACTGAACGGATTCGGGAATTTCGAGTGATTGATGATGAGACGAAATTTATCGCCGTTTTGCAACCCTCTATCGTTTATCACCGACCTTACGAGTTGTCACAAAATAAACGGTCTATATCGATAAACCGGTCGTCCCTCAACAGGACCACTTTATACCCGTCGAACCTGGTTTCAAACTTTAACCTACGCGTCGAGAAAATTCTGTCGAAACGATAGGTCTGGCCCGTGTAGACACGTTTGGGTTTTAAATATTTTTTTTTAAAATCGGCAGGAATCGGTAGATCTAATAACGGCTCGATATATGAAGACGTAATAGATCTCTCGGGCGGAATCGGTAAATCCAATAACCGCTCGGTAGATCGTTGTGCATGAGACATGTTTTTTAAATTGGGGTGAAATTACTTAACGCCTTTTCAATTTTTACTACACTATACCGTTGGAGCAACTACCCGGACACACTCGCGCGGTTAGTTTTACCTGGCGAGCACTGAGCGCGACGTCTATGTGCACAGATAAAATTGTGAAAAAAACCATCTAACGCGTACAAACAAACACAGTATTTATATATATCCGCGTATATAAATAACAAACGGGGTCACAAATGGGGACAAACGGATTTCCGGAAAATCGACAGACATTTCTTGGAAAAAGGTGGGCTGAAGTGTAGTACATATACTACTAATAAGGGATCCCACGGTACGTAATACACCGTGCTGTGAACATTTCGCAACATGCGGAAGGGGGAAATTTAAAATATTTCCCTTCTTCAAAATGTGGACTGAAGAACAAGCAGTGAGAATAGCCAAAGAAGATTTTTTATAAGACTGCTCAATCCAAAACTTAATAGAAAATAATCGTTTTATTCCTATTAATACTAATTTTTATAACCACAATCTTGTAACGTCACTATGACGTCATAGTTAACAATAGTATCTTAACAACATGTATTCTGTCTTAAGAGTCTGTAAAGGCGAAAGCGCTTACAGAAATTAAAGAAGAAAATTATGAAATGTGACAGGACGCAGCTATAAAATTTTACAAAGCACATCATGTAACACTAACAACTGCGTCTATCTTATCACTTCCGAAGTTTGTCAGAAACAATATGTTGGTGAAACTGGAGACATCCGCAGACGCATCAATAACCACCGGTCCAACATTAAAACTAAAAAACTCAAGGAACCTGTCGATGACCATTTCAACCTTGATGGTCATAAATTGGAGGATATGACAGTCGTAGTTATTGATCACAACCCTAATCGGAGGGTTGCGGAAAGAAAAATTTCGGATGCACAGACTTCAATTTTTCAGACCCAATTGCAAAGGCATTTATAACCTAACTGACTTCACTAAAAGGAATTCTGTCTGAAGTCCGACCTTGGAATTTGTGTCTGATACAGTTTCTCGATGTAATTTGTGTTCGAACTGATGTTAACACGAATCCACTGTCGTTCTTCCTTTGGGTTCGAACTTGTGTTGTGCCGAATCCACCTTTTACTGGAATTTGTATATTGTTTGGGAACGATAGATCGACCCTTTTATGCATCGATTCCGCCTAATTGAGTGCAGTTAGTCTGATTCACTTTCGTGTTTTAACTTTCAAATTGTTTGTAGATCAAATTTATTTAGTAATTTTGCAGTTTCTTATTATTTTCACGTAGATCTGGTTCGATTCATATTTCGTTGGTAGTTTGAGCTTAGTTTTTAGCTCACCTGAACCGAAGGTTCAAGTGAGCTTTTCTGATCGCCTTTTGGCCGTCGTCTCTCCGTCTGTCCGTAAACTTGCATCAATTGAAAAACTAATTTTATATGTATGTATGTGTGTATGTGTGCGTTTTTAGCTCACTTGAATCGAAGGTTCAAGTGAGCTTTTCTGGTCGCCTTTTGGCCGTCGTCTCTCCGTCTGTCCGTAAACTTTGTACATTTTCGACTTCTCCTCCAAAACCGCTGAAGGGATTTTGATGAAACTTTTTAGGAAGCAAGTACTCAAGGTCCTCTACCAAGTTTATTCATTTCGGCCCAGGTGGGACAAAAGAGGCCCCAGGGGGTACCCTTCTTTAAACATCTTCTCCTCCAGAACCGCTGCATGAATTGAAAAACTAACTGTATCTGAGTGATCTACATAGATGTATGATTCAAGTTTGTTAATTTCGTTGAAATCGAAAAATAAATTTTTGACTTTGTCGTTTTAGACTTTGTAATTTTCATTCATTTTTGTATGATTTCTTTGCTTTTCTCCCCTATTATTCATTATGATGCATTTATTTTATGTGTTTTATCTGTGGTTTGGTAGATGAATGCTTTCCTGAAAGAATTTTGCTGAAATTTAATTTTTTTAATTTTTTATGATTTTTTTAAGACTGCAAAAATGAAGGGGGGTTGTGTAATTTCCCACATTTTCGACTTCTTCTCCAAAACCGCTAAAGGGATTTTGATTAAACTTTATAGGAGGTAAATACTCAAGGTCCTCTACTAAGTTTGTTAATTTCCGGCAGATCGGACCAGGGATGGATCCAGGATGGGGCAAAAGAAGCCTCGAGGGGTACCTGTCTCCTCCACAACCGCTGTATGAATTGAAAAACTAATTGCATCCGAGAGATTTTTATGGATGCATGATTCAATTTCCTGTTTTTGGAATAAATTTGGAAAAATAATTTTTGACATGTTTTTCACGTCTTTCCCACAAGGTTGACAAAATGCCGGCATTTATCCATAAATTCCATTCCACCGGTAAATACCGGTATTTACCAGTAAATGCCGGCAAATACTGGACAATTGAATTATCCGGTCTGGTATTTATAAGTTGTCCCCCCTATTATTTTTTTTATCTCTAAGGGGTTATTGACTTAATGCTTAAGATAAAGGGTAACCTATTTTAACTGATTTATGATTTTTAACATTTAATTTACACTTAAATTGATATTTTTTATATTTTTTTATTTTCCTGTTTCGTACTTGCCAAAGTACTCATTCCAAATGGGATCTTTGGATTTCATGCTGAATAACTTTTGTAGTATTGGTAACGTATGGTTCAGTACAATAGTAACAATGAAAATGACCAGAATTTGTCATACTGCTATAAATGTATTCAAGGATTGAAACCATACTTTAACTCAAGCCATACACTATCCACTTCTATTACCCTACAACTTTCTAATTTTAGGTACAACAGGAAATCATTTATGACGTTTTATTGTATTAAATTCTGTCCATGTCTATCTAAACCCACATTGAATAACAGTTTTTTTTTTCTTGAAACTTGTTGTTTTAACAATTTATGACATTGTATACCATTAATTATACACAGGTGCATAGGTACATTTTTTTACCTGTTAAATGTTTACCTGTACAATTATTTAGAATATGAATATATGAATTTTAATTAAGATTTTATTTTTATATTGACTTATATTTTGCCAGTTGGAATTTATAAAAAGTTAAACTTTAGTATACTAATGATCATAACATAAATTGTTAAATTATTTTATTCCTACAAATAATTTAAAAGAATAAAGAACATTTTTATAATAATACATTTGATGAAGAATAGTTTTACAAATTATCTTATTAACATTTTAAATTATTTTAAGCTTGCTAATAACTATAAAAGTTCAATTGACCAGTATTTGCCACTTGAGCCTTATTTTCCGGGCCGGTAAATACCAGTATTTACCGCCGGTAAATACCGGGGGTGGAATTTACCGCCGGTAAATACCGGGGGTGGAATTTACCGTCCAACCTTGCTTTCCCAGTTTTGTCATTTTCATTCATTTTTAAGTATCCCCCACTCTTAAGGAGTGTTAAAATAATTTGCAAATTTGAGATTCCCATATTTGTAAGATACCAACACAGATCAGGTGAGCGATGTGGCCTATATGCCTCTTGTTTGTTATTTTAATCCTTTTGTCCTGATGAAGGGACATTTCGTCCCGAAAATTTGACTTTCATTTTGTTCGTGTCATTAGTCATTTTAGTGCTTTATATCTTCTTTTCTAGGTCGAACTTTCTGCTCCGATTTTAAGCGATTTTTTTAGGGGGGGTTCGGGGCAGAAAATTCGACCTAATTCTTTTCTTGACTTGTATCTATTGCTTAGATCCGACACCCCAGGATATATAGTGGTGTTGGTTTTAGTGCTTTATATATATAGCCTATATATATATATATATATATATATATATATATATATATATATATATATATATACAAATTAGTAAAAAAAAAAAAAGAAAGAAACAATGGAAAAAAATAGGAAACTGCAAAAATAAAAGAAAGCTAATGCAAATATCGTCACTGGGACCGAAGTCACCGAATTTACTGAAAACTCAACTTTTTTTTCCATTATTATGACTATTTAGTCGTTTGTAAAACTTAAGATGAGGTTGATCTATTTATTCACAATGAAAGAAGACGGTTTTCTTACTCTAAGTATATACTCTGTATATAGCTTAATTAGTCCACCCACTGACCCTAGGCCTGGACCCCTACTCCTAGGGTAAATAATTACACAATTATACCTCTCTTTAACAAATAAAAAAAAAAAAAAAGCATTTGTCGATGATGGCAATAAGATTTCGCATATTTACTCATCAACCCCAGCTTATCTTTGGTTCAAAGGATGTTTACGTCTACCGCCAGAACTGAGAGGAATATATATGATTTAAGAATACAAAAAATGCAAAGATTTTACATTCAATATTAACTTGTTTTAAACTCCCAAATAATGACATTAGACCATACTTTTTTATTGAACTGGGCGAGTCCAAATGTGAGCACAGTGGTTGTTGAGTTACACAGGCTGTATTTGTTGACAGAAAGTGAAATAGATTAGACAAGCGAGAAATCTAACTTGTTAAAATAAAGATACATTATATCGTGAACATGCTTTGGGTGTTAGATACAAACGTTCCGATTAAAGAGGCATGAGCTCCGTTTCCCCCCTATTTTTATATTTAGATTGATATACAATAACAAAAAGAGATATACACAGGCATAAAAATATCTTCGATTCATATACATTTTGTGAAAATTGCTTGAGAAATCGAGGTTTGGCTCTATTCCAATTGCAATGGATTAACCAACCTTACTATTTGTACATTTTTTTTATAAGAATACCACACTGGACCTAACCTTATTTGCACAAAATATAAAGAAATATAAGATTTTTTATGCCTGTGTATGGCTCCTATCTATTATTGTACATCAAATACTAGTAGTGAAAGTAGAAACAATGAAAATAATTGTCTTTGGTAAATACAGCTAATGTCCCTTTAAAATACACATTGAAGCTACGGTTAATGTATAACTCGACATTCAAATTATAAATGTGCATGTTTGATGATTAACATATCCCCTAGACCTTTATCATAATGGATTACACTTGCACACTGCCATTTGCTACATTTAGCTGATAGATTGGTCTGACATTGTAGATTACACGGACTCTATCTAAATAATACGAAAATAATGGTAATACATGAAAACTAATCAGTTTACATTTAGAATGTAATTAATATAGTACACGTGATATCACATTATACTTCAAATGGAACGTAGTATGCATCACTTTATATATGGCACTGACGTTAAGAAAATGATGCGAACAGCTCAGGCGTTTCATCGAGTATTAATCACAAATAGTATACTAGAATTACCATGTTCCCACTTTTTGGTAAAAAGACTTTTTACTGTATTACTTCACTTTGTTTTACTACATAAATATAAAAAGGAAATTGGGAATCTTCAAATATAAATTATGAATCATGAATTGTAACATACAGAGGAAATAACATAAATATAAGTTTGCATAACACCATGCCCTGAGAAATCATGTACATCCTAAAGATTTATACTTTGGTATCTGAGATTTTTTATATTCTATTTGCGTGCATAGACACGTATTTGAAGAATGGATGTGTTGTGTGGAAACGTCCTCATGCTAAGAATCTTAACCAAATCTTTACCATTCGGGATGAGATTTTTATATACACACAACCCACACAGGTAAAATTGTATTATTCTCCCACCTTGGACAGACATATATACCATTTAGCTACGTCAGGTTTTATTTACGTACATATACGTATAAAATATCAGATATTAAAGATTAAATCTTTAGGATGTCCAGTATATAAGTACAAAACTGGTAAAAATGGACAAACACGGACTTCTGAAAATCAAGAGGTGGGATCAGGTGCCATGGAGGAGTAACCATCCCCTGTCGACCAGTCACACCCACTATGAGTCCACAGTCAAGTCCAAATGAAACACGTCGGGAACGAATCCTATCTTGCCAGAGTGATATCCTTTTAAATACTTCACGGATGACTTATTTCTCTGGGGCATGGTGAGTCCACAGTCAAGTCCAAATGAAATACGCGAGGAACGAATCCTCGTCACAATTGGTACAGAAGTCTCAACAATCACCAACGAACAGGCAACTCAGCATTTCACTTAGTAAAACAGAGTAATAGCAAAGAAGACTATTATACCGACCGTAAAATGTGCGGAACTTTTTCGATATCCCTGTTTCAATAGTTTATCTGTATATATTATAAATATAATACCAAAGGTATAATGCTCAAGACGATCGTTTCTGTTAATTAGATTTCATCAGTTGAGCGCCAATTTCAAATGTATGTGTATTTACTAAAGAGAAAGTGGTATTATACAAGGCCAAATAATAAATCTAAAAGTGTAGCCGAAATCCGACTAAAAGTAACTACTGTAAAAAGATGACTATTTAGCTTTAGATAAAATTTGAATTTAAATTGTGTTATCAGTGCCAGATGTTACTTTAGTACAATATGAAATGTTGAACACGCTGTAGCATATCGGATCATTTGTGAAATATAAACTCCATATGCGGGTGACTGTGGGATATTACTTCTTAAATGTTGAAAATTTACGATGGGAAAGTCGTATAGCTTAGTTGCCAATTTCCCGAATGTGTCTATAGTAAGTAATATGTCTAAGTATGAAGCGTGTGTGCTTGGTCAAACGAGTACTGAAATTCCTATACTAGTTTATTTTATGAAAATTGCTCGAGAAATCCAATTTGGCAATGAATCAGAGGCACTTAATTTATTTTGCGTACCACACTAGAACTGACCTTATATTCACAAAAGAGTTAGGAAAAAAGATTTCCCTTGCCTGTGTATAACTTTTATAAGATTTCCCTTGCCTGTGAATAGCTTTTATAAGATTTCCCTTGCCTGTGTATAGCTTTTATAAGATTTCCCTTGCCCGTGTATAGCTTTTATAAGATTTCCTTGCCTGTGTAAAGCTTTTATAAGGTTTTCCTTGCCTGTGTATAGCTTTTATAAGATTTCCCTTGCCTGTGTATAGTTTTTATAAGATTTATATTGCCTGTGTATGGCTTTTATAAGATTTCCCTTGCCTGTGTATAGCTTTAATAAGATTTCCCTAGCCCGTGTATGGCTTTTATAAGATTTCCATCGCCTGTGTATAGCTTTTATAAGATTTCCCTTGCCTGTGTATAGCTTTTATAAGATTTATATTCGCCTGTGTATAGCTTTTATAAGATTTCCCTTGTGGATGGCTTTTATAAGATTTCCCTAGCCTGTGTATAGTTTTTATAAGATTTATATTGCCTGTGTATAGCTTTTATAAGATTTTCCTCGCCTGTGTATAGCTTTTATAAGATTTTCCTCGCCTGTGTATAGCTTTTATAAGATTTTCCTCGCCTGTGTATAGCTTTTATAAGATTTTCTTCGCCTGTGTATAGCTTTTATAAGATTTTCTTCGCCTGTGTATAGCTTTTATAAGATTTTCTTCGCCTGTGTATAGCTTTTATAAGATTTTCCTCGCCTGTGTATAGCTTTTATACGATTTTCCTCGCCTGTGTATAGCTTTTATAAGATTTTCCTCGCCTGTGTATAGCTTTTATAAGATTTTCCTCGCCTGTGTATATCTTTTATAAGATTTTCCTCGCCTGTGTATAGCTTTTATAAGATTTTTTTCGCCTGTGTATAGCTTTTATGTGTTATCGTACATAAAGTACAAGTAGTTAAGTGGAAAAACTTTTATAATAAACAATTTTAGTTAACACAGCTAACACCCCTTTAATTAATGTCGATGGACGTCATTTCAAGTGTAACGATGCCAAACTTTCCTCATGGATCACTTTCACTGTAAATTAGCACAAGACGCGAAAAAAGAAATAAAATCGGAAAGCATTCATGCATGATTTTAAATGGAAATCCTATCGGTAAAATTACGAGGGTTGCCAAAAGAGCAAATGAAAATATGTTCCTATAATATACCTATAATCAATAGCAATTTATGTCTTGTTCTTCGGAGCATAATATATATTTCTGCCGCCCGCGTAATGTCCGGAAATAAATTTAAAAAATCAAAATAGGCCTTAGGCTAATTCGAATAATATACACCATCTCAGATACTAAAGTATAAATCTTTAGGATGTCCAGGATATAGATAAAATCGGGTGAAATGGACAAACACGGACCTCTGGAAACCAAGAGGTGGAATCTGGTGCGATGGAGGAGTAAGCATCCAATGTCGAACGCTCACACCTGCCGAGGGTCCACAGCCAAGTCCAAAATACGTGAGGAACGAATCCTCGTCACAATTGGTATAGACTCATCAATCGCCAAATAATTGTTAATTGAAATAAAAAAAAACATTTTGTTCAATGATGCACAGGATAGGTAACTCAAATATTAATATGCCAAGATTATGTAATCCATTACAACGCAAACTTAATCTATGCATAAGCTTCATTTGTAAAGAGAATGTCAAGAGATATTGATCGCTCGATTGACTTAATATTTAAAGATATACATCAGAACAAATGAAAATTGTTCGCTCTGGCCTCAAGAAAAATAACTCCCTTCGAAAAATTTCAATTAATTGCTTGCTCGCCTCAACTTTATCTTCTAATAACCGAAAAATTAATTTATTCTGGCAAGGCATTGTAGAAGTAATTCCAAGATGACGTCATTCGAATATTTTGTATTCCATAAAATATACTATGTTTTGAAGACTGAGAACAGTATATTACCAAATTCATATATGCTAAATTACACTTTGCTGAGCAGGCCATGGAAAAACAATTATTAGAGTTATAAAATACTCTTAACATTTATTGTTATTGGTCAAGATTCCCATACCACAGAACTTGCGCATAAGGCCATGGTCATTACCTGACATTTTCGCCCTTGGGTACTTTCGCCCCGTTACGACAAAAATATAACTTGTTTTTCCAATGTTCAAAAGTGTGTTCTTTCCTTTTTACGGGAACTGATTTCCTTGTCAGTTTTTAGTGTATTGACAAGCTACACGCGATCTAACGCCACGCCACAGTACAATTTATGACGTATAGCCCTGTTAGAAGTTTATTTTGTAGGAAGTTTGTATATTCACATGCGGATGGTCGACGGTTTTTGCCCCGGGTAGCCTACATTGTAAGAGGGTTTTATTATTATTCAAAATAAAAAAATTGACCGTTAACATATAACTGAAAGAAAGTTAGCATGGATTTTAAAACAAATATTTTATTCATGTTGGGATTAACTATGATAGTATGTGACTAAATTTTTTTTTTACTACACGAAATTTCCCAACATTGTAATAAGAGGTTTTCCAACTTTGTATTAATGAGTGGCATAAAATAATTTGTATATAATGAGTGGCATATTTCCACTTTGGTATATAGAAATTTCCAAACTTTGTATATAATGAGTGGCATATTTCCAACTTTGTAAAATAAATGGCATATTTCCATCTTGTCTATATAATGAGTGGCATATTTCCAACTTTGTATAGAATGAGTGGGCATATGTGACAAAATATAATGAGTGGCATATTTTCCAACTATATAATGAGTGGCATATTTCCAACTTTGTATATAATGATGGCATATTTTCCCAACTTTGTATATTAACTGAGTGGCTGTTTCCCAACTTTGTATATAATGAGTGGCATATTTCCAACTTTGTATATATGACTGGCATATATCTTTTGTATATAATGAGTGGCATATTTCCAACTTTGTATATAATGAGTGGCCTTAATATTCCAACTTTGTATATAATGAGTGGCATGTTTCCAACTTTGTATATAATGAGTGGCATATTTCCAACTTTGTATATAATGAGTGGCATATTTCCAACTTTGTATATAATGAGTGGCATATTTCCAACTTTGTATATAATGAGTGGCATATTTCCAACTTTGTATATAATGAGTGGCATATTGAGTAATGCACACAATATTATATGCATATCATCACAATATGCGACTAATGATTTCCGTTTCATAATAAAATTCAATTTTAGAAATATCAGAAAATAAATTTGAAACATTAAATAAATGTTTTAATAAATACTGTGTCCCAGAGAGTTATGTCATTCAAGAAGCTACTATATATTGACGAATGTTGGCCGTACATCTGATATATCATTGGTATAATAGTATAAGACTAAACTCTGGTCAAACGTTGAGGGTCAAGTTCTTTGGTGGGAATACTTTTACGAACAAACGCTTGTCAGAATACATTTATTGTCAATGTGGATGTTGTTTGCCATGAGTGATAATTAAATATAATAATTAGATATAATAGACCGTTATAAAAAATAATAAAATAATGAGAATCACATATCCCGCCTTAAATGTGATCGGTCGCGTGTTGATGGAACAGTAAAGTTCAAGGTAGAATAGCTTAGTATAGTCTGCAGCTGATTGATATACATTGTATCTAGAGATATTGAAATACTAGAGGAAATGTAAATGTAATGTTGGAAACAGAGAAATAGACAAACACGGAGCAAATAATTATGTCTAATACGATTAAGAATCTTTGTCCTTTGATATTAGTCATGCTACTGAATCTCGATCCCCCTTAGCTCGCTCTTAAGATTTTATTTGATGAATAAGCAAAGGATTAACATGATTAATAGAATCGTATATTGGGGTGGTAGGAATCTAGGTGACCAATCCGAGGGTTTTCCGAAGAAAGGACTTTCAAATTCTTAACACGACGGTTCTTTCCACTCAACACACTCATGTTTGATTATTTTTCTCCCATGATTCAAACACATGTATGTAACAAACGCGACGATTTCGGCTTTCCCATCGTAAATTTTCAACATCTAAGTAGTAATATTCCACAATCACCTGCATATGGAGTTTATATTTCACAAATGATCCGATATGCCAGGGCATTTTCAAGATATGAACATTTCACATACAGATGTACTACTCACTGGCAAATTATTGATATAGGGATATCGAAAACGTTCAGCAACTTTTACGGTCAGTATAATAGTCTTATGGTGCCGGGCCCTAGTCCCATCCTATTTGGGTTTCTTCATGAAGAGACAATTATTTTATCCAGTTCTTATTCTAATGGACTGTGGATTTCGAATATCCATTGATATTTCTTCATTTTACTACTGGCACTATTTAATTTCCCTTTATTCACAGAGAATTGTACAGTTAAAGACTGATACCTATTTTTCTCTAATTTATACACTGATTCTTTCTTTTCTGCTGACACCCAGAATGTGAAGAAGTTTGCGGAATTCGACAAATCTACTTGATAATATTGATTGTTTTATATCCAAATAACACATTGTTACTAACTCTTTGTCATTTATTTAGTTTTTATCGTTTGATATATCTTTCAATTTGGTTACGCACTCTAACGTAATGTATACAAATCGCAGGTTTTCTAATTTATTGTTATGAATGCAATAATCAGTTGCAAATCTTGGCGGTGAAAATAACTGTCATTCATTATTATTTCCTTAAAGGTCTTCTATAAAATCAGCGAAATTGTATATACTTGCACAGTAACATTTGACATATTAATTGCAATGGGTTCATTTAAAGAATGCATTCTTATTATAACTCTCTTTGTGATATTGGGATGTTTATACGAGTGCAGAGGCCAAGGTATATATATATATATAATATATATTATATATATAATATATATATATATATATATATATATATATATATATATATAAATCATATGTCTTAAGTTAAAGTTAAGCTTGGTACAGATGATTATATATTTAGAAAGTGTTCAAAACGTCACATTTCATAATTTTCTTCTTTAATTTCTGTAAGCGCTTTCGCCTGTACAGGCTCTTCTGACAGAATACATGTTGTTAAGATAAGGTGCATAAACAAGAAATAGGGGATCCCACGGTACGTAATACACCCTGCTGTGAACATTTCGCAACATGCGGAAGGGGGGAATTTAAAATATTTCCCTTCTTCAAAATGTGGACTGAAGAACAAGCAGCGAGAATAGCCAAAGAAGATTTCTTTATAAGACTGCTCAATCCAAAACTTAATAGAAAATAATCGTTCTTATTCCTATTAATACTAATTTTTATAACCACTATCTTGTTAACGTCATCTATGACGTCATAGTTAACAATAGTATCGTTAACAACATGTAATCTGTCTGAAGAGCCTGTAAAGGCGAAAGCGCTTACAGAAAATTAAAGAAGAAAATTATGAAATGTGACGTTTTGAACTCTTTCTAAATATATATATATATATATATATTATATATAATATTATATATATATATATATATATATATTGTGTGTGTGTATATGTATGTGTGAATATATGATCCAACTCTCTTGTCATATTGTTAATATGTATTTTGTGTGATAGTTTGCTTTGGGGAACGTCGACGGTATATTCCCGGGTACATTGTAACCGGTTTCTCACCTGCACCACTAAACTACAGCGCTGTCATATTGTGTTATTATATATATTATATATTATATATATATATATATATATATATATATATATTTATATATGCGTATGTCTAAAACGAAGTACTTACACACATCTATAGGGCATACTGGCAAAATGACCATGTATATTATATATAGATAGATACCTTTTTGTTCCTTATACCTGTAGCTCTTTGTTTTTTTACGCTACGCTCAACAATATGACAGCGCTGTATTTTAGTGGTGCAGGAGAGAACCCGGTTACAATGTAATATATATATAAATATATATATATATATATATATATATATAATATATATATATATATATATATATATATATATATATATATATATATTGATTGACCCTGATCAAAACGGTGAACTAGAATTAATATTTCCATTTACTTTGCTATTTGTAGTTTGAATTTTTAGGTAAGTCAATGGCTAATGGTGATAGTTGCGTATAATAGTTAAAGTTTTAATTGACATTTTTTTTTATCAAAGTATTCATATGTTGTCCTTTTTCCACCCAGAGAGCCGTAATAGATTTAGTGGACGAGACTTGTTCCGTCGACCTGGAGGACCATTCCGACCACGCTGGCCTAGGCGACGTAACGATGATTGTCCAGTATTCCCATGTTTTGTCCACCCATGTCAATTTGCCAGATGCCCTGCACTCCCGCAAGCTAGATGTGTGTAAGTATTCGTTTAGACAAATATATTTTGTTATGTTTTATTTACTGATATTTTTATCCGATATTGTCAAAAAATCACAAAGAATGAACATTATTTTGTGTTGAAAACTCCCAATATAAATAAATAAAATTGTATGTAAAATTGTAATGTCTAATTTTACTTTCTGTTTTAATTGTCAAATCATTGAAATAATAAATTAATAAAACTATAATGTCTAATTTTTACTTTCTTTTTAAATCTTTGCAATAATAAAATAGAAAATTACATCCAAAATACCAATGTAACATGGAAACATTCTCTGTTTAACAGTGAAAATTCTATGTGAAAACAGTGAACACACGTTATCCCTCTGTATTTAGTGATCCAGAAGTAGTAACTGAACTGGATAGATTACATGACCAATATGTACTGGTACCAGCAGACAAAGCCTCAATAATAATAGTTTTTATTTGTAAGGCACATTACTATAATTGTTTATTAGAAGAACTTGGGGTTTTAATACGAATTCTGGAAATCCTACATACACACGTAGCTCACTTTCAAAGGACGAGATCCTTCAAAATCACGTGTCCGTTATTACGCTCATTTCATATACCTACAACGGATATACCGATTTCGAGCTACCACATTTATATTGGATACCTAAACTTCATAAAACCCCGTATATAAGCAAAGATACATAGCAGGATCCAGCAAATGTTCTACCAAACCTTTATCTTTACTCCTTACCAAGATATTGACAGCCGTTAAGGAGAAATTTCAACAATACTGTACAGTTCCTTATTCCAGAAGCGGTGTAAATCAGATGTGGATACTTCAAAATTCTAAACAGCTTTTAGAAAATTTGAAGGCACACAATTTTTCTCGAATTCACAGTATCAAAACTTATGACTTTTCTACTCTTTACCACTACTAATCACACATAAAAAATTAAAAGAAAGACTTTTTAGCATCATTGACAACTGTTTTTTCACTAAAGGTGGTACCCGAAAATTTAAAATATCTAGTGATTGGCTATCAGGATACTTATTTCGTCAAACACCACTCTGATTCTACACATAAATACACTGAAGTTTATATAAAAAACATGCTGGAATTTCTAATAGACAATATATTTGTAATGTTCGGAAATGTGGGTTTTCAACAAACTGTCGGCATTCCTATGGGAACCAATTGTGCCCCTTTATTGGCCGACCTGTTCCTTTATTCATACGAAGTAGACTTCATTCAGAAACTGCTGAATTAAAAAAAGGAAAAGTTAGCGGTGTCCTTTAAATTTGACATTTAGATATATCGACGTTGTTATGTCAATTAATAAATGACAATTTTCATACATATGTCAATGCGATATATCCCAGCGAACTAGAAATTAAAGATACAACAGAGTCAAGCACACACGCTTCATAATTAGACATTTTACTTAATATAAACACAGACGGGAAATTAGCAACTAAGCTATACGACAAACGCGACGATTTCGGCTTTCCCATCGTAAATTTTCCACATTTAAGTAGTAATATCCCTCAGTCACCCGCATATGGAGTTTATATTTCACAAATGATCCAATATGCCAGGGGCGTGTACAACATATGAAGATTTCATATACAGAGGTAAACTACTCACTGACAAAATTATTGACACAGGGATATCGAAAACCGCGTTTAATGTCAACGTTCCGCAAATTTTACGGTCGGTATAATAGTCTTGTTTGCGACTTACTCTGTTTCACTAAAGTGAAATGTTGAGTTGCCTTTTACGTTTTGTGGTTGTTGAGACGTCTATACCAATTGTGACGAGGGTACACTCCTCACGTATTTCATTGGGCTTAACTGTGGACTCACGGCGGGTGTGACCGGTCGACAGGGGATGCTTACTCTTCCATGGCACCTGATCCCACCTCTTGGTTTCCAGAGGTCCGTGTTTGTCCATTTTTACTGGAGTTGTATCTATGTCATGGACATTCTATTGATTTATACTTTGGTATCTGAGATTTTTTATATTAGAATATAGTCATGGTAAGAAATGCCTTCACCATACATTTTTTAAATGTGGTATTAAGTGTGAACATTTGTACTTTTTGTAGCCCATTAATAGAAATATGGTGATCAATAAACAATTCCACCTTTATATTTTAAAAATCTATCATATATTTTATTAATGCAAACTTTTAGCTTTTTTTTCTTACACCCATGTATTCAACCTAAATATGTACTATTTTTAAAAATAATTTCATTTTGTCAATAGTTCTCCATTTTCAACAAAAGAATTCTCGTTTACCTTTATTTTCTTTTGTTGGACCTTTTCTATCCCTCAATTTTCACTACTGTTCACATTATCAAACTTTTAGTACTTTTACGATTATCAATTTAAGCAACCAAAAACCAACTCCCCCTTATCTGATATACCTGCACACAAAACAGTAACATAATATTCAATCGGCCTTTCCTAGTTTTCCCTGAGGGTTTTCTATCATTTTGTATATGTTGATGTACTTATCTTATTATCAAATGAGAAGAAAATGATAACGGAAGTCAATATATGATACTTTTTTAATACCACTTATACATTTGTTTATATTACCAAATTAATTCATACGTACCGGACGTTAAGAGGTACGTTCACCACGAACAGAAAAGCTCTCAATTCAAGGGAAGATAACAACACATTTTGGAAAGGTCTATACGCTCCGTAGACGCTCTAGATACGCTCTACTTGCGTCTATCCTCTCGATCTGATGCGATCTTAACACGAACAAGGATCATTTTGTTCGACAAATCTGCGACATAGCTTCGATCTTTCCGCTATCTATCCTAGCAAGTGCGTGACCACGGCCGATCAAGGCTCAACCTTGGCCGATCTAGCTACGTACGAGTTGCTACGCACCCTCGATCAGTACGAATTAGCCTGCAATATAAACGTTCTAGCCTCGCTCTGTACGTTCAATTCTTGATATCTTCTAGACCGATTCTCGCCTGAGCTACGCGCAAATTTGTCACGGTTGCCCGGATTTGCTTGCAACCCACTGCGACCGTATAAAATGGTCCGGCGATTGGTAGCCGACCTTCAGTTTTTGACCAGCCTCCGAAGGGACAACATGGACCCAATCGCTCCGCACCATGCTGTTTTATTACAACACCGTGCCCTGCAACTGCAGTAAGACTCTCTTGTTATGCTAACAATGCTGATGATGAGGAGAAAGAAGTATAGCATGAAGGAATATTCTCTCTCGACCAATGCATCCTTTCCTCGACCTTGTTAGCTCTTTCAACGCTCCTTGTGCGACTTTTAGATCGAAGCTCAGTTTTTTGACATGTCAAAAACCCGAGGTACGATCTCTTTGTGGGGGAGACCATTCCTCGACCACGTGCAACCACGGACGACGAGACGTGACCAACACTCGGTAAACCGTCAACTGAGTACGACCTGCTCTGAGATCACAGCTCTGTCTTCCGGGAACATTTCTCGGTGAAATGACCCCTTTACTTTTAAATCCCTGTTTATTTGGAAGAAAAATTAATTCCCCTTCGGTTTCAATATATCCAAGTTCGATCGTATGTATATATATATATATATATATATATATATATATATATATATATATATATATATAGATATATATATATATATATATATATATATATATATATAGCCAGTTAGTTGGTCTTAATAGCGATATACTAGTATGTATTTTTATCTGTCAATTCAGTGTAAGTAACTGTATTCATTTTTTTGACATGTAGCTACTACCTACATGCCGAATATACAGACAAAATTCTCAATTTTTTACAGACCTGGCTGTTATTGTCGATCCCTTTTCTACATTGGCCGACATGATGTTACGGAATACTGTAGATCTAATAAGTATTGATTTATTATTTGAAAAAAATGCAATGCATTTTTAATACGAAATTTATCACAGAAACGAACCTTTTTACCCCTGGTTATCTGAGTGGTGTGCTCTTTTCTATTATTTTAGGCTAGTCTATCATGGTCTGTAGGGTGAAAAAGGTTAAGAAAACACTAAATGACACATTATACTCATAACATGTTAGTACATGAAAAAAAGGAAAGTAATTCAAAATGGTTTGATTTCTTTTATGTTAATACTGCTGATTATCAGGTGCTATTATGATCTGGGGAATTTATCTACTGTACTCACTATGACCTGGGGAATTTATCTACTGTACTCACTATGATTTGGGGGAATTTATCTACTGCACTCACTATGATCTGGGGGAATTTATCTACTGTACTCACTATGATCTGGGGGAATTTATCTACTGTACTCACTATGATCTGCGGGAATTTATCTACTGTACTCACTATGATCTGCGGGAATTTATCTACTGGACTCAATATGATCTGCGGGAATTTATCTACTGTACTCTATGATCTGGGGAAATTTATCTACTGTTCTCACTATGACCTGCGGGAATTTATCTACTATACTCACTATGATCTGCGGGAATTTATTTACTGTACTCACTATGATCTGGGGGAATTTATCCACTGTACTCATTAAAGGAAATTGGCTGAGGGATATTGGAAATTAGAATACTATATTTAATACATCATCATTACAGGTAAAACTAATATATACCACTACCAAAGTATTAATCTTTATGGTGTTCAGAAGTCAAAGAACACTGGAAAACGTTGACCTCAGGAAATCCAGAGGTGGGATCAGGTGCCATGGAGGAGTAAATATCCCTTGTGAACAGGTCACATCCGCCGTGGGCCCACAGTCACATGATGAATGATATAAATGAGGAAGAAATCCCCTTCACGATTGGTTCAGAGGACCCAAAAACTGCCTGGATACTCAACACTTCATGAAGTGAAGCAGAGTGTTTGCAATCAGCCGATCGTATAAATATCATTTGCAAGTGATTGCGGGATATTACTATATACTTATATATTTTGTAATTAATAATATGTTGATTAGTAAATCGTATTGACCGGTCGACAGGGGAAGCTTACTTTTCCATGGCACCTCATCCCACCTCTTGATTTCTAGAGGTCCGTGTTTGTCCATTTTTTTACCAGATTTGTACCTATATCCTGGACATCCTAATGATTTATACCTTGGTATCTGATACTTTTATTGATCATATAGGAAATCAGTATATCATTTGTAATATCTGAAATATTGTTTATTGGTAAGGAAAACCAGATATGTTGAATAGACTATATGGTCAAATAAAAAATAAAATAGTAATGCGAAGTTGTCTATTGAACAGATATCCTTTGCCGTGTATACAATAAAGAACACAGTCACACACTATTGGTCAACAACCGCACTCATTTAGGAGGTGTCTCATGTCAGCTAACGATGTGTTTTAATGCATAAAGAAATTATTTACATAATCAACGAATGGACAAGAAAACATGGTGTGTGTGTGTGTGTGTGTGTGTGTGTGTGTGTGTGTGTGTTGTTAGGAATTATCGAAGGATGTTTGTTACACAATATCAAGGACATGGTATTAAATAACTAGGGCATAGACAGGTTCTAGTTTAAGTAAACATACAACATATTTTTTGTCAATTTTTACGCATTTTAGAATGTTTTCAAGGGACCAATGGACCAATATAAACAATATTTGGCAGGAATTATCCGTTTGGTCATCTATTGTTAATACAATTTTGAATAAAAGGGCGCTAGGGCCCAGAGGGACTCCAAAAGAGGACCAAATGTGTGTGCATCGTTAAAATATGTTCTGCTAATGCATTAATGATAAACCTTTTATCATTTTTATATTTTACTCAGGTGTCCGTTAAGGCCCATGGGTTTATTGTTATTAGTGAATTCATTCACGACCATTCTATTTCCTATAGGTTCATCCGGAAATGGTTGTCCACCAGGTGTACCTGTAGTCAACTGTTTTGCTGATCCTTGTAGCGTAAGAACATGTCGCAGAATACCACGGGCTCGTTGCAGGTAGACCGTAATATAAATATTCACATGGCAACTGTATCTATGTTGTAAACATTTGAAGTTTTATATTTGTAGATACATATGTTTTTTTCTTGTTTAGTGCCCCTTGAATATTTTTTAAATATATATGAATACTTTACTAGCTGTGGATATAGTTTCAAATTTTTAACGTATAAAATGGACTTATGTCTATTCATTGATCTTTTTCGTAAGGTTGTGCGTCTAGCGTGGCATAGAATGAGTTTTAATAGTCTTGTTTGCGATAACTCTGTTTCACTAAGTGAAATGTTGAGTTGCCTTTTCGTTGGTGGTTGTTAAAACGTCTTTACCAATTGTGACGAGGATACACTCCTCACTTGTTTCATTGGACCTGACTGTGGACTCACGGCGGGTGTGACCGGTCGACAGGGGATGCTTACTCCTCCATGGCACCTGATCCCACCTCTTGGTTTCCAGAGGTCCGTGTTTGTCCATTTTTACCGAATTTGTATCTATGTCCTGGACATTCTATTGATTTATACTTTGTTATCTGAATTTTTTTTATAGTTTAATCTCATTCGACAGGCATGTGTCGAGCTCTTAAACTCATTTAACCATTTCACCCCTCAGTATCTAAATGGAATGCTCTTTTCTACTGTCTATGATCTGGTGTCTTAATATGGTTACAGTTATCTTTGATATGCACTAGCTGCAGGGCAGTAATCGAATTTAGCCATTCACAAAGATTGATATTTCCATAGAGTGTGGGTAGAACAACGAACTACATTATAACATGGTTTCCACTTTTTTCTTTAAAACCAATCGTTATTGTATACCCAGGAAATTATTTAGCATTTTGTCAAATATCAACCAAAAGCTCATACATTATCGATGAACTTATCAATGAGTTAAACTCTGTATGATTTCTAAATTAAATTAATTCCAGTTTTCTATTTCATTTCCATCATAATATTTGGAATCGAATGACCGCCGCACATAGTTCTGTCCACTCCCAGTGTGATATAAGCATTTTTTCAAATCAAATTAGAAACAGTCCCTGAGGTATACATAGACCCAGTACCTGGTATTTCAGTACCACACGATTATTTCATACTAAAGTAATTCGCTCAGATACCATCATTTAAATTCTAAATTTCTCAAAAGCTAAGATATCCATTTTACGTCGGGTACTCTTAGACGGATTAAGCTACACATTTAGATTTATTATTTGGCCTTGTATGAAACCTTTTTCATTTCGGACATATAGATTTATTTTAAATTCGAGCTCAACTGATGGAGTTTAATTGACAAATATTGAGTTGCCTTTTCGTTGGCGGTTGTTGAGACGTCTGTACCAATTGTGACGAGGATTCACTCCTCACGTGTTTCATTGGACTTGACTGTGGACTCACAGCGGGTGTGAACGGTCGACAGGGGATGCTTACTCCTCCATGGCACCTGATCCCACCTCTTGGTTTCCAGAGGTCCGTGTTTGTCCATTTTTACCGGATTATCTATGTCCTGGACATTCTATTGATTTATATTTTGGTATCTGAGATTTTCTATATGATCGTCTAGAGCATTTTATTTGGCCTTGGGATGCTCTTCTTATGAATGTTTTATTCTGAGAGCGAAACGACAATAAACTATGAAAGCTTGAAATCGGCTTTCCCATTGTAAACTTTCCATATTTAAGTAGTAATATCCCTCAGTCACCCGCATATGGAGTTTATATTTCACAAATGATCCGATATGCCAGGGTGTTTCAACATATGAACAATTCATATACAGAAGTAAACTACTCACTGACAAATTATTGACACAGGGATATCGAAAACCGCGTTTAATGTCAACGTTCCGCAAATTTTACGGCCGGTATGATAGTCTTGTTTGCGATAACCCTGTTTCACTAAGTGAAATGTTGAGTTGCCTTTTCGTTGGCGGTTGTTGAGACGTCTGTACCAATTGTGACGAGGATACACTCCTCACGTATTTCATTGGACTTGACTGTGGATTCACGGCGGGTGTGACCGGTCGACAGGGGATGCTTACTCCTCCATGGAACCTGATCCCACCTCTTGGTTTCCAGAGGTCCGTGTTTGTCCATTTTTACTGGATTTGTATCTATGTCATGGACATTCTATTGGTTTATACTTTGGTATCTGAGATTTTTTAAATTAAGAAGTTTTATGGTCGATACGGAGATCTTGTTAAACATTATGAAGTCCCTCCTCAGTAATATTAGATAGTATTCTGGAGCACGGCCACAGACAGTGACTCCCTTTCGCCTATCGTGCTTTTCACCGAACTTGACTTTTTCACCGAATTTGATCCGTTCATCGTACTAGAAAGGTTTCCATGAACATTTGCAATGGGTGTGGCTTGCCAGCAGAGGATACTGACTCCTTCCGGACACCTGGTCCTATCACATTTTGGATTCGCAATTGTTCTTCATGTTGAGACCATTGCACATCTAATTCGTTGTGTTCTAATGGACTTGAGCTTCGATTGTTAATTGTTTCTTCTTCATTTTTACTTGTAAAACTATAACGTTGGTATTGTTAATAATACATATTAAGAAACCTATCTATTTCTTCTATTTTTTACAGATCTAATTTCTGTGGTGGCTGTAATTCAAGATACTATTTGGGAAATAGAGATGTAACAGAATTCTGTGATTGGGACTAAAGGAGGTACAAGGGAATTTGTTTACGTTGTTTTGGAAACCGCAAGAGGTAAGCCAATCAAAACAATGTTAAGATGTCGTGAATTGGGCAAATATCGCCGACTGTGATATCAGTGATACAAATTAAAGAATACGTATAAGCCTTAACATCAATTTTCTGTTACGGTCTACAAAACCATGACCCCTTCAAAAATACAAATGATGTAAAACTTTATTCTAGTTCTAGTAATCAATCTCCCTATGTTATTTCGTATTGTAACCAAGAAATGTTGATTTTCTTTGCATTGCTATAGTAAGATATATTTCTTTTGCAAAAATATCACAAACTCCTATATCACTGGGTCAACATTTTTCATACTTGGTTGATCGTTACAGAGACAATTTTATTTTTACTACTTATTTACTTATATATGTTGGGCATCGGTGGACGAGAGGTAAGAGTATTGCGCTTTGAACCACGAAGTCGTTCACTTCTTGTCAGCGCATGGTCGAGTACTGCTGGTACCTAAGATGATTTTTATGAGATAGTTTGCCAGTTAGCATCCGGCAGGCAGGGATCTCTGCCCGGGTACAGTGTAACCTGGTTCTCTTCTTCAACATTAAAACTGGCCGTCGCCTTATAAGTAAAATAAAAATAATATGTTTGAATGTGGCGTAATTGTAAATTATAGGTTAAACAAGCTTTTCATTTACGGACGTATATTGAAAAGACAACTGACGCAAATCTCACAATATGTGTTTTGCAAATATAATCAACTATCAGAATCAGCGATATACATGTATAATGAGAATTGAGTTGAATATTTAATGAAATTGGAGTAATTTTCATTTGACTCTGATACACAACAATGCACTTTTCGTAATTTACTGATTTTTTATTTACGGCTGTTACACATAACATGTTTTGAATTATATATCGCCGTTTATCTCCCATAAACTTAGTTTTTCTCCTGTTTAATCTAGATTTTCTTAGTAACACAACAAAAACTAGGTTTTATTGCGCCAAAATCACAAAATTGAGTTAAACCTGGTTTTTCTCGAGAACTGTTTGAACTAGTTTACCCGAGAAAAACTCATTAAACTGAGTTTTTCTCCAGTTAATTCAAACTGGAACACAAAATCACATCAGTAAGGTAAACCTACTTTTTTTGCAAAACTCCCATTAACTGGTGAATACTAGATTTAAATGCAAAAATACTACGTTTAATTCAGTTTTGTGATTTTGGCGTGCCATAGGTAAAATATAAAAAAACCGAATATATGCAAGTGAATTTGCTAATGATGCATGCTCATCTGTTTCCGTACTTAACGAGAACAATTATGGAAAACAGAACAAAGCAAAAGGAGAATTGAAATTATTAATGACTTCATTAATTATTCAATCGAAAACTAATTAATACATGAAAAAAGAACAAGGTTTGACAAAAGAAAATGAAACACAGGGAGAGGGGTTAATCCTATAATCATTTTAAAATTCGTTTTCTGTCCATAAAAGGACATGTTTGTTGGGTTTTTAGTTCACCTGGGCCCGGCACCATAAAATTTGAGAATTTCCTCAAGCCTGAGAATTTCCTCAACTTTGCCTGCTCAGCCAATCAGATTACAGGATTAGCCAAAGTTGAGTAAAATGTTTAGACTTAAGTAATTCTTAAGTTTTATGGTGCTAGGCCCTGAGCTGACAGCTCAAGTGAGTTATAACGATCCTTTCTCTAGAACCACTGGATACATTTTCTCTAAATTTAACGGGAAGCATCCCCTTATGGAAGAATATAAAATTTTGCGAAAAAAGGCATGTTCACCGTGGGTTCCCCAAAATGTGCAAACTGGTGAACTGTATTACAACTTTGAAAATCTTTTTCTGAAGAACCAAAGCCACAATCTAATTGTTTATTTGAAATTCCATGCCTCTTTTATAGAATTTACTTGCGCTGGTTTACTGTAAACCATGAATTTTTCGCCTTTTTACGACAGGACGCACATTTTTTAATTCGCTGTCAATCTCATCCACAGTCTTATGGCTGGTATGTATATCCGTGCTTTATATATTTTGCTTAATGACAAAATAGTGAAAATTAAACTGGAGCGAAAATATCCAGGTATATAGTATAACACCTATTGTATGTTGTTCTGTATATGACAATATCCACGTATATAGTATAACACCTATTGTATGTTGTTCTGTATATGACAATATCCAGGTATGTTTAGTATATGACACCTATTGTATTGTATGTTGTTCTATATATGACAATATCCAGGTATATAGTATAACACCTATTGTATGTTGTTCTGTATATGACAATATCCAGGTATATAGTATAACACCTATTGTATGTTGTTCTGTATATGACAATATCCACGTATATAGTATAACACCTATTGTATGTTGTTCTGTATATGACAATATCCACGTATATAGTATAACACTTATTGTATGTTGTTCTGTATATGACAATATCTAGGTATATAGTATAACACCTATTGTATGTTGTTTGGTATATAACAATATCCAGGTATACCTAGTATGTTGTTCTGTATACAACACCTATTGTATGTTGTTCTGTATATGACAATATCCAGGTATATAGTATAACACCTATTGTATGTTGTTCTGTATATGACAATATCCAGGTATATAGTATAACACCTATTGTATGTTGTTCTGTATATGACAATATCCAGGTATATAGTATAACACCTATTGTATGTTGTTCGGTATATGACAATATCCACGTATATAGTATAATACCTATTGTATGTTGTTCTGTATATGACAATATCCAGGTATGTAGTATAATACCTATTGTATGTTGCTCTTGTATATGACAATATCCAGGTATGTAGTATAATACGTATTTTTTGTTGCTCTGCATATGACAATATCCAGGTATATAGTATAACACCTATTGTATGTTGTTTGGTATATAACAATATCCAGGTATAAAGTATAACACCTATTGTATGTAGTTTGGTATATGACAATATCCAGGTATATAGTATAACACCTATTGTATGTTGTTTGGTATATGACAATATCCAGGTATATAGTATAACACCTATTGTATGTTGTTTGGTATATGACAATATCCAGGTATATAGTATAACACCTATTGTATGTTGTTTGGTATATGACAATATCCAGGTATGTAGTATAACACCTATTGTATGTTGTTCTATATATGACAATATCCAGGTATATAGTATAACATCTATTGTATGTTGTTTGGTATATGACAATATCCAGGTATATAGTATAACACCTATTGTATGTTGTTCTGTATATGACAATATCCAGGTATGTAGTATAACACCTATTGTATGTTGTTCTGTATATGACAATATCCAGGTATATAGTATAACACCTATTGTATGTTGTTCTGTATATGACAATATCCAGGTATATAGTATAACACCTATTGTATGTTTGTATATGGTATCCAGGTACAATATCCATTGTATGTAGTATAATACGTATTTTATGTTGCTCTTTATATGACAATATCCAGGTATATAGTATAACACCTATTGTATGTTGTTCGGTATATGACAATATCCAGGTATATAGTATAACACCTATTGTATGTTGTTTGGTATATGACAATATCCAGGTATATAGTATAACACCTATTGTATGTTGTTCGGTATATGACAATATCCAGGTATATAGTATAACACCTATTGTATGTTGTTCTGTATATGACAATATCCAGGTATATAGTATAACACCTATTGTATGTTGTTTGGTATATGACAATATCCAGGTATATAGTATAACACCTATTGTATGTTGTTCTGTATATGACAATACAATAGTATAACAGGTATGTTGTTCTGTATAACACCTATTGTATGTTGTTTGGTATATGACAATATCCAGGTATATAGTATAACACCTATTGTATGTTGTTCTGTATATGACAATATCCAGGTATATAGTATAACACCTATTGTATGTTGTTCTGTATATGACAATATCCAGGTATATAGTATAACACCTATTGTATGTTGTTCTGTATATGACAATATCCAGGTATATAGTATAACACCTATTGTATGTTGTTCTGTATATGACAATATCCACGTATATAGTATAACACCTATTGTATGTTGTTCTGTATATGACAATATCCAGGTATGTAGTATAACACCTATTGTATGTTGTTCTGTATATGACAATATCCAGGTATATAGTATAACACCTATTGTATGTTGTTCTGTATATGACAATATCCAGGTATGTAGTATAACAATATCCGTATTTTAACACCTATTGTATGTTCTTGGTATATGACAATATCCAGGTATATAGTATAACACCTATTGTATGTTGTTCTGTATATGACAATATCCAGGTATATAGTATAACACCTATTGTATGTTGTTTCTGTATATGACAATATCCACGTATGACAATATAGTATAACACCTATTGTATATGACAATATGTTGTTCTGTATATATGACAATATCCAGGTATAATAGTATAACACCTATTGTATATGTTGTTCTGTATATGACAATATCCAGGTATATACGTATATAGTATAACACCTATTGTATGTTGTTCTGTATATGACAATATCCAGGTATATAGTATAACACCTATTGTATGTTGTTTGGTATATGACAATATCCAGGTATATAGTATAACACCTATTGTATGTTGTTTGGTATATGACAATATCCAGATATATAGTATAACACCTATTGTATGTTGTTCTGTATATGACAATATCCAGGTATATAGTATAACACCTATTGTATGTTGTTTGGTATATGACAATATCCACGTATATAGTGTAATACGTATTTTATATTGTGTTGTATATGCACTAAAATTAAAAACAAAATTTTTCTTTTCTTTTACAGGTATCCACACAGATGAAAACCACAGCATGTATTGTTCATTTGTTATGGATATAACGTGAAATAAAACACGTGATATGTACAATATCAGTTATTGAATATACATGTTCTTCTATCATTTGAGTCTTGGATAGTTTTCGATGAGAAAATATACAAACATATTTCTTTAAGATAAGCATTACAACACCAGAAGCTGGGATCATCTCGACTGCAAATCATCCAACGTTGTTTACGGCATTGAGTGTACCTTGTGTGGTTTGATTTATGTTGGCGAAACTTAGGGGCCCTTAAATAAAAGAGTATCTGGCCATCGATTCGAAATTAATAATGGGGGTAACCAGATACTCTATCGAAATTTCAACTCTCTTGACCATTCCATCTTGTCTATGAGAGTGCGTATAATTGAAAAAATACACCACTGGACCAACAATCCCACCTTGAGTACCCCCTTCCGTAGACAACGTTTTTTGGATTAAACAACTTGGCACTGCATATCCCTATGGATGTAACGATAATATCCAAAGTTTAGGCAATCTATCAAGCCCACTGTGTAATGGTGTTAATGTGATGGAACTTTTTAATTCTAACGTAAGACGTAAACGAAGTCACGGACATCGTTCATACAACCGACTCTATATACATGATGTCACTTTTTCATCTCTTTTACTTTACGTTAACAAAAAATTGGGTCTTCATCGCATCCGCAGCAAACTTTATTCTGTTCCTTTTACAAATCTCAATAAACTTTTTCAAGAAGCAAGAATGAACCCCTACACGCATTCTTCAACCCCAGAATACATACTGAACTCCATTATAATGGGCATCGCTTATCACAGGCTGTTTAAGCCTGCACGCGTTACAAACGATGACTGTTCTAAACAGAAACGTCTTTTCCTTAAACTTAAATTTACAAATAAAGGCATAGACGCTTTAAACATTGGCAATGTTCTAAATCACAAAAAAGTTCAGTCCTGTATTCCACTATATTTTAAACTGAAGAGCACGCCTTGCATTTCATATAGCTATACACCTAGCATCGCATCCAAGCTATTCAATTACAAACAGGTTTTGCAATGCCTAGACATCAACCATCTTCTACACAACACTGTCACATGTTCATGTGCTTCATCTCCTTTCAAATACAATACTATCGGGCATGTCATTACCGGCGACGTTTCTATTGTTGAAAATGAAAGCCTCAAAAAACTTATTTTAAGGGGCCCTAAATACCGAGATGCCCGTTCCTTTAATTGGCGTCAGAATTTCAGTTTAGTTATGGATTCTGTCGAAGATTATGCCAGACGATGGGCCAAACATGAAGACGTAGAACCAGACACTTTGTCTGAATGGCTGAAAGCCATACGATGGTTGATAAAATCTCGTATTCGAAAACTTAAAGGGACTATGGAAACACGTTATCCCTCTGTATTTAATGATCCAGAAGTAGTAACTGAACTGGATAGGTTTCATGACCAATATGTACTGGTACCAGCAGACAAAGCCTCAAATAATATAGTTTTTATTTGTAAGGCACATTACTATAATTGTTTATATAGAAGAACTTGGGTTTATCTTTATACGAATTCTGGAAATCCTACATACACACGTAGCTCACATTCAAAGGACGAGATCCTTCAAAATCACGTAATGTTCGGAGACGTGGTCTTTCAACAAACTGTCGGCATTCCTATGGGAACCAATTGTGCTCCTTTATTGGCCGACCTGTTCCTTTATTCACACGAAGCAGACTTCATTCAGAAACTGCTCAAACAAAAGAAGAAAAAGTTAGCGGTGTCCTTTAATTTGACATTTAGATATATCGACGACGTTTTGTCAATTAATAATGACAATTTTCATACATATGTCAATGCGATATATCCCAGCGAACTAGAAATTAAAGATACAACAGAATCAAGTACACACGCTTGATACTTAGACATTTTACTTAATATAAACACAGACGGGAAATTAGCAACTAAACTATACGATAAACGCGACGATTTCGGCTTTCCCATCGTAAATTTTCCACATTTAAGTAGTAATATCCCTCAGTCACCTGCATATGGAGTTTATATTTCACAAATGATCCGATATGCCGGGGCGTGCACAACATATGAAGATTTCATATACAGAGGTAAACTACTCACTGACAAATTATTGACACAGGGATATCGAAAACCGCGTTTAATGTCAACGTTCCGCAAATTTTATGGTCGGTATAATAGTCTTGTTTGCGACTACTCTTTCACTAAGTGAAATGTTGAGTTGCCTTTTCGTTGGCGGTTGTTGAGACGTCTGTACCAATTGTGACGAGGATACACTCCTCACGTGTTTCACTGGACTTGACTGTGGACTCACGGCGGGTGTGACCGGTCGACACTCCTCCATGGCACCTGATCCCACCTCTTGGTTTCCAGAGGTCCGTGTTTGTCCATTTTTACCGGATTTGTGTCTATGTCCTGGACATTCTATTGATTTATACTTTGGTATCTGAGATGTTTATACTTAAGACGATTGTTTCTGTCAATAAGACATCGGTTGAGATTGAATTCAGAACAGATGTGGAGCTCCGAAATAATAATTGGTATCATACAAAATGAATTTTTTTAAATCTGTCTAAGGGTAACTGCTGTAAAAGATGACAATCTTAGCCATTGAGCAGTTTTTTATTTAAACGGTGCTATCCAAATAACATTTTCCTTTAGTGTAAAGCAATCAGACTGGAATGAAATCCTAGTTACTGGATTTAAATTTACCTTGAGGGGGGGGGGCAAACTGGTTTATCTCCTTTCACTAGAAAAACAACAACTAATTCCACGGAAATACACGATTATTATTTAATATATAAATAAATTTGTCTCGTTACCTGCTAGTGAATATATTTACTTACTTTTCTAATCTTTATAGACCAACTGCACATGTCATTTAAAAGAGAGAATTTTGGCTTCTTCAACAATTGTTTTTCCCCATTATAGCGTACCCAGAAATTTAAATACCTAGTCATTGGTTAACATGATATTTTTTCACTTTTTGTCAATCAATAATGTATGTGATTGCGATATATACCAACGAAATTAAAGATACCACAAAGTCAAGGTTATACATTTAAACATTCTACTTACTATAGACGCATGCATGATATATAACAACCATGCTACACGACAAAATTTGATGGTTATTTTGGCATTCTTATTGTAAACCTTCCACATTTAAGTAGTAATACCCTTTTCGACTGCATATGGTGTCTATATCTCGCAAGGATATCAGGAATTACGTCAACATTACGCAAAATTTACGGTCGATATAATCCAATGCAATGTTGAGTTACCTGTTAGACAGTGGTTGTTGAATCATCTATGCCCATTGTGACGAAAGTATACAAATCGCAGATACCAAAGTATTAATATTTAATTTGTACAGGAGACAATATAGAAATATAGTGAACATTGGCCAAACACGGACGAAAGTTGAGCTTGAGTATTGAGTAAATTTGGTGAATTCGGCCCGCTGAGATTATGTGATTCCTGAAGCATCTAGATCAAAATCATTTGACGATGCGGACACTGATCCTTACGAAGATGATGATGATGACGAGGATGACCCTTATACGGAGTCTAAACCTCATGATGACGACCATGAGGTTGGTGGTTTTGATAAAGGAAGAAGGTATACACTCGACTATGTACAAAGCTCATTCGATTCAAGGGGCATACATATTTAAGCCAACAAATTAGGTTTACCATTGCCTCATATCATTTCAAAAGCAAATTGGAAATCAGCAACAAAGTTCAATAGATATTATAACAAACATGTTCATACTAAGTAAAAATGAAGAAGTACCTAGTCCATTAGAACACGACTAATTAGATGTGCAAATGGCCTCAATATGAAGAACAATTACAAATCCCAAATAGGATAGGACCAGGTGTCCGGAATGAGTCAGCGTCCCCTAGAGGCATGCCACACCCGTCGCAAATGTTCCATGGAAACCTCACAAGCTCGGTGAAAAGGTACAGTTCTGTTTAAATGTCAAGCTCGGTGAAAAAGTAAATATAACAACGGCCTCAACACGAAGAACATTTTTCAATCCCAAGCGGGATGGGACCAGTCGTCCGGAAGGAAGCAGAACCTCTTTCCAGCACGCACGCCGCTGAAAGCTCTCGAGTTTGGTAAAAAGGTCAAGTTCGATGAAAAGGTCAAATTCGGTGGTGAAAAGGTAGATATAAAAGCGATCTCAACATGAAGAACAATTGCGAATCCCAAACGGGATAGGACCTGGTGACCGGAGGGAGTCTGCATCCTCTGCTGGCATGCCACACCCGTCGCAAATTTTCCATGGAAACCTAGTTCGATGAACGGGTCAAATTCAGTGAAAAGAGAGTCACTGTCTGTGGTCGTGCTCCAGCATTCTATCTAATATTCCTGTGAGGGGGACTTCATAATGTCTAACAAGATCCCCGTATCGACCATAAAAAACTAAGTAAAACAATTTTCATAGGTTCAAAAAGAACATTATCTTATACCTACATTCAGCTTGTGATATAAAACTAGAAATTGCACTGGAATTAAGATTTTATTAGTAAGCTGAAGTAAGGTATTACGCTCCCTCCCATGATAGTTGAACCACCCATTTATGATTGATCTATCAAGAACTAACGTGGAGAATGAACGAAAAGTCAAATGCACTGGAGATATTTTGCAGTGACAATATATAGTTTATTTGAATTGAAAAGTTCACGTGTTCCGTATTTGAACTGTGAGCATGAGAGAGAGAGAGAGAGAGAGAGAGAGAGAGAGAGAGAGAGAGAGAGAGAGAGAGAGAGAGAGAGAGAGAGAGAGAGAGAGAGAGAGAGAGAGATGCTTCTATCATTTAGATTGATACCACGTGGACAAGAATTCATTTGTTTATTCACTTTTATTCTTTGAATGAGTTAGCTTATTAAGTGTTTTATATTTTTACAAAGTTGTTTATGGTTATCAGAGTTATCTTTCGTACGTTACAACTTTCCATACTATACCCCCTATACGTAAAGAAAAGATCTCGTTTTTAACCGCGAAATTAGGGTTGGGAATTCCCCAAAACCAGGGAGATTACATGTTTACACTTTAATCAGCGTACTCATAAAATCTTAGTTTCATTGCGTGCGGTAAGGCGCACTTATTATAATACAAAAATGATATCCCGTTTTATAGTATACTGGTTAAAGAAAATCTGAGCATCTCTGAAGTTAAGATAAGGGCATAGATAAAACATGGCCTCTGAAACTCCAAAGAATGGGATCAGGTAGAAATAAAAGAAATATCGGCCAGTGCAAGGAACGAAACAAATAAGTTATACTCATCCATTGCAGGTATTACTGTCAAGCAATGATTTATTCCAAAAATTTCGATAGTAATATTTTAGCAGTGATTACCCTTAGATAATTTCGACCGTTCATTGCGGGTTTGTCTGTTCAGATGTGGATACTTAAAAATTCTAAACAACTTTTAGAAAATTTGAAGGCACACAATTTTTCGCAGATTCACAGTATCGAAACACACGACTTCTCTACTCTTTATGCAACAATTCCACATAAAAAAATAAAAGAGAGACTTTTTAACACCAAATACAATTGTTTTTCGCAAAAAATGGTACTCGGAAATTTAAATATCTAGTGATTGGTTATCGTGATACTTATTTTATCAAACACCACTCTGATGCTACACATAAATACACTGAAGTTAATATAAAAAAGATGCTGGAATTTCTAGTAGACAATATATTTATAATGTTCGGAGACGTGGTCTTTCAATAAACTGTCGGTATTCCTTTGGGAACTAATTGTGCTCCTTTATTGGCGGACCTGTACCTTTATTCATATGAAGCAGACTTCATTCAGACACTGCTGAATCAAATGAAGAAAAAGTTAGCGGTGTCCTTTAATTTGACAGATACAACAGAATCAAGCACACACGCTTCATACTTAGACATTTTACTAACTATAGACACAGACGGGAAATTAACAACTAAGCTGTACGACAAACGCGACGATTTCGGCTTTCCCATCGTTAATTTTCAACATTTAAGTAGTAATATCCCACAATCACCCGCATATGGAGTTGACACAGGGATATCGAAATCCGCGTTTAATGTCAACGTTCCGCAAATTTTACGGTCGGTATAATAGTCTTGTTTGCGACTACTCTGTTTCACTGTTGTGAAATGTTGAGTTACCTGTTCGATGGTGGTTGTTGAGACGTCTGTAACAATTATGACAAGGATTCGTTCCTCACGTATTTCATTTTAATTTGACTGTGGACTCACGGCGGGTGTGACCGGTCGACAGGGGATGCTTACTCCTCCATTGCACCTGATCCCACCTCTTGTTTCCAGAGGTCCGTGTTTGTCCATTTTTGCTGGATTTGTATCTGTGTCCTGGACATCCTAAGGATTTGGTACCTGAGATGTTTTATATTTTGACAAGTAAGATGTTGCTATACTGAAATGAAACAAAGGAACAATGTGATTATATACGTATTGTTCTACCAGTTGCAAGGTAAAATGTTAATAAAACGCATGTTAACAAGTATAACGAGTCTGAGTTAACAGGGATAAAAGGTTACTTCCGACAAACAAATATTAGCGCTTCAGTAATGCATCGAAACCTTCCAAGGCAACATGTTTTATCTTACAACTTATTTATTTGGTTTTTTGACAGAACCCAGAAGTTTCGCTTTAGTTTGATAGTCCTATACATGTATTTGTTTGTGCTTATGTGATGGATTTACATTACTTGTGGAAGGCCGCTGACCTCTTCCCGGGTACAACTTGTATTTATTTGGTTTTTGGCAGAACCCAGAAGTTTCGCTTTAGTTTGGTAGTCCGTTTGTGCTTATGTGATGAATTTACATTACTTGTGGAAGGCCGCTGACCTCTTCCCGGGTACAACTTGTATTTATTTGGTTTTTGACAGAACCCAGAAGTTTCGCTTTAGTTTGGTAGTCCTGACTTCTTCCCGGGTATATTGTAACCGGCCTCTATCCTCCAACAATAAAACTGGCCGCTACCATATAACTATAACTATGAGTTGTTGACGACGGCATTTCTATCAAAAATTGTATAATTAATTCTATACTTCATTTGTATCTCTTAACACGAAATGACCCATATTTATCGTGGTTTTAACATTTTCGCTTCCTTCTGTATAAATGAGTGTGTTGAACCTGCTATCTGGGTATATACCGGAAAAAGTAAATGTCATCGAATTATCGTAAGAATACGTTTTCTGTAGAAAAAAAATGTCTTAATATATTTGATATAAATGAAATATGTGTGATGATTCAATGACTCAGGCCAGTCCAAATGCATCTTTAGGGTTGAATGAGTTAACTCGGATATAGTATTTCGACAAGTAATTAAAAATAAAATCTTTGTTGTGTAAGTTCGCCTTTGGTATATGATCCCTGAAATCTTTATATTAGCACATTGGAGAAGTCTATTTGTCATAAAATATAATCATTATAGTGCCTTACAAGTTACCAGGCATCAAATTTTGACCCTTCATACAATGGATACCTTAAATATAGAAAACACTGTATTGCTATTTAGTATTTCTCTGACGTTATCATAATTTACAAACGTCAAACATTCGGATAACCTCTATCATGTCAAACATTCGGATAACCTCTATCACGCATGTTCAAATATTTGTTAAAATTGAAGCAATGTCGGGAATATGCTGCACAAAGCTACATGGCATATTCAAATAATTCTTTTTTGCATAGATATGGAAAAATCCAAGCACTTACGCCCGATTCCGTCTTCGATACTAGGTTGTTGATAACAAATACACATGTTCCAATGGCATTCCGGTATCTTCGTAATTTACCAAAAGTTAATTAGTGATGGCAGATTTAAACTAACGGTTGCAATGGGTTACACCTGGCAGATGTACACGTGTATTTGTTCTTTTAACCATCTGGAGATCTTTTTCTGATTAATAAGAGGTTATTGTTGGTTTTGTGTGATACGACATTCTGTTTCGGAACTCGATATCTATTCTATTTTAAATTTGAGCCCAACTGACGAAGTCTTATTGACAGAAACGATAGTCTTTTGCATTTATTTTTTACTTCCTTTATTGCAAAATTATTGCTAAACTGGTATTTACAACCACCGAATCGTTTGATTCCCCGATGTTATACATAAAAACAGTACCTGGTATATCGATACCAGCTGATTATTTTTTACTAAAGTAATACAGTAATACTTGCTTTAGCGAGCACCTGGTCATAAAAGTTTTATGCTGTCCTCAATAATACCATTTTTGTACAAATCAACCTCTATATAAAGACCTATAAAGACGGGTTTTGTTGTGTCAGTAAAGGGGTCTTTATATATAAGTTTCACTGTATTTCACTGTATTTGGAATGCACTCTTAGACGGATTCAGAAATACATTCAGGTTATTTTTTTATTTTTGGACCTTGTATAATACGAATTTTCGTTTTTTAACTATTTCAAATCTGAGCTCAATCGATGAAGTCTTACTGACAGAAACGATAGTCTTCAACGTTTTTTTTGGATTTTTTCATTGCAAAACTATAACTTTGGTAGTATGTTCATAATGAATACATTGTATAAAATAAATCATAAAATCTGCATGTAACCGTACTTCATTTCTCTAGAAATAGATTATTTACTAAAGATTCTTTAATTTTATTTTTTTAGTTCTGCTTCTGTAACATACAATTTACAAAACAGAATTTATTATATGTATGTGAAGACTAGTTTTACCAAAACATGTAAGGTATTACCACGTGATCAGTGGTTTACGATTTACTGTTTACTTTAAGTGATATACATGGTGATCTACACTATGAAATCAACAAAAAGACAAAAAATGTATATTAAATCATACCTGTTGTTCTAATTTGATATATATTTCACTTAAAACTTTTCACGAGAAATTCATTCACAAATCCATTTCACTTTATGAGAAAGAAAAGGAAGAGGCCAAATGGGCCTTAACTGTCACCTGTGTGAAATAATACCCAGATTTATCCCCCTAGTGGGTCGTTTATGGATAGATTTCGTTTGCATTCGCAAACTTTGTAGATATTAACTTGACAATCATGCATACACAATTTCAGTCATCTGATCATTGGTTTATCAGAAGATTTTTTAAAGATTCACCAAGTTTTGGTCCCTTTGTGGGTCCTTCATGTCCTAACTACTCTTCATTCACAAACTTTTTGCGGCTTTACATGGGGATGCTACGTGCCAAGTTTGGTTAAAATGGCCCATCGGTTCTAAAGAAGTCTAAAATGTGTAAAATTTTGCCGAAAAAAAATTGTCTGCTTACTTAGTCGCCTGTGACCTTGACCTTTGGCCGGTGACCTTAATATTTTGTCAAAATGATAATTCCTAACAACCTTCTGTTGTGTTTTTGTATACAAAACGTCGACCAGTTTTGAGTTGTTAAGCCATTTGTATAAAATTGTATTCCATGTTTTGAATCCCCCCCCTTTAGTTGCCCGTTTATGGACATATTTCGTTTTCATTCTCAAACTTTGTAGATAATATCTTCCAATCATGCATACAAAATTGAACCAAAATTAAGATGAATTTTAAATTTTGTATGCAATATAAATAGTTAATATTTACAATGTTTGCGAGCCGAAACGAAATATGTCTAAAAACGAGTCACTAGGGGTGCTTCCGTAACGTATGGTACAGTTTTATTACAAATTGTTTAATAACTCAAAACTGATTGACGTTTTGTATATTGCAGATGAAAAGGATCTTAGACTAAATATGACTGTCATAGCTAAATATAGAACGAGTGAGTCAGCAGATATTTGTATTCAATACATTTGTATTATCAAAACTAGAACCAAAATTAAGATGAATTTTAAATTTTGTATGCAATATAAATAGTCAATATTTACAATGTTTGCGAGCCGAAACGAAATATGTCTATAAACGAGTCACTAGGGGTGCTTCCGTAACGTATGGTACAGTTTTATTACAAATTGTTTAATAACTCAAAACTGATTGACGTTTTGTATATTGCAGATGAAAAGGATATTAGACTAAATATGACTGTCATAGCTAAATATAGAACGAGTGAGTCAGCAGAACATTTGTATTATCAAAACTAGAAAAAATATCAGGTATATCTTTATGGGAGTTATTTCCCATTTTATGAGGATTTTTCATGTTTAAGTTGTTTTTTTCATTATCTTGAAAAGTATAACAAATAGAAAAAAGACATTAGAGCAAAAGATATACTAAAACGTCAACAGGATCGAAATTGTTTTGTCGACCCTTATGGTAGTTATTTTCCCTTTTAAGTTGCATTTTCGGGGTTTTGGCTGACTTGTATTTGGGTTTTTGTTTTCGTTATTTTGAAAACTATAATAGAGAGAGAGAAATTGTTTGTAACCCAAAGAGATAATAAAGAGTCAACAGGACCAAAATTGTCAGGTCGACTCATATAGGAGTGAGTTCCCCTTTTAAGTGGATTTGTAATGTTTTGGCCTGTTTTTTACATAATTCTGAAAAGTATGATAGAGACAGTAAAAGAGCATAAATGTTCTGCTTGCAAAGACCTGCAAAAGAGTCAACAAGACGGATATTGTCAGGTCAACACTTATTGATGGGAAAACTAATTTTTAACATGTTTTTTGACATCTTTCCCAGCTTTGTCATTTTCATTCATTGTTTTGTCTCCTCCACTCCTAAGGAGTGTTAAAATAATTTGTAAATTTGAGATTCCCATATTTGTAATATACCAACATAGTTCAAATGAGCGATGTGGCCCATGGGCCTCTGGTATCATCTTCAGTGCATTTATGCGTAGAATCAGAGTGGTGTTTGACAAAATAAGTATCATGATAACCAATCACTAGGTGTTTAAATTTCCGGGTACCACGTTTAGTGAAAAAACAGTTGTCTATGATGTTAAAAAGTCTCTCTTTTAATTTTTTAAGTGGAATTGTTGTGTAAAGAGTAGAGAAGTCGTATGTTTTTATACTGTGAATCTGAGAAAAATTGTCTGCCTTCAAATGTTCTAAAAGTTGTTTAGAATTTTTAAGTATCCACATCTGATTTACTCCGTTTCTTGAATAAGCAACTATACAGTATCACTGAAGTTCCTCCTTAACGGCTGTTACTATCTTTGTAAGGAGTAAAGATAAAGGTTTGGTAGAACATTAGTAGTTATAGGCAGCTCTCTAGCATGCAATTTGAATTTTGCCGCCAGGGGGCGCTTTTTAACGGTTTTTGATGATGTCATCAGAATGCTGGCTTCTGATTGGTCAATCAAATGGCACGCTAGAGAGCCGCCTGTGACTTCTGAGATATTGAAATTTACTGTTTGTACATGTTTCATACAGTAAACACTAAGCCTATGTAATAAAAATTCAAACACTCACCCTATGCTGGTTGTGGTTTTCTGACGATGTTGACTCTTCGAGCTCCGGATCGCAAATGAGTTCTCAGAGGCCTAACTGAACCTATACTCTAGTCATGTGACTTATTTTTTTTCTTCTGAGATATTTGTCATTTTAATGCATGGAAAATAATCTTGTCCTATCTAATAAAAAGATGAAACACTCATCCCTGCTGATAGTAGTGGTTTTTTCTTATGATGTTAATACCTCGAGCTTCGGATCTCAAATGAGTTTTCACAGGCTTAACTGAACCTCTCTTTAGTCACATGACTTACTATATTTAGACTTTCATCTAATGAATTGAATACATCATAACAAAAACACAAATGAAATAAAACGTTTAATGTTGAATATACACGGATAAGTAGTGTGTAGTCACTACACTATTTTTTAAACTCACCGCTACAGAATAACACAAACACAAAACCTGCATACCTTTAGTTAAGGTTTCTTTTCGAATAAGTTGAGTGGCCCTTAAAAGGGCCGCTGATTGCTCCGAAAAGCTGAATAAGAGAGACTCTAATATCTGTCGAGTAGACGTCGCCAACGGCGAACTTCTCTTTCTTTTTCTATTATCAGTCGATTTATCTCGGTCTTATGTTGTCGAAGATTTGCTAATGCTCCCTGGGCTAGTACGTATTGTACAGGTACTGGAAGTGAAGGGTCAAGTCTAGGTGGTTCCTCCTGTTGTGTAGTAGGTCTCCCAGGGGTCCTACCAGAATTATCGGGCTGCGTGGCCTTACTACTATACATGCCCTCCGTGTAAGAATGATTCTCATGTTTCTCTCTTCAGGTTGCATCTCCATGTCGGATGAGTTATCCATGATGAACTAATACCGAGACTCAGACAGTACTAGCTTATATAGAGTTAATAACGTGTGTGTGTCGTATTGATTTTTTTCCCCGTCTAGACATCTGCGTCTAGACATTTGGCCACATGTTGTTGACGATTTTTCTTTCTAGACATCTACGTCTAGACATCTGCGTCTAAACATTTGGCCACCTGTTGTTGACGATTTTCTGTCTAGACATCTACGTCTAGACATCTGGCCACCTGTTGTTGACGATTTTTCGAGGATGAGTTTCATTTTCCCACGTCTAGACATCTACGTCTAGACATCTGGCCACCTGTTTTTGACATTTTTGACACTTGGCATCTGACCACCTGTTTTTGACATTTTTGACACTTGGCATCTGGCCACCTGTTTTTGACATTTTGACACAGATATTAGACAGATATTAGAGTCTCTCTTATTCAGCTTTTCGGAGCAATCAGCGGCCCTTTTAAGGGCCACTCAACTTATTCGAAAAGAAACCTTAACTAAAGGTATGCAGGTTTTGTGTTTGTGTTATTCTGTAGCGGTGAGTTTAAAAAATAGTGTAGTGACTACACACTACTTATCCGTGTATATTCAACATTAAACGTTTTATTTCATTTGTGTTTTTGTTATGATGTATTCACTTCATTAGATGAAAGTCTAAATATAGTAAGTCATGTGACTAAAGAGAAGTTCAGTTAAGCCTGTGAAAACTCATTTGAGATCCGAAGCGTGAGGATGAGTGTTTCATTTTTTTATTAGATAGGACAAGATTATTTTCCATGCATTAAAATGACAAATATCTCAGAAGAAAAAAAATAAGTCACATGACTAGAGTATAGGTTCAGTTAGGCCTCTGAGAACTCATTTGCGATCCGGAGCTCGAAGAGTCAACATCGTCAGAAAACCACAACCAGCATATGGTGAGTGTTTGAATTTTTATTACATAGGCTTAGTGTTTACCGTATGAAACATGTACAAACAGTAAATTTCAATATCTCAAAAAAAAAATAGGCAACTAGCAACGTAAATAAGGTTTTCATTACTTACAACTTAATTATGCTATCAGGGGAATACCCCATCATCTAATCAATTTTCATTCACTCTGGACCTCAAAACTGGGAAAACCAATCACTTTACAGTTTATGATAGTTCAGACCCATACAAGGTATACAGAGTGATCTCCCTTTGTACAGTCTCGTCACTCTACAAGTCTTAGTTCAAGCTTGAATCGAGCTCGGCCTACCGCTTCTTGCGCTTGCGCACTCGATACAGGATCGTTAACCACACCTACTGCTGGTTTAACAAACCTGGAAAAACCCAAAGTTTCGGTTCTAAAAATAGATTCACTCTCAGCCCAAAACTGGAAAAACCCTACTTCTCTCTCTAGCCGTTGACTTCTCGTGAACTCACGTGACCTCTCGTGACCCCGACCTCTTGTAACGAAGGCTCTCATTGGCTTGTTATTTAAGATGGCCGCCCCACAACCTTCCAGTTCCGGTCATAGACACGCCTCCAAACTCAACGATTGGTTCTTTCTCCTTATTGCCATGACAACATGACCTCACTTCCGGTATGACGCACTTCATGTATGACCTCACTTCCGGTTATGAAGTCACAGGCGGCTCTCTAGCGTGCCATTTGAATTGACCAATCAGAAGCCAGCATTCTGATGACGTCATCAAAAACCGTTAAAAAGCGCCCCCTGGCGGCAAAATTCAAATGGCACGCTAGAGAGCTGCCTATAACTACTAACATTTGCTGAAACCTGCTATGTACCACTGCTTATATGGGGTTTTGTGAAGTTTAGGTATCCAATATAAATATGGTAGCTCAAAATCTGTATCGGTTGTAGGTACGTTAAAAGAACGTAATACGTTCTCGTCCTTTGAAAGTGGGCTACTTGTGAATGTAGGAGTACCAGAATTCGTATTAAACCCTACGTTCTTCTAATAAACAATTATAGTAATGTGCCTTGCAAAGAAAAACTATATTATTTGAGGCTTTGTCTGCTGTGACCAGTACATATTGGTCATGTTCTCTATCCAGTTCGGTTACCACTTCTGGATCACTAAATACAGAGGAATAACATCTTTTCACAGTTCCTTTAAGTTTCCCAATACGAGATTTTATTAACCATCGTATAAATTTTAGCCCTTCAGACAAAGTGTCCGGTTCCACGTCTCCATGTTTGGCCCATCATCTGGCATAATCTTCGACATAATTTATAACTAAACGTAAATTCTGTCGCCATTTAAAGGAAAGGGCTTCGCGGCATTTTGGACCTCTTAAAATAAGATTTTTTAGGGTTTCATTTTCAACAATAGAAACGTCGCCGGTGATGACATGCCCGATAGGATTATATTCGAAGGGAGATGATGCACATGAACACGTGACGGTGTTATGTAGAAGATGGTTGATGTCTAGGAACTGCAAAACCCGTTTGTAATTGAATAGCTTGGATGCGATGCTAGGTGTATAGCTATATGAAATGCCAGGCGTGGTCTTCAATTAAAAATATGGTGGAACACATGACTGATTTTTATGTGATTTAGAACATTGCTAATGTTTAAAGCATCTATACCTTTATTTGTATATTTAAGTTTAAGGAAAAGACATGTCTGTTCAGAACAGTCGTCGCTAGTAACGCGTGTAGGCTTGAACAGTCTGTGATAAGCATTGTCCATTTTAACGGAGTTCAGTGTGTATTCCGGGGTTGAAGAATCCGTTTGGGGGTTCATTCTTGCTTCTTGAAAAGGTTCATTAAGAAGTCTAAAAGGAATAGAATAAAGTTTGCTGCGAATGTGATTGATGAAGACCCATTTATTTATTTATTTATTTGTTAACGTAAGGTTAAAAAGATGAAAAAGTGGCATCATATATGTTGACTCTGTTGTATGAACGATGCCGTGACGTCGTTTACGTCTTATGCTGGAATTGAAAAGTTCCATCACATGACATTACCACAATATTCTCACAATCACAAAATATTAAAAGCTAATTGAGCTGACAGCGACGGAAAACTTTTTGAAATTGTCCAATAAACACTAAACCACTTATCTTCGAACACGAAATTACCTACATCTATTGTGATTTAAACCCGTAAAGTTTTTCAGACACAAAATAATCATTGTCTTGCAAGACAACATTTCATCGGCCTATATGAAAGTAAACTCTGGGTCAAATATTAGGAAAACATTAATCGTTCATATACCGCCACTAGATATTTCGGGCTATTGCAAACTCATCCCACGCGGTTGCAAAAATATCATTCTTAGCAATATATATCAGTAATTATTTTTAAGTAAATATACAACCAGAGACATATCTATGATAACACATAAAATAAAGGCCGATTTTATCAATGACCGGGTGTGTTATGTGTCCGAGATTCCCCTGATCCCGCATGCTCAAAATATTTCTTGAAACTGTAGCGATGTTAGGAACACGTGGTCGGAATTTTAAATTGACTAATTTGGCACGGAAACAGCAAAGACAAATCATCGAGAGTCAAACTTACAAGAAATAAAATGTAATTGGATTCAAGTAAGACCATTGGATTGCATTTTGTAGAAAATTGATGTGAATATTCAATAAAACTAATGTCTATTTAGCCAAGACGCTGTCTGTCAGGCACTTACAGCCATGTTATTTTTTTACCATAGAGTTGTGTAGAACATATGCCCAGTTTATATCAGCTCGAAAATTATCATACCTTAACTATAATTATATGGGGGCATTTAAATATTCTTTTGAAATAATATAAACATAATACCAAAGCTATAATGCTCAAGACGATATCGTTTCTGTCAATTAGACTTCATCAGTTGAGCTCCAATTTGATATTTGTATTTTCCAAAGAGAAAGTCGTATCATACAAGGCCAAAAAAATAAAAAAAATATCAAAGTACATCCGAAATACGTCGAAGAGTAACCACTGTAAAAAAACTGATTATCTTAGCTGAGAAGTTTGACAAATTATCTTAAATGGAAAAACCGGCCTGGCTCACTCGGTAGCGCGCTCGACTCTTGATCGTGAGGTCGTGAGTTCGAGTCCAGCCGGCGTCAGGTTGGTTTCCTGTCTGTCGGATGAGACAGTAAAAACCGAGTTCAATTGTCACAGTAGGTGTCGGCACGTTAAAGAACCCTCAATGCTCAATGGCCGTAAGTGCCGAGCATAGGCCAAAATATGAAGTCCTTCACCGGCATTTGGTGACGTCTCCATATGAGTGAAAGATTCTTGAGTTGGACGTTAAACAACAATAAACAATAAACAAATCTTAAATGGAATGATAGATGTGCACGTCAAGTGCTTCCTTGACAATCGGTAATCTTCTTACAGCTTTTTTCCAAATTTAAATATCAATGGTCAGAATGATGGCCGATTCATAGGAACGGATACAACTGGCTGCGTTTGACGGGTTAATTGTAAGTGTTCTTTTAATCACCAGGGGATTGAAATGGGATGTCTATGAGATAACATTTTAAAATGTTACATAAAATAGACATGTAAAAGACGACAGCTCCTATTGCTCTAATAACATGATAAACATGTAAACATTTCCGCCGACAAAAGCTCAAATTTCTTTAACAAATGTTATCGAGCCTTTGATAACTTACAACGGAATACGACCTATAAGTATGTTAAAATGTACATCTAGTTTAATCTATAACCCTCACATCTATGCCAAACACCGTCTGTCAATGCAATAAACATTAGCTTTCAAATAGCTGTGTTTAAATAATTATCATATTTATTTTATGCCTCTGTTCAAACGAATTAACATTTAATAAGGCTCCTGTTGTAAAATGTCTTTTACATTTATTTTCTTTTTACTATAGAATTAATAATAATCAGAACGGAATCGTAATATAATCATCAGCTAGACTAGTTTACATTAAATATGTATTTTATTGTCACTTTTTTCGTAGTATTTTGTTGACTATTGTAATTTTTATTCATATTCTGGCTTTTGAGGTATACAGTATAATTTAAAGGTAATGGAATTAAGACGTTTTATAGGCCTTTGATTGTATTGTGTTGTTTTCCTACTTCATTATTCAGCAACAGTTTCGTAGATATTATCTCTGTCAATAAACATAAAAATGACAATCAATGACTGATTGCGTAATTTATATCAAAGTAAATATGCGTTTAACTTTCATTGGAAAATTCAAATTATTTAATTCACCACAGTTTTCAAACACTTGTCGATGGTTCCCATATAACAGCAAATGTTACTCAAATAAAACTCGCGAGTATTGAGCTTTAGACCATGGAGACCCTCTCCTTTAGTCGGGCTCGATTTAAAGGTGATTTTGTGAAACCGTTTATCAGTTTCCTGGCGAATGACCCGTGTCTTCCTGGTTACATTGTACCCAGCTTCCAGTCTCCAACATTAAAAGCTGCCATTGACATATCTTTCAAAATGCAAAAACAAACAAAATCAAGTATCTAAAGTTGTGCAATAAAACTTTGCAATCAAATAAAATATAAATGCATGGTATAAATTCACATAATATGTGCTTGTAAAATCCAACGAAGTAGGTAATTTAGTAAAGCTTTTAAAGTAGTTTTAGCCATTATTGAACACATTGTAGAATTTTCTGGTGCAAAACTTAAAGTGATATGAGCTAACGTAGATGGAAAATTTTACATGCCCATTTTATGTAATATTGTATCTCATATATATCCCAAAGAGATCAGCTGGTGGTTAGGATAACAAATGCATGTGTGTAAATTGAAATAATAATGTCAAACGTAACCCGTGATATCAGTTATTGTTTGACCGCCATGACTTTGAGCATTGAAAATTAACTTTCGGTATTTTTTTACGAAGATTACCGAGTGTCCAATAAACATGTGCTGTTAATATACATTCTATTCTTATTACTCTTTGTGTTTATTGTCGTACATTATTATTTCATACCTAAATCAGGCAAAGTTGGTCTTTTTCGTCATTTCAAAACATTCGTTTCTGAAAATGTCCTCGTGTCGGGTATATCGGGTGATCTCGACCCATTTTTAGCTCGTCCCATTGCATTCTCGGCATTATCATTCTTGGCACATATGATTATGAACTGCCCAACTCCACCGGACATGGCGGCACGATTGTAAGACATGAGGTACGCATACTTTTCACAGTTATATTGTTTTGATTTTGTCAATGTCAGAATTCAGGGTAACATTAAATATTAAGGAAAGTTTCTTTTAGTGACCTGACATATTTATTCATATATTCATCCGATTTTCTTCAGGTATTCAAAATAGCGTTGAAAAGCATATATTTTACATAACACATGCACTTTCCAATAAAAATCATTTTTAAAATGATTTTTATTTTAAAAGTAAATATAAAACACATAAAAATCACACATTTTATCATACTCTCGACTATATGCCAGGGAACAAAAATCATCATTGTGACAGTTTATATCGCTTTAACACAGAATTTGTGAAATATTGCTGCAAAAAAGCAAGTAATATGACGAGTACCAAAGCTATTCAAACAGACATTATGAAATGAAATCGGATGTTTACATAGAACTGTTCAGTAAGCACGTCGATAGAAGAGTCGATTTATGTTCAGGGTGTTACACCTGTTTATGCGATCCAATGTCCCTGGTTTCTTACGAGTGATGAGATGTTGACACCACAATAAAATAATAAACTGTCCCTATGCAAATTGAAAACAAACATTGACCAACGTCATTGCAGCATTAAAAGTTCAGAAAATCATCAAGATTTTAAATTAGATCAAGACTATTAGAAGGGCTCCTTTGAATAGAAGGACATAATTCGTTACGATTACGATCTCCTATGAGTAAAATATCAACTATTTCATCAAATCGATGGTTTCTTTGACGCAAGTTTCCAAAAACCACCTTCTAGATTTGCTAGGATACTCAATGCTATAAATCCAAACAAACGAAATATATGGAAAGATGTCATGAAAATTTTATTTAGATATAAATTGATGGAACTAACAGATAATCCGTAACCATAAATTTATGAAACAATGGAATCATTTCCAGCATAATGGGACTAATTCATGTACCACATGATACCTGATAACGTTTGTGCGGGACTATTCGTTCTATTAGTGATGGAATGACGCTATCAGACGGTATCCCGCGGGAACGTCATTTCAGCGGGAAGATTACGTAGAGTTACGTTCCATCACCATTAAAGATACTAGTACCGCACAAACTTTATCGGTTATCACGTGGTACATGAATTAGTCCCATTCGTTATCAAATATATAAACAGCTAAATATGAATAACATGGGACAATATTCTGATAAGATGAAGAAATGTATTTATAACATGGTGTGAAATTAATTAAAGATCTTCCACATAATATAAAACTATGAAAATTAGGATGAAATGTATCTTTGATTCCAGTTATCACTGCGCGCCTGTGATTTCAAAACTTATTTTTCAGCCATATAGTTTCATAAATAAACATACAATATATTTACATTGTGAGCGAGAAATCACATACGGAGAATATATTTATGTACATATTTATCACGTGGTACATGAATTAGTCCCATTCGTTATCAAATATATAAACAGCTAAATATGAATAACCATGGGACAATATTCTGATAAGATGAAGAAATGTATTTATAACATGGTGTGAAATCAATTAAAGATCTTCCACATAATATAAACCTATGACGTTTATTAGGATGAAATGTATCTTTGAGTCCAGTTATCACTGCGCGCCTGTGATTTCAAAACTTCATTTTTCAGCCATATAGTTTCATAAATAAACATACAATATATTTACATTGTGAGCGAGAAATCACATACGGAGAATATATTTATGTACATATTTATCACGTGGTACATGAATTAGTCCCATTCGTTATCAAATATATAAACAGCTAAATATGAATAACATGGGACAATATTCTGATAAGATGAAGAAATGTATTTATAACATGGTGTGAAATCAATTAAAGATCTTCCACATAATATAAAACTATGAAATATTAGGATGAAATGTATCTTTGATTCCAGTTATCACTGCGCGCCTGTGATTTCAAAACTTATTTTTCAGCCATATAGTTTCATAAATAAACATACAATATATTTACATTGTGAGCGAGAAATCACATACGGAGAATATATTTATGTACATATTTATCGCTCCATGTATTTTTCTCTTTCATGGATCAACGATTTTGCCTTCTTTTTACGGGAAATGATTTCCTTGTCACCCTAAGGGTATTGATATACATCACGCATTATGAACTCAGAATGCAGTTTTATGACATAGAGATTCAGTGATTACTATTTTATGATAATGCAGTGGTAAATATTTTTGTCAGATTTCATTTGAATAAATAAACACGTACATTTGACTCATGGGAGAAAAAAATCAAACATGATGATGTTGAGTGGATTTAATGATATTTTTAATCCTTTAAAGGCATACAGGCTGTTATTTTGATAAAAATAAAACGGTTCTCGGAATTAGACCAAAACGTTTATTAAAAAGGCTAAAAAGATATATTGCCGTATAAAATATTATCATACAATGCATATATTACCTAAAATAAATGAAATACGGCGACGATTGATATTCTTGCCATCCATTTAATAATATAAATATTGACTTGCTCATTTTTCATATTCGACTTCACAAATACGACATCAAAAACGGTTTGTTGTTGTTGTTGTTTTTCTTACACGGGGTTATTTTAAACAATTTCATTTGTGTAAAGCGTCGGATGTTTGAAACTTTTAATGCAAAAATCTGTTCTGACAGCTTGCATGCCTTTAAGCTAAAATTTTAATATCAGCCAGGTCCAGGTACCATAATATGATGCGTATAACTTATCGATCATTCACATCTGTAGTAAACTGTTCGGCATCATTGATCCAAACATTAAAGTACCTAAGCTCTACATATGAAACAAAATCTAAAACGAACTAGAAATTAAAGATACCAGAGAATCAAGCACACACACACACACACACACACACACACACACACACACACACACACACACACACACACACACAGATATATATATATATATATATATAATATATATATATATATATATATATATATATATATATATATATATATATATATATATATATTAATTTTATTGTCCTCAATACAATAAGGATTCCTTTAGTTGAAGAACTCTGGAATCAACATATTACATTAATTACATATTATGTTATATCAAAGTAATCGTGCATGCACAATATCATGGCTACATATTAGGTAAATGTGTGTAACATTACTGAAATACATCTACATAAGTACATACACAAACATATACATATACAAATATACGCGTACATGCGCACATATATTATACCCATATAAACGCCATATGCACATATAAATATACACATACACACATAAATAAACATGTATAAACATAACTAAATTCTTATTGCGCTAATATAAAACTTGTATACTGAGGAATTTTATATAAGGAGAGAAAAAGGAGAAAAAAGAAAGATGGATAGAGTAAGATAAGTTTAAATAATTAGTCAGGTGTATATTGTAGTGATTTGCACTGGATGAACAAATGTATTTTATAATAGTATGTTTGTAATAATAGGTGCAAACTTTCCTCCTATATACAATTATTGTATTTATTAAATACATGAAATTTTAAAAAGTGGAATACTTAATAGAAGTGTATCTAAGACAAAATGAATGCAGTTTCTATGCAAAAATATAACAATTGTTTTGATGTACAATGTTATAAAATGATATTAGATGTTATTGTTATCAAGGTAGGGTATCCACTTGCTCCAGATCCTCATAAATAGGTTAATGTCTCCTTTGATAATGTATATGTATTTTTCTATTTGGTAGTAATGTCTTAAAAATTGGTGTAGTCCACATATATTAAGAGTATTATTTTTCAATTTGCATTTGAATATATAGTATTTTATCCATAGTATTATTTGGTTGTCAGCAAAATCAGTTTTTTTATTTTCATAGAAACCAAAGATAAAAGTCGTTGGTGTGTACTTTAAATCAACATTTTGTAAAAGAATTAAGTTATGAAATCTTGTGAGTAATTCTTTTACTTTGAAGCATTCCCATAAAATGTGAATGATAGTTTCAATTTCGTTATTACAAAAGTAGCATTTTGAACTATGATTACTGTTAATTTTATTTCGAAGCCAGTTTGTGCCTAATATGAGATGATTTATGCGCGTCTGAAACCACTGCATTGTTGTGTCTTGTGTAATGTTAAATGGAAGTTGATAAATTTGTTCCCATTTTTGTTCATTGAGATTAAATATTTCATTCCATTTTTTTTATAGCAGATGCTTTAACTGTATTATTATTATTAAGTAAGATATACATGTCTTTCGCTCCTTTCATATTTCTATAAAATATTTCAATATTCAATGTTAATGCTGGGTAACAGGCAGTGTTACAATGTGAATTATTATAGTTAATACTTTTATTTTTTCTTATAGATGCTATTAGACCATTATATGTTAAAAAATTTGTGTCAATATTGTATTTATTTTTAAATTCCTCAAAGTTGTAAAAGTTTTTATCATTATTTATTAGATCTTTTATGAATCTGTGATGGAACTTTTTAATTCAAACGTAAGACGTAAACGAAGTCACGGACATCGTTCATACAACCGACCCTACATACATGATGTCACTTTTTCATCTCTTTTACCTTACGTTAACAAAAAATTGGGTCTTCATCACATCCGCAGCAAACTCTATTCTGTTCCTTTTTACAAATCTCAATAAACTTTTTCAAGAAGCAAGAATGAACCCCTACACGGATTCTTCAACCCCAGAATACATACTGAACTCCATTATAATGGACATCGCTTATCACAGGCTGTTTAAGCCTGCATGCGTTACAAACGATGACTGTTCTAAACAGAAACGTCTTTTCCTTAAACTTAAATTTACAAATAAAGGCATAGACGATTTAAACATTGGCAATGTTCTAAATCACAAAAAAGTTCAGTCCTGTATTCCACCATATTTTAAACTGAAGAGCACGCCTTGCATTTCATATAGCTATACACCTAGCATCGCATCCAAGCTATTCAATTACAAACAGGTTTTGCAGTGCCTAGACATCAACCATCTTCTACACAACACTGTCACATGTTCATGTGCTTCATCTCCTTTCCAATACAATACTATCGGGCATGTCATTACCGGCGACGTTTCTATTGTTGAAAATGAAAGCCTCAAAAATCTTATTTTAAGGGGCCCTAAATACCGGGAAGCCCGTTCCTTTAATTGGCGTCAGAATTTCAGTTTAGTTATGGATTCTGTCGAAGATTATGCCAGACGATGGGCCAAACATGAAGACGTAGAACCAGACACTTTGTCTGAATGGCTGAAAGACATACGATGGTCATCACATCCGCAGCAAACTCTATTCTGTTCCTTTTACAAATCTCAATAAACTTTTTCAAGAAGCAAGAATGAACCCCTACACGGATTCTTCAACCCCAGAATACATACTGAACTCCATTATAATGGACATCGCTTATCACAGGCTGTTTAAGCCTGCACGCGTTACAAACGATGACTGTTCTAAACAGAAACGTCTTTTCCTTAAACTTAAATTTACAAATAAAGGCATAGACGATGGTTGATAAAATCTCGTATTCGAAAACTTAAAGGGACTATGAAAACACGTTATCCCTCTGTATTTAATGATCCAGAAGTAGTAACTGAACTGGATAGGTTACATGACCAATATGTACTGGTACCAGCAGACAAAGCCTCAAATAATATAGTTTTTATTTGTAAGGCACATTACTATAATTGTTTATTAGAAGAGCTTGGGTTTAATACGAATTCTGGAAATCCTACATACACACGTAGCTCACTTTCAAAGGACGAGATCCTTCAAAATCACGTGTCCGTATTACACTCATTTGATATACCTACAACGGAGACCGATTTCGAGCTACCACATTTATACTGGATACCTAAACTTCATAAAAACCCATATAAGCAAAGATACATAGCAGGATCCAGCAAATGTTCTACCAAACCTTTATCTTTACTCCTTACCAAGATATTGACAGCTGTTAAGGAGAAACTTCAAAAATACTGTACAGTTGCTTATTCCAGAAGCGGTGTAAATCAGATGTGGATACTTAAAAATTCTAAACAGCTTTTAGAAAATTTGAAGGCACATAATTTTTCTCGAATTCACAGTATCAAAACTTATGATTTCTCAACTCTTTACACTACTATTCCACATAAAAAATTAAAAGAAAGGCTTTTTAGCATCATAGACAACTGCTTTTTCACTAAAGGTGGTACCCGAAAATTTAAATATCTAGTGATTGGCTATCAGGATACTTATTTCGTCAAACACCACTCTGATTCTACACATAAGTATACTGAAGTTGATATAAAAAACATGCTGGAATTTCTAATAGACAATATATTTGTAATGTTCGGAGACGTGGTCTTTCAACAAACTGTCGGCATTCCTATGGGAACCAATTGTGCTCCTTTATTGGCCGACCTGTTCCTTTATTCATACGAAGCAGACTTTATTCAGCAACTGCTGAATCAAAAGAAGAAAAAGTTAGCGGTGTCCTTTAATTTGACATTTAGATATATCGACGACGTTTTGTCAATTAATATTGACAATTTTCATACATATGTCAATGCGATATATCCCAGCGAACTAGAAATTAAAGATACAACAGAATCAAGTACACACGCTTCATACTTAGACATTTTACTTAATATCAACACAGACGGGAAATTAGCAACCAAGCTATACGATAAACGCGACGATTTCGGCTTTCCCATCGTAAATTTTCCACATTTAAGTAGTAATATCCCTCACTCACCTGCATATGGAGTTTATATTTCACAAATGATCCGATATGCCAGGGCGTGCACAACATATGAAGATTTCATATACAGAGGTAAACTACTCACTGACAAATTATTGACACAGGGATATCGAAAACCGCGTTTAATGTCAACGTTCCGCAAATTTTATGGTCGGTATGGTAGTCTTGTTTGCGACTACTCTGTTTCACTAAGTGAAATGTTGAGTTGCCTTTTCGTTGGCGGTTGTTGAGACGTCTGTACCAATTGTGACGAGGATACACTCCTCACGTGTTTCATTGGACTTGACTGTGGACTCACGGCGGGTGTGACCGGTCGACAGGGGATGCTTACTCCTCCATGGCACCTGATCCCACCTCTTGGTTTCCAGAGGTCCGTGTTTGTCCATTTTTACCGGATTTGTATCTATGTCCTGGACATCCTATTGATTTATACTTTGGTATCTGAGATTTTTATATCTAACACCATTAGAAAACCATTTAGAATAAAATACTGGTTTGTTATCAATTTGTATGTCTTTATTGTACCATATGGGTATACAGTCAATATGATTATTTTTGCTAAATGGATATTTATCAACTACCATCTTCCATGCTGTAAAAGTATCTTTCCAAAAGCATTAGTAAATTTATCTTTACATAAGTTTATTTTCGTCTTTAATATTTGATTCTAATATATATTTCCAATCACTTTTTCCAGTCAAATATCGTCTGACCCAAGTTGATTTTAAAGCTATTATGAATAAATTTATATCTAATATTTTTAAACCCCCCTTATCATAGTTTTGTGAAGCTGTATCTTTTTTATTTTGTTTGTGGGTCCATCCCATATAAAGTCGTACATTATGGTATTTAAGTCTTTTATAGTCCCTGCATCTGGGTTACGTGAAGCTAAAAACAAATGATTAAGTTGAGATATAATGAGGGTTTTAAAAACTGTAATTCTTCCTAATGGTGTTAGGTTTCTTCTTTTCCATGATTTAATTAATGATTTGAGTTTTACTAGTTTTTTATCAAAATTAATTTTAGTTATTTTATGAAGATTTACATCAAAATCGATTCCTAGAAGATTGAATTTATCTATACCCCATTGTAAATTAAACTCAGGACATAATGATTCTTCACTATATTTTTTGACCCTATCACATGATTTGTGTTTTAGAGAAGTTAAGCTTTAATCCAGAAATATTACCAAAATCTATTATTTCTTTTATCGATTGAGAGAGTGATTGTTCAGAACCATCTAATATTAGTGTTGTGTCGTTAGCAAATTGTGATATTTTTATTTCATTTTTATCTATATTTATTCCTTTTATAAGTTTATTATTTCTAATTTTTATTGCCAGTACTTCTGCATATAAAATAAATATTTGTGATGCTATAGGGTCCCCCTGGCGACAGCCTCTGTATATGTTTACATTTTTAGATAGATGACCACTTTGGTTAATATTGGAAAATATGTTGTTTTGAAAGATATGTATCCACCTTTGAATTGATGGTCGAAAATTAAAATATTTAAGTGTTTGAAATATAAAATCCCAAGAGACAGTATCGAAAGCTTTTTCAAAATCTATTAGTAATAATAATCCAGGTAAATTATAGTCTTCTGCATATTGCATAACGTCATATATCAGGCGAGTGTTTTCCCCAATGTATATACCACTGATAAACCCAGTTTGGTCATTGTTAATTATTTTATATAGTATTTTTTTTTATTCTAGCAGATATACATCCAGAGGCTATTTTGTATATAGTATTTAAAAGGGTTAATGGTCTCCAGTTTTTAAGATATTGTCTAGGTTTGTCACCTTTAGTTAACATATTATTATACCGTGTTTTTGAGTTATAGAAAAATTCATTAATTAAATATGCATAGTTGATAGACCTAACAACAAAATATCCTATTTTATTCCAAACACATTTAAAGAATTCAGCTGTAAATTCATCAGAACCTGGGCTTTTATAATTTTTCATATTTTTTTGAAATTCTGATGCCTCGGAGTATGTTATTGGTCGTTCTAATAATGAAGATTCTTCATTACTAAGTTTAGGTACATTTATATTTTTTAAATGTTCATCAATATTTATTTTTGAAAGATTCTTATTTTCTGAGTAAAGGGTTTTATAATAGAGTTCAACGTCGTTTAAAATATCTTTCTGTTCATTTACTATATCTCCATTCTCTTTTATAATTTTAGGGATGATCTTACTAGAATACTTAAATGATTCAAGTCCACAGAAATATTTTGTAGGTTTCTCAAAATCTACTATCCATTTGGATTTCGATCTAATAATCTTACCATTTAGTTTGCTATTTCGTATCGATTCAAGTTTTGCTTTTTTCTGTTCTAATAGGTATACGTTTTGAGTGTTAACATTCTTTTCAAGTTCTATAATATCATTAATTAGTTCGTTTTCTTGAATATCAGATTTCTTTTTGTAAGCAGAATAGGATATAGTTTTCCCACGAATATTCATTAAAAGTGTTTCCAAGAAAAGTTGATCATTTATTTTAAACTGGATTTCAGTATTATTTATTTGGTTGATATTATTGATGTTATATACGGGTATTTCATAATCATATTTAATTTTATCAATAACTTCATTAACCATGTTTATATATTTATTATCAGATAGAAGGGAATTATTGAATTTCCAAAGTCCTTTACCTTTAGAGAAGTTATTAAGTATAATATTTATTCCAGTTGATAAATGGTCTGATCTATAACTAGGATTTATGTAAGACTTTTGTAAATTGGGTAGAAGATTTTCAGATATGAGCATTAGGTCAATTCTAGATTGTTTAAAAGGATTTTTCTTGCGCCATGTGTATCTTTTTTTTTTCAGGATTTAGTTCTCTAAATGTATCAATCAATTGTCTATCTATTATAATTTGTTTAATTTTATCTCTTGCATTAGGGTAATTTATGTTAGTGTAATTATAATAGTCTAGCTCTGGATTAATTACTAAGTTAAAATCTCCGCATATAATGCAGGAGTCATTTTTAAAATTATCTAAAGTGTAACATATCTTATTGTAAAATTGAGGACAATCTTGATTTGGACCATACAAGGTTATAAGTGTAAGTTTATTGTTATCCATAATCATATCCAGAGCAAGAAAGTTACCTTCGTCATCATTAGTATGATTTAATACCTTATATTCAAAATTATTTATAAACAAAATTGCAACTCCTCTAGAATTAGATTTATACGACGAGAAATAGCATTCATTACCCCAGCTTGCTCTTATATCATTTTCTTTCTCTTTAGTGAAGTGAGTGTCCTGAATATAATAAATATTACAACTTTGTTTTTTTAGATAACTAAATACATCTAAAAGTTTTTTCTTGTCACTTAATCCTTGACAATTTACTGAAATTATTTTAATATCAGACATATATCACTATATAAGGATTCTGTATTATTATTGTTAACTGCAGCATTATGTGAGTTGAGGGAGAAGCAAAGAGAGAATAAGAGTTCGGAGGAGAAGTGAGAGTAGATAGGAAAGAATGAGAAGAAAAAATGAAAATGAAAGCAAACATGATATAAACCAAAATGGAACAAAAAGAAGATTCTTGATAGCATGTATAACAGGAACCGGTGTTGTATGATTGCATTCGACTAGCGTCTTAATTATATTACCATCTACTGTATGCATAATATTTGGAATTATTCTATACCTATAAGTCGGTGACGTCAAACTATATCAATATATTAAGCTACATTTCGAGTATACTCATATCTAAATACACTTTTTATATATTCCTTTGCAAAATATAAAAATTGGAAAAGTCTATATACACAAACATTGATATCATACATTTTTGGTAGGAAGCACAGAAATATACTCACAACTCATGAAGATCATAAATATATCTATCATGAGAATGACAATATAGTAATGATTTCAATTAATATGAATAAGAAAGTATATAGAGCTACATTTTAGTTAAGTCCACATACTAATATCATATTAAAAGCTCATATAGATCATATCGATATCTGAGAATCAAATACCATGTATTCCATATGTCCAAATACTTATAGTTACATTGAAGGAAAATCATATTTAACATATACTTGGTATATTTCTATTGCACCCAAAACAAAAGTCAATATAGACACACAGTGATACTATACATTGTAGCATATAGCACATATGATCACAACTTCTGCTGGTACTTGCATATGAGATATCCATAAAAACAGTGAATGTCTATTGATCTGAAAACTGCAAACTACATTATAATTATATGCATACTTGACACTTACTTGAGAATTTCTTTTGCAAGACAAACAAATGTCAAAATATACAAATACTGTAATGTAATTATAAATTAATGATCGGTAACGGACTGTTCCGGATTGGATAATGTATTTGTTATCGTTTGCAATATGTTACATTGAATTTCTGATATTGTGATTTCACCACATTTCTAGTGAATGTCTATTGATCTGAATACTGCAATCTACACTATAATTATATGCATACTTGACACTTACTTGAGAATTTCTTTTGCAAGACAAACACAAAAACTGTAATGTAATTATAAATTAATGATCGGTAACGGACTGTTCCGGATTGGATCGTTTGCAATATGTTACATTGAAGTTCTGATATTGTGATTTCACCACATTTCTAGTGAAGAGTTATAATTATATATATTTCAAGAGAATTGTATAGTCTTTATATTCTTGAAATAGCAAATACACAATATGTGTAACTCATGAATCAGGTATGAGTATTACAGATGATATTATAATATAGTGGATAGAAGAGTCAAATAAATATATTCATTTTCTCAGTCTAGTTATTTCATTCTGAGAGTAAGCTTGTTTCGTTCAGTGGTGTAATACTGGATATTTTTTTCTTTTTACCATTACGTAACAGTGCATAAATTTTACCATCAAGACTCCAACTTTTTTGCACACAGTGAAGAGAATTGACCCTGTCTAGCAGTTCCTTGTTTTGTTGGGTTAAATCTTCCACGATGACGATCCCGCTTCCTTTTAATTTTTTCCTATGTTGTATAACTCTCATTTTTGTACGGCGGTGAGTGAATTTCACTATGGTGGATCTAGGTTTCTTGACTGAGTAAGGCCCCATCCTGTGAGCAATGTCGATATCCGAATTCGATACCCTCATGTCTAATTTATTGTTTAGGGGATCAACAACTTTTGTTACACATTCTTCAGCAGTTTCATTAGTATTGCTATCAGGAAGACCGAAGATTCTGATACTATTTTTCCTGCCTTGTTGTTCAAGGTTATTATACATATCATCGAGAGTCAAAACTTTTTTCTCCATGTGTGATACTTTTTCTTTAAGTTTGTCATTTTCAATTTCTAGTTCTAATATTCTGCTTTCAAGTTTTTCAATGAGGGCGGCGTTGTTTGTTTCTTTGTCATTTTTTAAGACTGTTATAGTATGTGTCAATTGCTCGTTAGTAACGAGAGGTTTAAGTTTAGCATCTCAATCTTCTTTTTTTACCATGTTATTTTTCACTTCTTCTAACATAGAAGCTATATATGACATTTCTTTTTCCATATTTTTTTATTTCGTTTTTGTTGTGTAATTGTCTAAAGAACTCTAGTGTGCATTTGTATTGCCCTTCTTTGGTTTTTTCTTTTCTTGTTTGCTTTTGTATTGAGTTTTTTCACAGTCACCCTCAAAGCTAACTTCGTGTTCCAAGTTTGCATTTTTTGCCTTTCTTTTCTTGTTTAACTCGTTTTCTCCGTCATTCATTATATAAGCCTTTTAGTTAACGGGATATGTGTACACCAACTGGTGCGTGTTAACAAGTGAGTATACAGGTAAATTTCCACTGGATTGTATTACTGAAAGGTGTCACTCAACGTAGTCTATAAATATTGTGTGACGTGTAAATAATTGGGTAGCCGAGTACGGGAATCTAAAAATACCACATATGTTTATCAATATATTATACCCGGTTACAAAGCATTTGAACACTAAATACCGTTCAAATTTGGTATCAATTATCACAATTTCTGTGAAAATGTTCTCACAATGATCGAATCAAGCACCTTACCAAAATATATATCATTAGCTGTGATACAACACTGGTATATTCCAGGTTCAGCACTGAGTCTTCTTAGTGCGTGTGATCTCTTTCGGCGTCATTTTCAAAAAACACACACACATATATATATATATATATATATAGTAAAACCTGCTTTAGTGACCACCTGTATATAAAGACCACCTGGTTATAAAGATGGTTATCTTGTGTCCCCAAGGAGGTCGTTATATACAAGTTTCACGTTATATATATATATATATATATATATATATTATATATAATATATATATTATATATATATATATATATATATATTATATATATATATATATATATATATATATACCGCGATGGGTCTACAGTTTAATTCAAGTGAAATATGTGAAGAATAAAGCCTCGGAATACTGAAAAGTTAACTCAGTATTTCATCTAGTTTTGTTTAGTTTTATAAGTTTTTTTTAAACCACACACAATAATTTTTCAGCCAAATCTGCGCTGACCAGATGTGAGAGACTTTAAGGTTCAAATCGCGATGCTCTAACCATTCGGCCCCTTTCATTTAGTGAAACACAGCAATTGTAAACAAGATCAATGTAGCGACCGTAAAATACGCGGAACGTTGGCATCAAGCTGGATTCTTGTAGAATACAACCTGCATATCGGATCAATTTTGATATATAAACACCAAATGCAGACGATAGAGGGATATTAGTACTTAAATGTGGTATATATATATATATATATATATATATATTAAAAATACAACGATCAAGAAAACTTCTTATGCTCTAGCGCTTTCCCTTTTATTCAGATCTTCAGCTGCATTCAAAATGAGTACAACAATCAATGACGTCACGTAGTGTGTGTCTAGAGACATAAACAATAATAATTAGGTAAAACGTTATGAAGACGATATTTCTGTAGTGAGAATGTAAACAATATTTATGAAATATATTGCGGGAAAATACTGTTTTATAGATAAAATAAAAACCGTAAAAACATGACATTTAAAAGTCATTGATCATTTAAATTGGGTTTTAAAATGTTTATAAATAGCTGTTCTTCTTTTCTTGGAGCGAATCGTCCGTGCTGTTAACTTTATACAGAGGAAAAATCATAAAATCACCCCAGAGCAATGGTGAAAATGATGATTAATTTAGAGGTTGAAAGGATCCATTTTAGATTTTTCGTTTGTAGTTTACTATTGATGATTTTCTTATTCTGTAGAGTTTTCTTCATCCTCTCACTGACTAATGAACATAAATAAACGAGTAATCGCCCGTTCTTCAAGGTCAAATTTGCTAATAAGGGCATTGACGCTTTGAATATAAACAATATTTTGAACCAAAAATCCGTCCAAAGTAAGATCCGCCATACTTCCAATACAAAGATTCATCATGTATTTCCTATAGCTATACGCGTTCAGTTGCCTCTAAGATCTTTAATTACAAGGTAAATCTGCAGCAACTCAATTTACCCAGCCTTTCCGAGAACATTCAGCCTTGTACTTGTTCTACATCTGAATTCATGTACTCTCCATGTGGCCATGTTGTGACAGGTGATCTCAACATTGTGCGCAACAGAAAACTGAGAGGTCTTTTATGCAAAGGCCCAGAATATAGGGAACCTGCATCGTTTACATGGCGCCAAAAATTTGAAATTATTATGGACGCATGTGAAGGGTACGCCATACGATGGGCTAAGAAAGAAGATGCCGAACCTGATACTCTTTCGGAGTGGATTAAGTCGATCAGTAATGTTTTTAAACGAAGAATTCGATGACTTAAACATTGTGTCAACACAACACACAATTCAATTTTTCGTGACCTTGATGTTGTCAGAGAACTTTTCCGTCTCCATGAAAATTTTATCATCGTTCCTGCTGACAAAGCATCTAACAATTTCACATTTGTCTGCATGCGATACTACTTCAGCATCCTACAAGAGGAATTTGGACTAAACACGCTTCCTGGAAATCCTACATACTCTCTAACCGATTTCTCTACCTCTGAAATATTAGATAATCATAAATCCGTTCTTGTTTCGTTTGGGATACCCACAAGTGACACGGAGCTTGAATTGCCATATATTTATTGGATTCCGAAGATGCACAAACATCCCTATAAACACCGTTTCATTGCGGGGTCATCTAAGTGTTCCATCAAGCCTTTATCTATTTTGCTTACCAAACTTCTAATACATATTAAACAAGGTCTTCAGAAGGAAGTACTGTATGACGCCCTACTCAAGAAGCGGAGTCAATCAGATGTGGATCCTAAAGAATTCAAATGAATTGTTGGAACATTTAATTAAAATATCCAAATTTCAAACATATTACAAACATCAAGTCTTTTGATTTTTCGACCCTTTACACAAAAATCCCTCATCAAAAACTCAAAAACAGATTAACATCCATTATACAAAACTCTTTTGTATACAAAAATGGAAATCGCAGATATAAATATTTGGTGTTAGGTCACATAGAACTTTATTTTGTCAAGGAACACTCTGATTCCAATAACAAGTACACTGAAGACGATATTATCAAGATGCTGGGGTTTCTAGTCGCCAACATCTTCGTGGTTTTTGCGGTAAAAGTTTTCCAACAGATTGTCGGCAGTCCAATGGGTACAAATTGTGCACCTCTCTTGGCTGACATATTTTTGTATTCATATGAAGTGGAATTAATACAGTTTCTGCTCTCCAAAGGAAACAACCAGTTAGCATCTCGGTTCAATTTAACTTACAGATATATCGACGATGTTCTGTCCATAAATAATTCAGAATTTCAGAATTACCTCGGCCAGATGTATCCTGTTGAGCTTGAGATAAATGAGACGACAGAGAAAAACACATCTGCTTCTTACCTAGATTTACGCCTGTCGATTGGAAAAGACGGTCAACTTCACACATCTCTCTATGACAAACGAGACGATTTCAATTTCCATATCATAAACTTCCCGTTTCTAAGTAGTAATATGCCATCTTCTCCTGCCTATGGCGTTTTCATTTCACAACTTATACGCTATGCCAGGGCATGCCTTCTTATGATTGTTTTATTTTGAGAGTTAAACGCCTAGCAAATAAGCTACTTACACAAGGTTACGTTTTTGAACGCTTGGAGTCGTCGTTTAAGAAGTTTGTTGGTCGATACGGGGAACTTGTTAAACATTATGAAGTCCCCCCTCTCAGAGATATTAAATAGTATTCTGGATCACTGCCACAGACAGTGACTCCGTTTCACCAATCATGCTTTTCACCGAACTTGACCTCATCAACAAACTTGACCTTTTTACCGAATTTGACCCGTTCATCGAACTAGAAAGGTTTTCATGGAACATTTGTGACGGGTGTGGCATCCCAGCAAAAGACGCTGACTCCTTCCGGACACCTGGTCTTATCCCGTTTGGGATTCGTAATTGTTCTTCATGTTGAGACCATTTGCACATCTAATTCGTCGTGTTATAATGGACTTGAGTTTTTGATTATTGATTGGTACTTCTTCAATTTTACTCAACATTTCCAGAATTTTATCCCTGTAATGATATGCATCTCCAGAGGTCCGTGTTTGTCCATTTTTACCGGATTTGTATATATGTCCTGGACATACTATTGCTTTATACTTTGGTATCTGAGATTTTTTATATTGTCTGCCTCCTTGATAACAATGGATTTGTTAAAGCATGTTTTTCAGCGCGTGATAGACTATTTTTCACATTATTATAAAATAATATATGGGTAATAGGACCTTCATATCGCCCTACATCCAGGTCTATAAATTATGTATAAGACCGATATTCAAAAACCCAGCCATCAACTGACAGGTATAAACTTATATATAATCATTTATGCATTTTTCCTCAAGGAATCATGATAGAGTTTTGCGAATATATATATATATATATATATATATATATATATATATATATATAGATTATATATATAATTATATATATATATATATATATATATATATAATTATATATATATCTGCATCTTTTTTGCCCTTTTACGACAGAAAACGTCTTCATTTCAATTTCGCTTTAAATTCTCCCTCTCATCTAAAGGCGAAAATGGTAAAGAATAAATTGAAGGGAAAGTTTGCAATTACAAAGTACTAGGTACTGCAACAGTTGGCTTATTTGTCATTATATATCTTATTCATTCAGATATGTGATGGGATCGTGGCTTATTGGAATTCATATAGAATAAAGTAAATCAAATACACTTGTAGTTCATACATCTTCAATACACGTAAACCCTAAATAGTACCTTGGACTGACATAACCTTTTGGATTAAAAAGCTGTAATTCTACATCCGGGTTTAAAGCGCCTCTCCCTTCGTCACTGTATAAATATTTAAGTATATGTTGGTCTGTATTTGTTAATTCCTCATCAAGGAAATATAACACAGCATTGTGATATAGCTTCTCGAATTTCAGAAACGATTCATTTCTTCCAATAATAAAACCACTTGAAATCCAGTCATGGTTCATGTTAGAAATATCATCATAAGCAAACGTCTGATTATTTTGCTTCATAATATTCATCCCTAGCGTATTTTTCTTAAGCTCTTTTGGGGCATTTATTCGGAAAATTTGTTTTTGATCTAAGTCACGGAAATAGTCTAAGTCTACCCATGCATAATAAGGGGACTGAAAATATCTATTCAATATAGCATCCGCAACTGAAACATATTTAGAATGTTGTGTACTTGCATAAGTTGAATATACTATTCTGGGGTGGTATATGGGGTACACGGGCTGACCACCAACACTTTGAATCTGTTGAACCAAATTAAATGGCCACAAAGACATTCTGTTGACAATTATGATGACTGTTCTTCTCAGAAACTCTTTTCTCGTTCGATTCATGTAAACTTGAAATTCTAGAGAGTCAGTAAACACGACCAGTGGGTTTACAATGTGTTTGAATACGTTTGCCCATTCTTCGTATTGGTTCCTGGAGACTGCATATCCAATGTCCCAAAACGCGGTAACTAATGTTACATTTTCGGTGGTTACATCAAACAAGTTTTCATGCACTTTATTAACAAGGTTATTATTTCCATCACCATCTTCGGATTCCCGAGATTCAGTTTCCAGCTTCGTGTCTTCTCCTGGTATCTGTGCATGAGTGATTATTTGTTTGGAAGTCACATGACGATCTGATGTAAATTTTTTGTTTTCGACATTGAGAAAAACCTTAAGTGAGTTATATCTAACATATCTAATGTCTTCCTTTGCACATCCATTACGTCGATATGAATCATTGACCAGCTACAGAACAAAACAAAGATGAAAGAATGTATATACATTGTATTAATGTGTAAGTCGAAATTATGTTTTATTCTAAAGGTGTAGTAAGTATTTTTTCGTTTTTTATTACTAAGATTGATGTAAAATTACGATAAAGAGAGACAAAGGCAAATAAAAATTCTCAAACTCTTATATATTTTGTAAAATTATGGACAGGTTGAGTGTCGAATGAGTCATTTGAATTTGCATTAACAGTTACGAACATTTTTGTTTTGACCTCTTTTCTAAAACTATAAATGATGTATTGTCAATAATATTTCTAACACATAATAGCCAAACTAGGTTTCTCAAGACATTTTTACAAAATATATAAGAATTTAAAATATTTTACGCCTGTGTAAATCATTTTATCTGTTACTGTACACCTTACTGTTCACCAAACTAAGTAGAAAAAAGAATCATTTGAGAAAACAAAGCTAATGCCCCCATTAAAGTATTAAATGAATATTATACGTTTTACTTTAACTAAATGTGCTCTTCCTCAAATTATCGTGGGTAAGATTGAAACTCTATTTTATCTGATTAAACTGATGTTTATGTTATTTAAAAACAAAATAAAATAACCAAAAACCCATAAATGGACATTTTTCTGCTTTGGCTATTTATAGATAATATTAGGAAACCACACAGTCTATCAGACGATATTACTTTTCTTCACTTGAACCTTGCAACCATTTAAACCACAATAAACTGGTCTTGAGCAATAGAAAAGAGCAAATCATTAACTATGTTGGGGTAAAATAATTAATTGTGTATGTAATTTATAAATTTATACCAACATTTTAAAAGAGCTGAATGCGTAATGCGACTGAACAAAATAACGGCCGCGCGATCAGGCCGTTATTTCAGAGTAAGGGTAGAATCCGTCGTCACTATCATTATACTATTAACGTGTAAAATGTTCGTTTGGTGTATTATACACGAGAGGAGATAATTAAGCGGACCGGTCATTTTTGTTTTTAAACACTCAAATAGGATAGAAGATGCCAGCACCATCTCCTGACTGTGACGTATGAACATCCGTGTCATTTGTAAGTGTGTATATATACCGTATTTAATTGTATCAAGGTTGCGAAGCATTTCTTATTCTTTAAATGATATAAAATTCTCAAGTGTTAACAATTTGGCGAAGAATAAAAATTTTAATCCTCCGTTTTATTATGTAATGAGTTGCTATCGGTTACATGCCATAATAAAATTATCAAACAGAGAAGTATCCCAGCTACAACTAATTTTGTGCCAAAATTTGCTTGATATATAAAACGTCTGAGATACCGAGGTATAAATCATTAGGATGTCCAGGATATAGGTATAAATCTGGTAAAAAAAATGGACAAACACTGACCTCTTGAAATCAAGAAATAGGATCAGGTGCCATCGAAGAGAAAGCATCCCCTGTTAACCGGTCACACCCGCCGTGAGTCCACAATCAAATTAAAATGAAATACGTGAGGAAAGAATTATTATTCGTACAGACGTCTCAACAACCACCATCGAACAGGTAACTCAACCTTTCACTCAGTGAAACATAGTAGTCGCAAGCAAGACTATTATACCGACCGTAAAATTTGCGGAACGTTGACATGAAAAGTCAGATAGTTAAAAAGCAATATAATATGATTAGGCACTGTATATGGGAGAGCGCAGTTCAAAAGGAAAATGTCACGACCTGACATTGTAGTTACTATTCCTTTAGATTTCCAAGCGTCCATCAAGTAAAAAGTATCAGAAGTATCATGAATTGCCTTCTGACGATCTGGCTTATTCGACTATTGATCGTGAGTTCGAGTCCAGCTGCCGGCAGGTTGGTTTATTTTCCTTCGAATGAGACAGTAAAAACCGAAGTACCGTGTCACAGTAGGTGTCGGCACGTTAAAGAACCCTCACTGCTCAATGGCCGTAAGTTTCGAGCATAGGCCAAAATTTGAAGCCCTTCACCGGCATTTGGTGACATCTCCGTATGAGTGAAAAATTATTGAGGGGAACGTTAAACAACAATAAACCAACCAACAAACGTCAAACCTATGTCCCTTGTCACGATAAGGGTTCGCGTGTAAAAGAGCACTCACTGCATTGACCTCAGTACACAACGAATGTCAAAACTGCTGGCAATATACCTAAAGCTGGGTATGTCTCCATTTACATTGTATTTAAAAATAAATTCAACACTATGTATGAAGATATATCCTTTTTCTTTATTCTACATGTTTACGCTTGTAGGTCTGAATGTCCAGCCAAAAGGTTCCAATTTTACGGAATACTGTCAGCAACAAGTTATTCAGTGTACTCATTGAATAACTGACGAACACTGACCTTGGAAAAGGGTATTTTATTGAAAGCTGAAGGCAGGGTAGGGTATTTTTTGTCGTCAAAGTTCAACTTTCCAGTTTTAGTAGTCACCAAGTTTAACTTTCCATTTCCAGTGGTCACCAACTTCACGATAATGATTAGATATTTTCCGATATTGATTAAATATTTGACAATAAAAATCTTATTTCAATTACAATTAAGTTGTTGCCGTTTTAATATTCACCAAGTTCAACTGTCTCAAAATCTGTAGGATATAGCCTGCCTGACAAAACATGATCTCTTTAGGCAGCTAGTACCAACATGATCTCTTTAGGCAGCTAGTACCAACATGATCTCTTTAGGCAGCTAGTACCAAGAATAACTAAGTCCAAGTACCTGGCATTTTAGGATTACTTGACAAAAATCAAAATTCTTTGGACATGCACACATCTATAATGTGTATAAACATCCTACAAAATATAAAAGGTGTATGTACAAAACTCTAGGAAGAAATAGCCAGACAAACCATGTATTTATATCCGGACAGACGGACTGTGGTAAATTCTTATCTCCTGTCTTTCTTTGTGTTGTTAAAAAAATATAATGTGTAGTTATAATAAATACAAGATGTAGCTCTCTGGCTTAGAATCATGACTGGTCATTTAAAGGTCAAAGTTTAATTCAGAAATATTTTAAATGCATAATTTAAACCCATTGAAGACTTTAGATTGTTTAGCGAACGTGCACAAATGTTGTCACTGCATACTCCTGTAGCATATATGGAAAGATATATCGCCAAACACTTCCACTTCGGTAAAACACGTGTACAGATCTTCGTTGTTGTTGTTTAACGTCCCACTCAAGAATATTTCACTCATATGGAGTACAGAAGTTCATAAACCAGGAAATGAAACCAATGTAAACTCAGTTCCGCGGTAAACAAATACATTTTGTAGATATCTATCTATGTATCTATCGTTACTGTTCGCCCTCAATTTGAGTACTCTAAACAGGGTGCGCTGCAGATTAAAACCATAAAAGATAAGGTTAAAGATTGAAAAGTTTCAGAAGACATGAAAAGGGAAAAAGGATAAAAGATCAGAAAATCAGTATTCACAAATAAAAGCTAAAAGCATAGGAATAATCTAATTTGAATTGCTCAACATTTGGAAGTGAGACAGCACTACATGGGAGTCTATTTCACTGAATTATGGACAAGGGAGAAAAAAGAATACTTATTGATATTCTTAGTGGTCTGGATTTTTTGAAAAGAATAAGGGTGGGATGTACGAGAGACTCTATTAGAACGAACAATGTGTGGTGATGGAATAGCTAATAATCCGTGGATGATCTCATACATGAGTGTAAGTCTGGAGCCAGCCCTTCTTTGTTCCAGGCGTCGCCAACCAAGGTCATTTAACACGGTGGTAACACTAGATGTGGTCCTAAAATCGGATTATACACACCTTGCTGCTCTACGCTGGACTCGGATAAGATTACCTGTATGGGGGTCCCATGCGCTTGCAGCATATTCAAGCTGCGGATGGACCACAGCTTTATATGCTGCTGTTCTCAGCTGCATGTTTTGGTTGGGATGTTCCTTCGCAGGAATCAGAGGGAGTTATTTGCTTTACCTGTGATCCTACCAATTATATGGCTGCTCCAGCTGAGGATATATGGACATTTACCTGGGTTAAATTCCATGTCCCAAAGCTCCGATTGTGTAAAGTCTTCCTGGAAGGTTGCTTGACTTCCTGATTTGTCCAATGTCACATAGACGACAGTGTCGTCTGCAAACAACCTAACCTGGGATTGACATGGTCTGGGAGATCATTAATGTAGGCTATGCCAGGAAAAGAATTGGTTCAAGCACAGAATCCTGGGGGACCCCTGATGTAACAGGAATAGAAAATCAGAACTCACCATCTACGACGACCCTATGTGAACGTAGTCACAGAAATGTTATAAAATAAGATAATTGGTTAAAAATATTATCTAAATGGTTTAGTTTTTACCATTTCATCAATTCACATTAGTGTTGGTATTCGTATGAGTAACCTCTCTTGAATTTCATACCGTGAAAACAGAGAATAAAATTATAAATATCTTTAAAACAGTAGAAGGCTACATACTTGTTTTTGGATATTTTTGAGATAAAATTGTATTTTTTTATATCAAGTAAGACTGTAAGCCATGTGTTTGTTGAAAATAGAAAATTAGACTTTTTGTACAAAGGGTGATATAGTAAAAACTTTTTCTGAGGACATTAACATGACCATTTGAACGGTGCTCATGACCTTGAAATTTACATTGAACATGATTGTTTTTTCATTAAATATCATTTTCGTACCCATCATCCATTTATCACCTGGAAGTTCTGCTCATTTGGTGAAATATCATAAATCACTATTTTCATATTTTGCATGATTCTTAGCTGGAGTGCTACTTAAAGATTGGGCTATTTTTTGCGACTTGGTCCCGCCCAAACAACCCAGGGGAATTACTAGATTCACTAAATTCACAATTTGTTTTTTTCCTGACCCTAAAGAAACGTCTTAATCCTTAGTCACAATCGGACGCAGGGGTGTTTAAATCGTGTCTCCTCTGCGTTTGTGTCGTAGAGGTCATGGTGGCAGAAATAAAGTAGCAGTCAATTCGTAAGTTTGGAGTAAGAACCACGTATGTTATTTGGAAATCGCAGAGTTTGTTAGACATACTCAACGGCCAGTCTGCGTGCTCGAAATTCCGCAAGAAGGCCGTCTGAGGCCCGTGCGTTCCTTGCCGTACATACCCCAAATATTGGAAATAAAGCCAGTTGTGACTGAGGTTTTACTAAATTTGAAGATGTTTGGCTCAGTAGCTTTCAAGAAGAAGTTAAAAATGTCCAATTGTCTACGGGCGACGACGGACAAAGACTAATTGCACTTAAGTGATCTTAACTAGTTCGCTTGTATTGATTGTTATTACCAAATATCAGTTGTTTAAATCATAATGGGTGAAGGTCAAAGTTATTTAACAGAAATCAAACCATTTCAAACGTGCACCCTATCAGACTAAATGTCCACCTCACTTCTTTCTGCAAATCAAAATTCAAATCAGTCCTTAATATAGAAACTATAGTTGAAGTCCTTTGAATAATGCATATTTATTTTACTCTAAATGTATGTAGGGGTGTAAAGTTATTTGAATCTCACGTTTTTCTTAAATTCTAGTTTTGACCTTTGACCACAATAAAAAACAAAACAAAATGTTACCACTTCAGATAGCGACGACATCGATATTTCAATGGTTTCTTCCTTCTTAGGATATAGAAAACAATCGTGTGTTATTCCGAATTTGTTATACACCCTACTAAATCTTTGTTAAAATGATATATTGCTTGTTAAGAATATAACAAAGGTTAGGCTAACTTGATAGGTATCTGTGTGTTAAGTTTATAACCCTAATATGACACGTTTATGTACACTTGAATCCATGCAAACAGGATGTTACCCATAGCAACACTGCATACGAAAGGAGAGGATTAAGAGTTTTATACCTCGTCGAATTTTTACCCGAGCCTTTTATACAGTTTAAGGAAAAAGAAATGATTCCGATCCTAAAGGCAAGTACTTACGGCATTTACACACACATACAAATGACACGGATGTTAATACATCACAAATGACAGGTGATACTAGATTTCCATTTGAATATTTAAAAAAAAAAAAAAAAAAATGACTGATCCGTAAGTGGTGATACTATCATTATATAGCAGATGTATCTGGGTTATTTTTCATCAACCTTAATTTCTGGAAGAACAAACAAAAACCAAACTTATCAAAAGGGCGAATCATTCCTCTTAGTTAGAATTACATAGTAACTTCCTTTATCAAAAGCTCGGTATGTAAAACTAAGCTGGGTATTTTTCTGATAAATATAAAATTCTCGGATACCAGAGCAATAATGTAGTAGAAAATTTAGGTGGCAATTTACAAATCAGGGCCCGAATCGAAGTCACCAAATTTAGTACGTACTCAAATTTTGAGTTCCGTTCTCGACGTATTTGTTCATTTTTTACAGGAAAATCATAAGTGTGACGAACACATTTATATGTAAATGATGAAAAATAATAATGTTTCCTAATCACTCTAACCCTTAAGTTTTACAAACGATTATATGTCGAAAATAACGAAATAATAGTTGAGCTTCAGTATTGAGTAAATCTGGTGACTTCGGGCCCAGGTGTACTTTAGACAAACACTGACTTCTAACAATCCAGAGGGGGGGGGGGATCATGTGCCATTCAGGGGTAAGACCAATCAAACAAGCCGAAAGTCTACAGTTAAATTTAAATGAAATAAATGTTGCATAATTCCTTGTCACATCCGGTATAGACGATTCAACACCACTGTAGGACAGTAAACTTAACATTGCATTGTGGGAGAAACGATTCCTGATAACCTTGTGACAAGAGCTTATCTTACTTACGTAGTTTGCCTCTGTATCTGGAATGCTGATAAAAGTCAAAGCCGACGTCCCGTTCCGACGTACGTTAAAGACATTTTTACCTCTATTTGAGCATGACCACATACAGTGACTCCCTTTAGCCAATTATAACTAAAACTAACTGATGACATTTTCAATGAATTCGAGGGGTTTCCATGTAACATTTGCGACGGGTGTGGCATCATAGAAAAAGACGCGGACGCCTTCCTGACACCTGGTCCTATCCCATTTGGGATTCGCAATTGTTCTTCATGTTGAGAACAATTGTGTTTCTATTTTGTCACATTTCATTGGACTTGGAGTTTCGATTGTCCACTCGTACTTTTTCATTTTTATTTCTTGTACAATTTAATATTACAGTGACAATAAATTTTCAAAACAAATTATAAAGTACTTCATGGCCTCTAATTTGACATTTAGATATATCGAAGACTAATGATGAACATTTATATACATTTGTCTATGCTATTTATCCCAAGGAACTAGAGAATGAAAGCACAACAGAATCAAGCACATACGCATCTTACTTTCGACATTTTATTTACAATATAAACAGACGGTAACTTAACAACCAGGCTATACGACTAGCGCGACAATTACACTTTCCACATTTAAGTAGTAATATCACACAATCACCTGCATATGATGTTTATATCTTACAAGTTTTCCGATATAACAGGCCGTGTTCAACATATGAACTTTTAATATACAGAGGTAAACTACTTACTGATAAGTTTTTGTCACAGTGATACCGAGAATTGCGTTTGATGTCAAAGTTCAGCGAATTTTACAGTCGGTATAATATCCTTGTTTGTAATTATTCTGCTTCACTTAATATTGAGACCATTTGCGTATCTAATTCGTCGTGTTATAATGAACTTGAGTTTTTGATTATTGATTGGTACTTCTTCAATTTTACTTTTTACCGCTATCCATGTATCGCTGCAGGTGGACCCATTGTCCCCGAGGATACTTGTCGGGTAGTACATCTTCATGAATGTCAGACAAAAGAAGTAACATAGTGGCTGACACGTCGCCCACTATAAAAAGGTGTCAAACTGCCATACCCCAGGACACGGGTATGTCAGCTACCACAGGTGTCCCTCGCGTGGTCCTACGGGACATAATTAACTCAAGTCACATCGTCAGTGATGACGATAAATTATGGTATGGTAATGCCGATAGGTTCATTCCAATCAAGCAATGTCAAGTGAACGTGGTTGATGTAATGAAAGACTACAAGTTTTCCTCCAACGACAGCATAATTTCTAAATGCGGGAGCAAAAATTGCAAAACTTGTCATATACTCATTACTGACAATTCATTTACATCCAACCTAACGAAACGTTCATTTTCAACACACAGCTTCGAGAACCTTTCTTGTAAGTCTACCAACTTAGTATACGCTATTGAATGTTCTCTTTGTGGGATATTATATGTGGGTGAAACCAAGGGAAAGTTAAGTAATAGAATGTCCGGACATCGATTCCAGATTAATCATGGCGGTAACCAGTTACTATACAGACATTTTAATCTGCCAGATCATTCTATCCTTTCCCTGAGAGTCCATATTTTAGAAAAGATATATCATCCCAAAAACAACCCCAACTTAAGCACCCCTTTTCGACGAAAACGGGAAGTACACTGGATTCGACAGCTGGGAACTGCTGCATCATATGGATGCAACCACCATGTCGATAGCGTAGGGAATCTTACCCGTCCTGGATGTCAATCGGTAAATGTTTTAAACCTATTTGACCGAACCAGTAGGAGACATCGCAGCCATGGCCCAAGGAAATATAACAAGCCCAAGATTCATAATGTCTCATTCAATGGTCTTCTACCATTCATCAGTCGTCAATTAGGTCTGCATCATACTCGTACAAAACTGTACTCACTCCCGTTGAAAAAATTACATGACTTGTACAAATCTACGATGTATGTTTTACCGATGCTGGTTCTCCAGAGTATCGACTTCGTGGTATCATTTTGGACATTTCATACAACAGATTATTCAAAGCTATCAAAACATAAAGAAACGAGTATTCGCCCGTTCCTCAAGGACAAACGTGCTAATAAGGGCATTGACGCTTTGAATATAAGCAATATTTTGAACCAAAACTCCGTCTAAAGTAAGATCCCGCCATACTTCCAATACAAAGATTCACCATGTATTTCCGATAGCTATACGCGTTCAGTTGCCTCTAAGATCTTTAACTACAAGGCAAATCTGCAGCAACTCAATTTACCCAGCTTTCCTCAGAACATTCCACCTTCTACCTGTTCTACATCTGAATTCATGTACTCTCCATGTGGCCATGTTGTGACAGGTGATCTCAACATTGTGCGCAATAGAAAACTGCAAAGGCCCAAAATATAGGGAACCTGTATCGCTTACATGGCCAAAACTTTGAAATTATTATGGACGCATTTCTGAAGGGTACGCCATACGCTGGGCTAAGAAAGAAGATGCCGAATCTGATACTCTTTCGGAGTGGATTAAGTCGACCAGTAATGTTTTTAAACAAAGAATTCGACGACTTAAACATTGTGTCAACACAACACACAATTCAAGTTTTCGTGACCCTGATGTTGTCAGAGAACTTTCCCGTCTCCATGAAAATTTTATCATCGTTCCTGCTGACAAAGCATCTAACAACTTCACATTTGTCTGCAGGCGATACTACTTCAGCATCCTACAAGAGGAACTTGGACTAAACAGACTTCCTGGAAATCCTACATACTCTCTAACCGATTTCTCTACCTCTGAAATATTAGACAATCATAAATTCGTTCTTGTTTCGTTTGGAATACCCACAAGTGACACGGAGCTTGAATTGCCATATATTGATGCACAAAAATCCCGATAAACACCGCTTCATTGCGGGGTCATCTAAGTGTTCCACCAAGCCTTTATCTAGTTTGCTTACCAAACTTCTAACACATATTAAATAAGGTCTTCAGAAGTACTGTATAACGGCCTAATCAAGAAGCGGAGTCAATCAGATGTGGATCCTAAAGAATTCAAAGGAATTGTTGGAACATTTAAAATCTCCAAATTTCAAACATATTAAAAGCATCAAGTCTTTTTATTTTTCGACCCTTTACACAACAATCCGTCTTTAAAAACTCAAAAACAGATTAACATCTATTATACAAAACTCTTTTGTATACAAAAATGGAAATCGCATATATAAATATTTGGTGCTAGGTCATAAAGAACCTTATTTTGTCAAGGAACACTCTGATTCCAACGACAACTACACTGAAGACGATATTATCAAGATGCTGGGGTTTCTAGTAGACAACATCTTCGTGGTTTTTGCGGGAAAAGTTTTCCAACAGATTGTTGGCATTCCAATGGGTACCAATTGTGCACCTCTCTTGGCTGACATATTTTTGTATTCATATGAAGCGGAATTTATACAGTCCCTGCTCTCCAAAAGAAACAAACAGTTAGCATCTCGGTTCAATTTAACTTACAGGTATATCGACGATGTTCTGTCCATAAATAATTCAGAATTACCTCGGCCTGATGTATCCTGTTGAGCTATAGATCAATGAGACGACAGAGAGCAACACATCGGCTTCTTACCTAGATTTACTCCTTTCGATTGGAAAAGACGGTCAACTTCACACATCTCTCTATGACAAACGAGACGATTTCAATTCCCATATCACAAACGTCCCGTTTCTAAGTAGTAATATGCCATCTTCTCCTGCCTATGGCGTTTTCATTTCAAAACTTATACGTTATGTCAGGGTATGCTCTTCTTATGAATGTTTTATTCTGAGAGTTAAACGACTAGCCAATAAACTACTTACACAAGGTTACGTTGTTGAACGCTTGGAGTCGTCGTTTAAGAAGTTGTATGGTCGATAGGAGGATCTTGTTAAACTTTATAAAGTTTCCCTCTCAGAGATATTAGATAGTATTCTGGATCACGGCCACAGACAGTGACTCCGCTTCACCAATCATGCTTTTCACCGAACTTAACCTCATCACCAAACTTGAACTTTTTACCGAATTTGACCCGTTCATCGAACTAGAAAGGTTTCCATGGAACATTTGCGACGAGCGTGGCATGCCAGCAAAAGTCCCTGACTCCTTCCGGACACCTGGTCTTATCCCGTTTGGGATTCGTTATTGTTCTTCATGTTGAGACCATTTGCACATCTAATTCGTCGTGTTATAATGGACTTGAGTTTTTCATTATTGATTGGTACTTCTTAAATTTTACTTAATGGGACGTTGAGTTAGGCAATCGATGGCGGTTGTATTACGACAACCGCGACTATTTAAGTAGTAATATCCCATTATCACCCGCATATGGAATTTATATTTCACAAATGATCCGATATGCAACTGCTTGTTCTAGATATGAACATTTCATATACAGAGGTAAACTACTCACTGACACAGAGCTATCGAAAACCGCGTTTGATGTAAACGTTCCGCAAATTTTACGGTCGGTATATTAGTCTTGTTTGCGATTACTGTTTCACTAAGTGAAGTGTTGAGTTACCTGTTCGATGGAGGTTGTTGAGACGTCTATACCAATTATGACGAGGATTCGTTCCTCACGTGTTTCATTTTAATTTGACTGTGGACTCATGACAACTGACACCCCCCCTCCACCCCTCTTGCTTTCAAGAGGTCCGTGTTTGTCCATTTTTATCCGATTTGTACCTATATCCTGGACATCCTAATGAGTTATACTTTATTATCTGAGATTTGTTTTATATTATTCCATTTGAATTAGACTGACTACCGTAGGGTTTGACTGATCAACAAGGGTTGCAATATCCAGAAGTCTGTCTTTGCCCTAAGTTTAACTGGAGAAAAACTAGGTTTAATTATTAAAAGTCTCGGATACCAAGGTTTACATCACTAGGATGTCCATGATATAGGTACAAATCTTGTAAAAAATGCACAAACGCAGACCTCTTGAAATCAATAATTGGGATCAGGTGCCAAGGAGAAAAAACTAGGTTTAACTCATTAATATTAGTGTCATAGCTGTATTCAACAGATTGTATATTATATCCTGGACATACTGAAGAGTTATGATCTGGTATCTGTGATTTTCAATCTTAATCATTTCTTAGGTTAAGATCTGATGTTAATGATGAAATGAAATTTATGTTTACAAAAAGTTTTAAGAAGAATTACTTACGTCAAATACAACCAAAATGCATATAACCAGGGTAGAGCAAGCCGAGCACAAAGCCACATACTTTGTCAATTTTTGCATATCTTTATTCTCCTTCAACTAATCCTTGATAATCCTGGAAATATAATGGAATGAAAAAGGAAGTAAAATATCATTTGATTATTTATATATATTAAATTTTAATACAAATTCCTTATTTGAAATTGATAATACAAGTTATTCTAATATATATATATATATTTTATTTGGCCGAGAGCACTTTCCACGTACATTTGATAGACTTGGGAATATTAGGGTTCATATTCATATTTTGATTTCGTCTTGTTCGTTTGATTCTTTTGATAAACTGAAAAGAATCATCGAAGTTAAACCATCTTTGTTATTTAATGTGCTGTATTCATGCTTTATGATTTCCCTTTTCTAATATACATTGTATGCTTGTCTCCTAAATGTGGTATCGTAATGCGTTGTCAACTTTTGAGTTATAAAATTAATGTCTCAAACATCAAACATATATTCTTAAGGCTTATTATTCGACTTATACAAACAGAAGGAAGACTGAACTTATGGAATTCCACTGTATTTATATCGTCCTGTTTGATTGTGTGTGTGCTTAAATGGTGTTTTACGCCACACTTATTTAATTTTTGTGGGAACCCGTTTGTAATGTTTTAGGAGAGAACCCGACAGTTACAATGAACCAAGGATTTACCATTGGGTTTCCGCAAGTAAACTGATAACTTTCCAAGAAAATCAGTTAAAGGTTTCAGCGGGACCCGAACCTGCGCTGACCAGAAGTGAGACACTTTATCGCTAAAAGTCCGATGATTTACTGACCACCTGGTCACGTGGTACACCCGGTCTGTTAATATCGAAAATGAATTTTCTTCCTTCTTTGAGACTAGTAATTTTTTGCCGAGATTTTACTACCGAGAGTAACGTCATGACGTTACGTAATACGGCCGTTTTTGTTACTAGTCTCAAAGAAAGATTTTTTTTTATTAATGAATATAGAATGCATGTTTATTTATTTCCTATTACGACAAAAAGAGTGCTACAAGAAGTTTACAACTAATTTAATTGCGACTTTTCGCCAACCAATTCTAAGTTCACAGACAGTAGCTGTGACCGAATCACTTCCAGGTTTTATGGAGGTTACTGTAGATGTAATATAAACTTATTTATTCTACAACGATTGAAAAACAAGTTCTTATAACTTATAAAAATCAGGTTCTGTGATGGACAGGCAGATCGGCCTCATCATTGCCGAGTCTAAGTTATGGTTCCTCATGAGCACATGCCTGTTGCCGAGTGAAATGCGATCATTCAACCCGCTTCAGGCTTCTTTCTTGACACAAGTAAGAGGATTTCCCCGAGGGTTATCTTTAGCAACCAATGAAAACCGTCGTCACAACAGTCTACCCAGAATGCATTGTTTGAATGCAAATGATATTTTTTTCGAATGCAAATGTATATTTTTTGAATGCAAATACATTTTTTTTTAATGCAAATGTATTTTTTTTGAATGCAAATACATTTTTTTAGAATACAATTTGTTTTGCATGCAAATGTATATTTTTTGAATGCAAATGTATATTTTTGAATGCAAATTATATTTTTTGAATATTGCAACGTTTGACACGCCATAGTGTCCTTCTTGAAGATTGCTTTGCCTTCATTCTTTCAGTCATTTTCATTACGTAGAGCTGTCATACAAGTTTTCGAGTCCTGGCCCCGAAGTCACCAAGTTTACTCAGTACTCAAGCTCAACCGACATTTCATGGTTTTAAGCCAAACCACAACTGAAATTTATTCTGAAGCTAAACATGTTTGTATGTTGATAACATACAATTCTATAAAGACGAAAGTTGTTGCTCATTTGGAGAAAACTTCAGAAATATTGAAAAATTGTTTGACTAGGTTGGCCTGCTAAATGTTTAGTACTGTACTCAACGTATAAATTTACTCCTTTTTATTGGAATATTATAAGAATGACAGAAAAAATTATATGTGAAGAATGAAACACAAAAATATGTTTCCTATACAAACGACTAGATCTATATAGTCAAAATAATGAAATAAAATTTGAGTTTGAGTATTGAGTTAATTTGGTAATTACGGGCCCTGACTTCCATTGCCTATTAAACGGCACTGATTCGAATTCGATTGAGGACTTAAAAAGGGGTCATTTTTGGCCAAAAGTCAAAAGCATTAATAGTTTCAAGATTTTCCAATGTAGGAAATATAGCTAAGGTATATCTTTTTATTTTGGTGCGTATATTAGGCCACAGTCGAGCATTATATCTGGTCTGAACTTCTCAAGTTTGACTGTCGCTGAGACTTCCTCAGCTGAATTTTTGTCAAAATCGGCATGTAATAGTGTGCAAACATTCCTAAAATACCTTGATATCTCGCATTCACACTCGAAGCGATATGTGTGTGTGTGTGTGTGTGTGTGTTAAGTTTAATTTCTCAGCTAATAAAAACGCTTGGTAGATGTAATAAACATTTTTGTAAGGCAACAAATTCGAAATCTTAATTATTTGGTATTTTTAATTCAGATAATAGCTGGAGTTCATGCATTTGAATCTCGCACATTTTGGAAACAATTTTCCATTTTTTTATAATATTTGTCCATGTTATCTTTAAACGATATATCAACTTTTAATCAAACTTTCAAACAACCGACTCATTTAAGGGTGATAGAAACAAAGTTTTTTTTAAAAAATATCTGGAACATACCTTTTGTAAAAATCTTAAAAACTCCAACAAACTTTACATCGGCACACTTCAACCTCTTCGTAGAAAACCCGCCAGAGTATTATTTTACGAGCCCGAAATCGTATACACCGTACCCTGTGTTCAGTATCGATTTAACTTACTCAAGATGACAAAAAAATTCACTGACTTCATATATGACTGAAAACCGCATTATTATATTCGGTTTGTTGTTACAATGTATATATTTAGCGCATGCTCATTGTACCTAAATTGTTCAAGTACATATATGTAACTGTGTATACACATATCTATTTTATGTAGGTTAGACTGGCGACATTTGTACTTCAATCATATTTTGTAAGTGATAATCAACTTACAGATGTTGCACAAAATGTTATAGGCGACCATACTCATAATGGCAGTCAATAAATGCCTAGTGAAGTATAAGATTTAATTATACGGGCGATTTTCATACGTTAATATATATATATATATATATATATATATATATATATATATATATATATATATATATATATATATATATATATATATATATATATATATATTTATGTATGTATTGGAATATATTAATTTTTTTACGGACCGAAGTGACGTATCGGATTATATTTTGTCACTAATTCCTGTTTATATATTGAAGTCATTCATTTCAATACCTGAAAGTTATAAACCAGTAGTTTACATTGATGCTATATACATGTATATAAAATTACGAGATATTTTAGAAGTCATTAAGACAGTGTTTTTTCATATTTGAACGATTTAGCCTATGTCTACCAGTAATATGGAAATCTGCAATATGCAAAATGTGAATCTGCGTAATGGAGAGTACATAAAGTAGAAATATTCTAAAAAGATTTAAAAATATGTGAAAACATTATCTTTATTCTTATAATTTTACAGATAAATTATATCTATGGATAATCTGCTGAATACAGTGTATGCATTTCATCTACATACCAAAGTTTAAGAGTATATTAGAGAAGATATTTCATGTTTAAAAAAAAAAAATGTTTAAGAAATGAGTTGGAATTGAATTTTGATTACCTCTTTACTAAGGTAATTGACGACGATGTTATAAAACATCGGAGACATGATCTGAGGTGTACACATATTACAATGCATATATTGAAGATTTGTTGTGTTGATAGGGGTGAAACTGAACTAAAAACTGTCAATTGGAAAACGAAAGTTATAAAAATGGTTCAATCTATGTTAATGTTGAAAGATGGCTTAAATTTAAACAAATATAAGTTTATATTTTTTGCTTTCTTGAATTTGAAGACTTCATATTCAGTAAGTGTTTTCTTAGTTTTTCTGTAAGTTATATGATCGATACGGGGATCTTGTTAAATATTACGAAATCCCCTTCTCAGGAATATTAGATTGCTCTACTCTTTACACAGCTATTCCACATGAAAAAAAAGAAATACTTTTTAGCATCATAGACAACTGTTTTTTTCACTAAAGGTGGTACCCGAAAATTTAAATATCTAGTGATTGGCTGTCAGGATACTTATTTTGTCCAACACCATTCTGAAATACACTGAAGTTGATATAAAAACATGCTGGAATTTCTAATAGACAATATATTTGTAATTTTCGGAGACGTGGTCTTTCAAAAAAAACTATCGGCATTCCTATGGGAACCAATCGTGCCCCTTATAAATAAATATAACTATGGTAGCTCAAAATCAGTATCGGTTGTTGGTACATCAAAGGAACATAATACGGACATGTGATTTTGAAGGATCTCGTCCTTTGTAAGTGGGCTACGAGTGTATGTAGGATTACCAGAATTCGTATTAAACCCCATTTCTTCTAATAAACAATTATAGTAATGCGCCTTACAAATAAAAACTATATTATTTGAGGCTTTGTCAGTAGTCCGAACCACTGGTCCGATGGTTCAAACCAATGGTTTAGTGGTACAAAGCAATGATAAAGCGGTCTTGTGATTTTAAACCAATTATGCGATTAACCGCAGTATATTGACCTTTAAATCACGTGACGACCCATCATCACATATCCATGTATAACAAAAGATCTTCTTTTCAATCTTCATCGATAGGTTTTGGAGTATGGATGCAGACATCAAAGACGAATTTAAGGTGGTGCTTGTGTCATTGAGTGCAGAGGAACTAGTCGAAATGATTAGAATTTAAACAGTAAATCCTTCACTCATGGAGATGTCACCAAATGCCAGTGAAGGGCTCAAATTTTGGCCTATGCTCGGCACTTATGGCAATTGAGCAGTGAGGAATCTTTAACGTGCCGACACCTACTGCGACAAGGGACCTCGGTTTTAACCGCCTCAGTCCGAAGGACAGGAAACCAACCTGCCGCCGACAGGACTCGAACTCACGACCTTATTAGTCGAGCACGCTACCGACTACCAAGTTTTAATATTAAGTGGCTGACTGTTGTCCTTGGTGTTGAAACTTAATTGAATCCATATGTTATTTATTAGTCATGAATTAAATCATTTTAATGCAACATAATGCTTTTATACTATATATTTTACTCTATCTCAGCATTACATGGATGCGCTCCGTGATCGGGTTCAGTGTACAGTGCGTTCGATTTACATGCACGTGAGAATTGCCGGCAAGGGGTTATTTCTTTGGTATCATCCCCCGTTGCCAATAACGGCGAACGTATTATATCACGTTCACGTGATTACTTGGGGTTATCTCTCTCGGAGGCGAAGTTTCGGTGACATATCCTTATTATCTTTTGTCATGTAACTGCGTTTAATTTAATCGTGAATAATTTAACAAACAAGAGGTATACACGTATCATTTTAGTGATGTTATTCAGGTCATATACCCCAACACACATTGATTTATCACGTTACAAGCAATTGTTGCCTAAAACTGTATACAAAGAGATCTATTGTGATAAAAGATTTATTTTTATTTTACTTGTAGAGAATTTGTTTCAATCCTTAAACACCCTCATAGTGACTTTCATCATTCTAACAAACCATATTAATCTATAACAAAAATCCAAATCTTATGATATGCTTGTTATTAGTGTTAACTCTTTTCAGCTGCTTCCATATGATCATTCCTCAATGTAATCTCCATTATAACAATCACTATAAAATCATAAATATAAAAAAATTAAACATTGCATCTCTTCTTCAGGTAGATTAGGTATAATCTCTTCTTGAATTAAATTATGTATAACATAACATGTATACTCCACCACATCATGATACACCACAATCCTTACATGGGTGAACCGGGATCGAATCCAATAATAATCTTATATTTATTACATTTTATCTTTTTTTAATTATGTTTTTTTATTCAATTGGAAAATGTCTAGTTAAAACCCATTTACAGGTGTGCCATCGAATGAAAATTCTCATTACAGATCTGAAATCGTGTCGTCGCGATATTTGTTTAATGTGTAACTACACGTTTTAAATAAAAAAAGTTTTAATTTGAATGTTCTGTTTCAAATTTCGTTTTAAAACACGTTTGTACTTGAATCAATTTCATTTGTTTATGTTAGAACTTGATTTAAAATGTTAAAAGTTGATTTAAACAATTTCGAACAGTACTCCACTTTTTAAATTATAGGTGTCTGGTTTTTTAACAGGTGTGTCATCGGATGAGAAAACTCATTAGTGATTGTGATATTTGTTCTAAATCGAATGACTATCATCTAGATGTAGTTGTAATCTATACAAAAGTAAAAAAAGAAACATTCCAATAAAGAAATTATTTCCTGTCTTTTGTTTCTTTGTCTGAAGTAAAGACCATTACAAAAATGAATATCATAAGATAAAAAAAGAAACATCCTCCTTCTTGTTACACTCAGAAATTCTTTAGAACCAATGAAATCAGTTTATTCATGATTTGATTAACATCCAGTCTTTGTAGAGTAATATTAAGGTCTATGATAAAGAGTTCTCTTATAAATTAACAGGATTTTATTATATCTACCACTTTTGTGTAAAACAAATCAAAGTATTTAAATATGAAGCAATATGGTGTTATAGAGGTGAAGCAAGGGGACAAATACTCCAAGTTAATTTGCAAAAATTTCAAACAATTTAAAGTTTGAAATAACCTCCTTTAATGGGTATTATTACATTCATATTAACAAGAAAGGGATAACTATTAGTTCAGCTTTGATTGAATTAGAAGAACTGGTGAACATTCTTCCAACAATACAGACAACGCTACCACTGTAAGAGGTATGTAATTTCAAGAAAAGTAAATATATAAAGAAATTTATAGATGTTATACTTGTTTAATATCTTTCATTAATTCATCAACAACAGTAACAACTTCACATCAGCAACGACAACAACAGCTGCAACATCAACAGCAGGAAGAACAACCAATGTTCCATCAGTAAACCCAGCAGCAGCAACCATGACAACAACTCTTCCCACCACAACATCAGCAACACAACATAAGGAAGAAGACGAATTTCCACAATACCTTTAGCTTTTTTAGCAAACTCGGGATCTTGTAAGTAATTATATTGTATTAAAATGACTAGTTTCACAAATTTTGCAATGGATAAATCCGGATTTATATATGATATTAATAGTGATTTTGAATTTTTAACTGTATACATTAGGAAACTTAATTGCGAATGTAATGGTTTTACGGATGCTACATTATTTGTTTAACTCATTTTAATTTCAATGTTAAAACATTATTATTCTGATTTATCTTTATATGCTCAATTTGTTTTTTTAATGAGATTTTACACCACAATATTTATAAATTCACATGTACATCAGCTTTTAGATTTCAGTTCAGTGTTTAATGAAAGTGGAGAAGAATATAATATAAATGCCATTTAAATTTTTTAATTGAGTTAAATTCTATATAAAATTAATTTGAAATCTACAATATCTAGATAAATTACTTTAAAAACAAAATATACATCTCATGTTTTTATTTTATAATGTCCAAAGGCAACAGTATCACAGCCATTAGGTAATACATAGCGTTTATCGTCAAAGGGAGATAACTCTAATTTGTTTATTTATAAATCTATAAACAATAACTTCGCATTTTTCCGTATTTCTCTTTGATATAATCATAATGGAAATTATACATGAGTGTTTAGGATTTATCTAAAATTGAAAATCCAACGTGAATGGTTTTATTTAATAACAATTTGACCTTTTTATTTCCTACACCAATCAAATCTACGTTGAAAATTTCATATCTATGAAATGATGGTTACTTACAATATAGGATTCCCATGTGAGGCCGCATTATGTTTGGAATTAAAAGGGGTTAGGACCCATAGAGGCCCTAAAAGGGCCAAAAGCACCAAATCTTTGTACATCTTTAAAAATCTTCTCATGAACCAATGATCAGATGACTTTCAAATGTTGTATGCATAATTGTAAAATCAATATCTACAAAGTTTGCCAGCGAAATTGAAATCTGTCGATAGACGAGCCACTAGGGGGCGCTTCAGTAACACATGATTCTATTACAATTTGTATAATAACAAAAAACTGATGCACTTTTTGTATACAAAGATACAAGAAAGTTGTTAGGAATTATCTAGGGATTATTTTGGCAAAGTTTCAAGGTCATGGGGTTAAAGGTCACGGTCACAGGCACCTAGTTAAAGAGAAAACTTTTTTGTGAAATTTTCGACATTATTTTACTACTTTTCCAGAATTATTGGGCGAATTTAAACTAAACTTGACAGGAAGTATAACTATGTAAAGCTGCATAAAGTTTATGTATGAAAACTGGCTTGGACCAAACATGGCTACCATGGCTAAATATAGAACAAATGAGTCAGCAGACATTTTTGATTTAATACATGTATCTCCAAAATTATTAAAGCTAGAAAAAACACACATATAAAGTTCTACAAAAATATGGCTGAAATTGCCGAGTCGACTTTTATTGGAATTACTCCCCCCTCTTTAGTGTATTTCTCATGTTTTGGACAGTTTTGTCATATTATCTTGAAAAGTATAATAGATGAAATAGATGAAAAAAGCAAAAATATTCAGCAAAAAAGCTCTACAAAAAGTCAATATAGCCGAAATTTTCAGGTCGACCCTTAAGGGAGTTTTTTCCATTTTTCATGTTTGGGCTGTTTTATCCTATTATTCTGGAGGCTAATTTTAACCAACTTATAGCATCCCCCTGTGAAGCCGCATAACGTTTGTGAATTAAAATGGCCTAGGACTTTTAGGGGCCCCAAAAAAGGACCAAAACTTAGAACATATTTAGAAATCTTCTTCTCATAAACCAATGATTATATGACTTTTAACCTCTGTATGCAATATTGTACAGTCACTATCTACAAAGTTCGCGAACTAAAATCTGTCAATAAACAGTCCAATAGGGTGTTTTAATAACATAGGGTACAGTTGTATGCAAATGGCTTAATAACTGAAAGCTGATGGACTGACTGTATACAAAGATATACGCCCAAAAAAAGGATAAAAAAGGAATAAAACTTGAACATCTATTACATTTTATATTCATGATTTTAAAGTCAATATCTACAAAGTTTTAAATGATATCTGTCCATTAATGGGCCACTAGGCGGTACTGCAGTAACATAAGGTACAATTTCATAGAAATGGCATAATAACAAAAATTGATTTACCTTTTGTACAAAAATATATATGATAAAGATGTTTGGAATTATCTAATAATATTTTGACAAAATTTCAAGGTCAAAGGTCAAGATGACCGACACCTAATTGAACAGACATTTTCTCAAGAACCAGGGGACTAATTTGAACCAAACTGACAAGGAAGTTCTCCACATGAAGCTTCATGTTTGCAGATAGGGGTCCTAGAAGGAGTAACGTTTTGGTTTTATTTTACTCAGGTGACCGTTAAGGCCCATAGGGCCTCTTGATGTATGAATTCTTCGATTATCTTTCCTTGTATTCACTATGATGCATTCATTGTATGTGTTGCATCTGTATATAAGTGTTTTTGTGCAAAAAAAATTTAAAATATTTTCATATGATATTGAGAATATTATTAAGAATATTACTAATCCTGCAGTACTTGTAAATGTATGCAGAACACCAGTCCATGATAAGAAGTAATGATAAAATCATGATTCCAAGATTTAATTATCTATTCAGCTGTAATTTTTACTTTCATTTATCATTTCAAACAAGATGACATAGAACTGGTTCGACTTAGCAATAATAATAATATATATTATTATTATTATTATTTACATATGATTATATGATTCTAGCAAAATAAATAGGACCTTGGCTAGGTAGCAGTATTTTACATTTTCTTTTATTCTTTTTTTTCATTTGTTTTACTACCTGCTGTCTTATTTATCGCCATTCATTCCGATATATATTTACAATGATAATTTCATAAATCACTTACGGCCATTGAGCAGTGAGGGATCTTTAACGTGCCGACACCTACTGTGACACGGGACCTCGGTTTTTACTGTCTCATCCAACAGACAGGAAACCTGCCGCTGGCTGGACTCAAACTCACGACCTCACGACCAAGAGTCGAGTGTGCTACCGACTGAGCCAGGCCGGCTCATGTATTTGTTATGGACGGGGTAGTACTTAATCATTTATATGCAATATCAATAAGTAAAATGAATATTGAGAAAAAAAAGATAAAAATAAACTACACATGCAGATATACGTACACATTACATTTATTCTTGTCGTTTACCATCAAAGTGAGACAGTCCATAGCACGGTCAAAAAATTTTAGTACTTCATGTAAAGCTGATGATTCTCTGTATAAGTAAAAAAAAAACCACTATTGGCATAATTTAAACAACAATTAAACAAAAATCAGACTTTGTGAAACTGAAATTGAGTACATATAAAAGAACCGTTTCTAAATTCCACCATTAAACTATTTATCTCGTTTCAACAAAACATAAAATTATTTACATAATTACAATCCATACCATGTGTCCTGTGTTTTGTTTCGCATAGAAGCTGTAAACTGTACACAAATTTATTGTGTTCAACTTGAATGTTACTCTACTTAGGTTTCACCGTCTGTGTTTATCCTTGTAAATCACTGTATCCAGTTGTAACCCACGGTGCTCAGGGTAGATTCACCCACGTTTTTATTCATAGTACATATTATTCAATGATTCTTGACACAACAATATTTATAAATTCACATGTACATCAGATTTTAGATTTCAGTTCAGTGTTTAATGAAAGATGAGAAGAATATAATGTAAATGTCATTCAAAATTTTTAATTGTGTTAAATTCTATATACAATTAATTTGAAATCTACAATATCTAGATAAATTACTTTAAAAACAAGCTATACGTCCCATGTTTTTATTTTATAATCTCCAAAGGCAACAGTATCACAGCCATTAGGTAATACATAGCGTTTATCGTCAAAGGGAGATAACTCTAATTTGCTTATCGTATAAATCTATAAAAATAACTTTGCATTATTTCCGTATTTCTCTTTGATATAATCATAATGGAAATTATACATGAGTGTTTAGGATTTATCTAAAATTGAAAATCCAACGTAAATGGTTTTATTTAATAACAATTTGACCTTTTTATTTTCTACACCAATCTAGTCTACGTTGAAAATTTCAAATCTATGAAATGATGGTTTTGCTACAAGTTTTTTAAGTTCTTTTCTTTTTATATCAATTTTATGTCTTTGTGTTTAAGATTATTCGGAAAGCTTTTTCCACAGATGGAATTATTCTTAGTTTAAAATAATCTTTTTCGAATTCGTATTTAATCATCTAATAAGACAATAATGTGTTTTATCACCCTGTTGTAGGTAAAGCAAATGTACAGCACGTCTTGCCTGACGTATCTTTGCTACATACAGTTGAAAAATTTCTTCTTTTTTTTCATAACCAAATGCATTACATGTAGTAGAAATATCATTTTGTTTTTCAAATTTGTTATTTTGCGCACGATAACGTACACCCGTCATGTCTAATTCGTGTTCAAATTTCTTATAGTTACTTACAAGTTCTGGAAAACTTATACCCGCCATGTTTAATTCGTGTTCAAATTTCTTATCGTTACTTACAAGTTCTGGAAAACTTATACCCGTCATGTCTAATTCGTATTCAAATTTCTTATAGTTACCTACAAGTTCTGGAAAACCGGTTGATGGATCCAGCGGATGAAGAGATGCCAAAACCGACCATACAAAACACTTGTGATCATCATTGTTCATAACATTTACAATTGTACTGTATTATACCGTGCAAATATCTTTGGTGTAGGTGCGTGTGATGATCCTGATAATGGTAAGTAGTGTTAAGCACTTATTTCTAATTTCACTATTCTTGTTAATGTCCATCCAGATCCATCCGTAGGTAGTCCTCAAACACTTTTCAAATATTTTTTGAAAAGCCGCATTAATTTCATGTAATGAAAATGCTTTCGCTAGGTAAAAGAATGTTCGTTTTACTTCGAAAATGTGGCCATGCATTCTGTTTATTCCCATCCTTGTCGGTTTTTTCAAGTTCTACGGAAACACACATATACCATTTGATTCAGTTTAAGGATTTGTTTCTATGAGTCTTAATAAATCCATATCATCATCATCGTTTGGATATACGTTTCTAATATTGGCTAATCCATTTAAACTGCTTTCATCAATGTATCTATGTCTAGTGTAGGGTTCTTGAATCACCCCACCTTCTTGTTCAGTTACAGGTGAGACGAGTTCTGTAACTAGAGTATATATTTCAGGAGGTTGTAGTTGCAAAGGTTCCAACACTAGGGAATAAACACGTGAAGGTCCTGCCAACATAGACTGACTACGTATGGGAATCGACGTAGATGTTTGAATATGTGAAGGTTCAGCCATTGAAGAGAGTGGGCTCATTGCGGGTGTGACGGGTCGACAGGGGATGCTTACTCTTCCATGGCACCTGATCCCACCTCTTGGTTTCCAGAGGTCCCTGTTTGTCCATTTTTGACGGATTTGTATCTGTGTCATGGGCATCCTAAAGATTTATACTTTGGTATCTTAGATGTTTTATGTATTCTTCACACCTAATCAGGTTATGCCGAAATGATTGGGGAATGTTCCGTCATATGCACAATAAAGAACGACACAGAGCGTTCAGCGTAGCTGTGGGATTTAGCTCTTGACGTACACGTCGTTCCATTTCATCCCAAAAATATAGGCGATAAATCCGGTGACATCGAACGCTAGGGTAGCACACTCAAGTTCTGCTGCTTTTGGTAGTCACTAACAATGCGTGCGGTGTGCGGTCGTTGGTTGTCCTGCTGCAGAATGACGTTAAGCTGGTTGTTGTGCATGAATGGTATAACATGCTGACGCTATCTCGTATCGGTAGCGTACGCCGGTAAAATTGCCCTCCAATAACACCAAAGGGGTGGTTCCATGTGTTATAATTCCACCCAAAACCGTAACCCTCCCTCCGCCGAATTGGCGGCGCTAAATAACGCAGGCGTCAATATAATGTTCTTCTGCACGACGGTAAGCCCGAATACGACCTTCACTGCTAGATGACATCTCGACTCGTTTGTACACAGAAAAGTAAACAGCCTTACTCTGTTATTGAAATGACGCTGTCTCCTACACCACACTATCTTCGGAACACGGTGACGCCGGAGCAGAACAGGACGGATAGCAGGACGTCGAGGATGGATGTTGGTCTCCCGCAGTCTGTTTCTTACGTACGAGGACTTATCCGTCGATGCCCCGGGATAATTCTAGCAGTCAAAGAAGCCGATTGGAATCGATTACGCAAATGCGTCACATGCGGACGACCTGATCGTGGGCTGTCCCGAACGGTGCCATTTTGCTGATATCGTCTCCATAAAGCATTTACAGTATTTATATGAACTCTAAACTACCTAGCCACATTGCTTTGAGACATCCAAGCTTCCAGCAACCAAATATCACGCAAACGATCATTTTCAGTCATGCGAGGCATTTCTCAATCAAAATTTTATACCAAAAACCAAGTTTTGTTTTCTGTTTCACTGAATACTGTCAATGAATGCGAGAAATTCTTATCGACTACTAACCAGGTGTCGCTTAGCCAAGGACATTAACCCCACAAACAATTAATGTGACCTGAGACATGAAATGTGAATGAATTGTTTGTTTGAAAGGAAAACACAAATGAATCAGATGCAATCAATCAGAAGTGATTAACACTAGTTATACATTTATAAAATAAACAAATTAGGGTTATCTCCCTTTGATGATAAACGTTACGTATTACCTAATGGCTGTGATACTATTGACTTAGGTCATTATAAAATAAAAAACATGAATTATATAATACATCCTTTTACATTTATTTGTTGATTTACAAAGCTTTATTGATTTGATTTGAATTATATAAAACTTATTTTACTTATTTACAATCTGTCTTTATTATTATTAACCATCTCTTGTGCACAGCATGTGTATAGCAATCTCGAGATCTTGTATCCTGTATAGTCTACTTTTTAAAATATAAGGTATGGTTTATCTGTATTTTGTTATGGGTGCAAAACAGATGGTTAAGCTCCCAAAATATCAACTTTTCTAAAGAAAAATTCAGCATCTAATGGTAACTTTGGTGACATATTTGTAACATTTTTGATAAAATGAAAGGGATAGGCAGTTTTTAGATTTCCTATGCCGCTATATATAAATATAATTATTCTATTGTGGTTATTAAAAGATTCAAAAGAATTTTTCCTTCTTATAAAACAATTTTCTAGATTTATTCATTACAAAATTTAATTAACTTTTGTACTAATTTTGTTGCTGCTGTTGATGGGCTTGATGTTGCTTATAATGATGGGCTTGTTGTTGCTGCTGTTGATAGGGTTGTTGCTGCTGCTGATAATGATGATAGATTTGTTGTTGCTTATGTTGATGGGGTTGTTGTTGTTGCTTATGTTGATGGGGTTGTTGTTGTTGCTTCTGTTGATGGGCTTGATGTTGCTTATAATGATGGGCTTGTTGTTGCTGCTGTTGATAGGGTTGTTGCTGCTGCTGATAATGATGATAGATTTGTTGTTGCTTATGTTGATGGGGTTGTTGTTGTTGCTTATGTTGATGGGGTTGTTGTTGATGCTGTTGATTGGGTTGTTGCTGCTGATGATGATGATGGGCTTGTTGTTGCTGCTGTTGATGGGGTTGTTGCTGCCTTTTAATGGGTTTGTTGTTGTTGATACTGTTGATGGGGGATGTTGTTGCTGCTGCTGATGATGATGGGCTTGTTGTTGCTGCTGTTGATGAGGTTGTTGCTGCTGATACTATTGATGGGATTGTTGTTCCTGTTGTCGATTGGATGTCTCCCCAATTTTCACCTCAATCACACCATACTGCTCCTTATTTTCGTTCATTTTTGGCGCAAAGTGGTGGATATAATAACATTTCTCCAATTTATAAGAGAATTCATTACCATAGACAACATTACTCCACAAAGACTGGATATTAATTAAATCATGAATAAACTGTTGTCATTGGTTGTACAGAATTTCTGAGTGTAAAAAAGGAGATTTCTTTTTTTATCTTATAATATTCATTTTCGTAATGGTTTTTACTTCAAACAAAGAAACAAAAGACAGGAAATAATTTCTTTGTTGGAATACTGTTTCTTTTTTTTCTTTTGTATAGATTACAACTACATCTAGATGATAATCATTCGATTTAGAACAAATATCACAACGGCACGATTCCAATCCTCCAATATCACTAATGAGTTTTCTCATCCGATGACATACCTGTTAAAAAACCACACAACTATAATTTTAGAAAATGCAACTTTTAACATCAACAAATGAAGATGATTCAAGTACAAACATGTTTTAACACGACATTTCAAACAAAACATTCAAAATAAAACTATTCGATTTAGAAAGTATGGTTACATTAATTATTATACAAATATCACAATAACACGATTTCAGATCTGTAATGGGATTTTTCATTCCATGATACATATGTTAAAGTGTTTTAACCAGAGATTTTCCAATTGAATAAAAAAGATAATTAAAAAAAGATAAAATGTAATAAATATAAGATTTTTATTGGATTCGATCCCGGTTCATCCATGTAAGACTCCACGACGCTACCCATTACATGTTTGTAATTCAATGTAATTATGGTAGTGTTAATAGTAATTTATTTTATTTCAAGCGTTATTTATTTAAAAGATTACAGTTTAACTGACAATTAAATCTAATGTATATATTTAAAAATGATTCTTTATATAAAATATAGGACTAAAAGCTATATCTCAACTTATTTTGTAATGATACTATTAACCTATGGGGTGTGATTTGTATTAGCTACATTGGTAACACGATGTGGAATTGTGGGGTACCACGATATGGGGGTGTATACATCTTATGTTATACATAATCTAACTCAAGAAGAGATTATACATTTTTTTATATTTGTGATTTTATATTGATTTTTAGAGTGGATTCTTATTATTTTTTGTTTTGATATTAATTTTATTATTAAATCGAAATACAATGTTTATATATATATTTATCCATATGTGTGTGTGATTATATATTGTTTTCAGATATATATTTTTTGATGAACAAAATTTTTCTTTGTTCTTTTTTCGTGCAATACATGTGCTTGAAACAGATTTCAATTAATATATATATATATATATATATATATATATATATATATATATATATATATATATATATATATATATATATATATATATAGAGTGAACCCTCTTTACAACGACCGTGTTTCTTCCCTGGTAGGAATGACGTTATATCGAATTTGTCACTGTAACGAATTTGATGTAGTGGGCATTTCATAGTTGGCTCCCTTGAGTATCATTTACGCATATATGTACATGTAAATAAATAAACATACAACAACAAATATCATTATTTTATTTCATACTATTTTCAGCCTTTTACTAGTCATATTTATGCATGTTAATATTGTAAACATCAATGCACAATTATTTTTTTCTGTCGCATATCGTAAATCGGTGATGTCGTGAAATGCACGGATCATGTACAAAACGCCCGAATGTAATAGTAGATCTCCTGATTCCGAGTTAAATTCATTATTTTTTAAATAAAAGGCTCACCGATTGCGGTTCACAAATAAAGTTTTCCTAAAATGTCTACGATTATCGTAAGTATTGAAGTATTTCAAAGATCCGCTATTGAAACCACATCGGCACGGACATGTAGCGTAACGGAACTTGTCAACAATATGTTTATTTAGTTATTTATTTATCTTTTTTTTGTTTAATTTGTACACAGTTTGTATTTCTCTTCTTGTCGCTTGAGTTCTAACGAAACCTACTGCCTACTCTATAGGTAGGGATGATTCAAGCGCTAATCGTTGACACCTATCAGTGCAGATTAAGAACAATTGACGGTGTAATTGTTATATTGACACAATTATTTTTACCTGTGATCTCAACCGTGACGAAAATCTAGACTGAAAACAATAGCCGGATTAGCGGGTGGGATGTACTGCAATGTTATGCCGTTGTAAAGAGTTTATTTACATTGAGTTTTGTACATTTGTTCCCGGAATCTGATGTCGGAGTCGGATACCGAATATTCCGTTGTAATGAGTACTTTTTATGTACATGTACATTTGTTCCCGAGCAATTCTTGTCGGATACCGAATATTCCGTTATAATTGATGTCGTTGTAAAGCGGGTTCACTGTATATATATATATATATATATATATATATATATATATATATATATATATATATATATATATATATATATATATATATATATATATATATCATTGTATTTCGAAATATACTTCTACATCCATTCGATCTCACAGGAAATGATGACTTTAGAAATGTTGAAAGTCAGTATGAGGTTGTTTAAGGATGGAAATAACATACTGAACTCCATTATAATGGACATCGCTTATCACAGGCTGTTTAAGCCTGCACGCGTTACAAACGATGACTGTTCTAAACAGAAACGTCTTTTCCTTAAACTTAAATTTACAAATAAAGGCATAGACGCTTTAAACATTGGCAATGTTCTAAATTACAAAAAAGTTCAGTCCTGTATTCCACCATATTTTAAACTGAAGAGCACGCCTTGCATTTCATATAGCTATACACCTAGCATCGCATCCAAGCTATTCAATTACAAACAGGTTTTGCAGTGCCTAGACATCAACCATCTTCTACACAACACTGTCACATGTTCATGTGCTTCATCTCCTTTCCAATACAATACTATCGGGCATGTCATTACCGGCGACGTTTCTATTGTTGAAAATGAAAGCCTCAAAAATCTTATTTTAAGGGGCCCCTAAATACCGGGAAGCCCGTTCCTTTAATTGGCGTCAGAATTTCAGTTTAGTTATGGATTCTGTCGAAGATTATGCCAGACGATGGGCCAAACATGAAGACGTAGAACCAGACACTTTGTCTGAATGGCTGAAAGCCATACGATGGTTGATAAAATCTCGTATTCGAAAACTTAAAGGAACTATGAAAACACGTTTATCCCTCTGTATTTAATGATCCAGAAGTAGTAACTGAACTGGATAGGTTACATGACCAATATGTACTGGTACCAGCAGACAGAGCCTCAAATAATATAGTTTTTATTTGTAAGGCACATTACTATAATTGTTTATTAGAAGAACTTGGGTTTAATACGAATTCTGGAAATCCTACATACACACGTAGCTCACTTTACTTTCAAAGGACGAGATCCTTCAAAATCACGTGTCCGTATTACACTCATTTGATATACCTACAACGGAGACCGATTTCGAGCTACCACATTTATACTGGATAGCTAAACTTCATAAAAACCCATATAAGCAAAGATACATAGCAGGATCCAGCAAATGTTCTACCAAACCTTTATCTTTACTCCTTACCAAGATATTGACAGCTGTTAAGGAGAAACTTCAAAAATACTGTACAGTTGCTTATTCCAGAAGCGGTGTGTAAATCAGATGTGGATACTTAAAAATTCTAAACAGCTTTTAGAAAATTTGAAGGCACACAATTTTTCTCGAATTCACAGTATCAAAACTTATGATTTCTCAACTCTTTACACTACTATTCCACATAAAAAATTAAAAGAAAGGCTTTTTAGCATCATAGACAACTGCTTTTTCACTAAAGGTGGTACCCGAAAATTTAAAATATCTAGTGATTGGCTATCAGGATACTTATTTCGTCAAACACCACTCTGATTCTACACATAAGTATACTGAAGTTGATATAAAAAACATGCTGGAATTTCTAATAGACAATATATTTGTAATGTTCGGAGACGTGGTCTTTCAACAAACTGTCGGCATTCCTATGGGAACCAATTGTGCTCCTTTATTGGCCGACCTGTTCCTTTATTCATACGAAGCAGACTTCATTCAGAGACTGCTGAATCAAAAGAAGAAAAAGTTAGCGGTGTCCTTTAATTTGACATTTAGATATATCGACGACGTTTTGTCAATTAATAATGACAATTTTCATACATATGTCAATGCGATATATCCCAGCGAACTAGAAATTAAAGATACAACAGAATCAAGTACACACGCTTCATACTTAGACATTTTACTTAATATCAACACAGACGGGAAATTAGCAACCAAGCTATACGATAAACGCGACGATTTCGGCTTTCCCATCGTAAATTTTCCACATTTAAGTAGTAATATCCCTCACTCACCTGCATATGGAGTTTATATTTCACAAATGATCCGATATGCCAGGGCGTGCACAACATATGAAGATTTCATATACAGAGGTAAACTACTCACTGACAAATTATTGACACAGGGATATCGAAAACCGCGTTTAATGTCAACGTTCCGCAAATTTTATGGTCGGTATAATAGTCTTGTTTGCGACTACTCTGTTTCACTAAGTGAAATGTTGAGCTGCCTTTTCGTTGGCGGTTGTTGAGACGTCTGTACCAATTGTGACGAGGATACACTCCTCACGTGTTTCATTGGACTTACTGTGGACTCACGGCGGGTGTGACCGGTCGACAGGGGATGCTTACTCCCCCATGGCACCTGATCCCACCTCTTGCTTTCCAGAGGTCCGTGTTTGTCCATTTTTACCGGATTTGTATCTATGTCCTGGACATCCTATTGATTTATACTTTGGTATCTGAGATTTTTATATTCAAGGATCATAAATTTCCAACTTGAATTTGCAGTTTAAAATGCTTATGTCTCGTATCAAATTTCTGTTTTTCATGTTCAGAGAGAATAAGTTTGTAGTATTCACTATATACATGTACAATGACACGGTTTAATTGAAAATTGCTGTTATTCGGCTATCAGTCATCTTGAGCTTGGTGCCAAATAAACGAAGTGAGATTTTACGTCACCTCGTTATTACATCGATAATCGGACTTTATCGTCTTGACGATATATAACTTTCGAAAGCCTTGAAATTTTTCCTTTTGTTCGTGATACAATGCTGAAGATTTCAGGTGAACACCAACTAAATCTGTTGAAAAAAATACAATTAATAATAATATCTATGGGGAAATTATTATATTTTTGGTTACGTTTAAGTGTTAAAATTAAACATCTTACTAGATATTCTTTAATCATAAATGGATTAACTTCAAAAAGTGTAGAGCATATGATTTATACCTTAAATAAGTCTTTGACTATCTTTTTATAAATAATAGACTAAATTCCGAACATTTTTTTTTGATTTTGTTTCCTTAGTTACAGTGGGTATTCTTAGACGGATTTGGGAATACATTTAGGAGATTTATAATTTGACCTTAATATACATATATTTTGAATTCAAGTTCACCTGATCAAGTGCTTCGGATAGAAATCTTACTCTCATGTACCCTACGCGGAACACCTTGTGGGTTTTAGACAGATTTGTTGTTCGTCATAGGGAACTCTCCGAGGTGTACCAAACAGAAACATAAGAAAAATTTCAGATCACAACTGACGGCATTTTCACTTTCCTGAGGCAGATGAAATGAAGTCTTTCTTGATTCTTTTTGTGGGTATAATATATAATCTATCGCTCTGGTTGTAGGAAAAAAATGACTATTTGATCATCCATGACATGTCATTTTCCCGATGCCTTTGGTAAACAACATGTCTCCCTACAACCAGGATAATGACTGTATAGTGTTACTTTAAAACTGTGCTCATTGTTTCAATTTACATATCAGTAGTGAATAACAATTAAATCCGAGTTAAACACGAACACGTAATAAATTAACATGTTTTATTCATGTGTTAGAATCAATTATCGTGATAAATATTTGTTTAACCAATATGTTGATTTAATCTTAAGTAGTAGTATCCCACAATCACCCGCATATCGAGTGTATATTTCACAAATGATCAGATATGCCAGGGTGTGTTCAACATATGAACATTTCATATGCAGAGGTAAACTACTCACTGTCAAATTATTGACACAGAGATATCGAAAACCGCGTTTGATATCAACGTTCCCCAAATTTTACGGTCGGTATAATAGTCTTGTTTGTGACTACTCTATTTCACTAAGATGGCGGTTGTTGAGACATCTGTACCAAATATGACGATGATTCGTTCCTCACGTATCTCATTTTAATTTGACTGTGGACTCACGGTGGATGTGACCGGTCGACAGTGGATGCTTACTCCTCCATGGCACCTGATCCCACCTCTTTAATTCGAGAGGGCCGTGTTTGTCCATGTTTTACCAAATTTGTAACTATATCCTGGACATCGTAATGATTTATACCTTGGTATCCGATACTTTTTATATTTCAAGCATTTACGACACATAAACACCGTATAAAACAATCTATCACACATACTTGTTGGGGTGATTTATATTTTTCTGTAGATTTCACGTTACTGATGTGTTTTTCCTTTCTGGAAAAAAGTTGTCGTCGTTCGTTTGTTGTAGTGAACATGTGTGACGTGAATAGTATAGGGAACTTTAGAATGTATGTACGTTTTTGTGTGCGCTACAACAATAATTAGCTCCGTGGTCGAGTGGTTAGAACACTGCGCTTTAAATAGTTAAGTGTCACCTTATGTCGCACAGGATGGAGTCTTAGTGGATTCTAAGTTGATTTTGTGACGTTTGTCAGTTTACTTGAGGAAGTTGGCTTATTTGACGGTCGATAAAACTATAGTGGCAATGTCTTCTGTTACCCGTTGATTCCTCTTCATTGATTCTGATTTATGCTTTGGCGTCAGTACAAAGTATGCGTATGCGCTGCTCCTAGACAGAAGGTTCCACCTGCCTTCACGAATCAAATTGAGATTACCTGGGTCTACTTCTGTAGTATTGTGCTTTTTACGTTTTACGTACCATTAGGGCTCTGACAAGAGGCCCAGTGGGTCTTGATGGTCGCCTGAGCAAAACATAATTAGCTTCCAGAAGCATTGAAATGATAATAACTGCCCTATTGACTTATTTGTAGATCTTTGCATGCCGTACATTTGCTTCATTCACTTTCTCTCTATCAATTATACTTTTCGAGACAATGGGGCAAGAATTTCCTGTCAAGTTTAGTCAAATTAGTCCACCGTATCTTAAGAAGAAGTCGAAAATGTCTAAACTTTGACAAACAACTTATATTTTCGGTTTACTTATATGTCTGTGACCTTGACCTTTGATCCCATGACCTTGAAATTTTGCAACTCTTTACTTACGTGTCTGTGATCTTCACCTTTGATCCCATGACCTTGAAATTTTGCCATATATCTTTATATACAAAAAGTCAATCAGTTTTGAATTATTAAGCCATGTGTGTACAACTGTACCCTATGTTATTCAAGCACCCCCTTGTTGACCGTTTATTGACCAATTTCATTTTTACTCGCAAACTTTGTAGATACTGATTGTATAATCATGCATACTAAATTTGAAGTCATCTGATCATTGGTCCATGAAAAAGAAGACTTTTACGAATGTACCAGGTTTTGGTCCTTTTTGGCCACTTTTGGAGTACCTATGGGTTCTAGCCCCTTTTCATTCGTAAATTTAATGCGGTGCGGCTGCACAAGGGGATGCTATATGCCAAGGTTAGTTAAAATTGGCACAATTGGCATGTGTAAATGTTAACGACGCACGATCACAGACAAAAGACGGTCGCAATAGGTCAGTAACTTTGTAGATACTGATTATACAATCATGCATACACAATTTGAAGTCATCTGATCATTGGTTAATAGGAAGAAGATTTTTAAAGATATGCCAAGTTTTGGTCCTTTTTGGGTCTTCTCGGGCCCCTATGGGTCCTCCCCTCTTTTCACTTGCAAATTTTATGAGGCTTTACATGGGGATGCTACATGCCAAATGATCCTTAAAAATTCCTTCAACTTTCTCATATATTTTTGTATACAAAAAGTCAACCAGTATTGAGTTATAAAGTAAAAATGAAGAAGTACCAATTGATAATCGAAACCCAAGTCCATTATAACACGACGAATTAGATGTGTAAATGGTCTCGACATGAAGAACAATTGCGAATCCCAAATGGGATAAGACCAGGTGTCCGGAAGAAGTCAGCGTCTTCTGCTGGCATACCGCACCCGCCGCAAATGTTCCATGGAAACCTTTCTAGTTCGATGAACGGGTCAAATTTGATGAAAAGGTCAAGTTTGGTGAAAAGGTCAAGTTCGGTGAAAAGCATGATTGGTGAAACGGAGTCACTGTCTGTGACCGTACTCCAGAATGCCATCTAATATTATTGAGAGGGGGGGGCATCATAATGTTTAACAATATCCCCGTAAAACCATAAAACTTCTTAAACGACGATTTCAAGCGTTCAAAAAGTAACCTTGTGTAAGTAGTTTATTGGCAAGTCGTTGCGATCTCAGAATAAAACATTCATAAGAAGAGCATGCCCTGGCATAACGTATAAGTTGTGAAATGAAAACGTCATAGATAGGAGAAGATAGAATATTACTACATAGAAATGGGATGTTCGTGATATGGAAATTGAAATCGTTGCGTTTGTCACAAAGGGAGGTGTGAAGTTGACCGTCCTTTTCAATCGAAAGGAGTAAATCTAGGTAAGAAGCAGATGTTGTGCTCTCTGTCGTCTTCTTGATCTCTAGCCCAACAGGATACATCTGGCCGAGGTAATTCTGAAATTCTGAATTATTTATGGACAAAACGTCGTCGATATACCTTGTAAGTAAAAATGAACCGAGATGTTAACTGTTTGTTTCCTTCGGAGAGCAGAGACTGTATAAATTCCGGTTCATATGAATACAAAAAGATGTCAGCCAAGAAAGGTGCATAATTGGTACCAATTGGAATGCCGACAATGTTGGAAAACTTTTTCCCGCAAAAACCACGAAGATGTTGTCTACCAGAAACCCCCCCCCCCCCCCAGCGTCTTGATAATATCGTCTTCAGTGTAATTGTTATTGGAATGAGAGTGTTACTTCACAAAATAAGGTTCCTCGTGACCTAACACTATATATTTATATTACCATATGTATAAAACTATACCCTATGTCATTCAAGTGCCACCTATTGGCTCATTTGTCGACATATTTCGTTTATATTTGAACACTTTGTAGATATTGACTATATCATTCATACAAATTTAAAAGTGAAGACGATTTTTTAAGATTACCATGTTTTGGTAATATTTGGTCCCATTTCGAACCTCTAAGGTCCTAGCTCCTTTTCATTCGCACTCTTTATGCGGTTTCACATGGGGATGCTACATTCCACGTTTTCTTAAAATTGGTTCACTGGTTCTTCGAAAGAATCTTATATTTTCTGTTTACTTAGGTGCCGGTAACCTTAACCTTTTATTCAATGACCCTGAAATTTTGTCAAAATGATCCCTATATAATTCCTGACAATTTTCTCATATATCTTTGTATACAAAAAATCCATCAGTTTTGAATTATTACGCCAGTTGCATACAACTGAACTCTATGTTATTCAAGTGCCCCCTAATGGACCGTTTATTGACAGATTTTATTTTCATTCACAAACTTTGTAGATATTGACTTAACAATCCCGCATACAAACTTTAAAAGTCATCTGATCATTGGTTCATGAGAAGATTTTTAAATATGTATCAAGTTTTGGTCCCTTTTTACTCCTTTTGGGGCCCTAGCCCCTTTTCATTCTTTATGCGGCTTAACATGGATATACTATATGGTTCGGTTAAAATTGACCTACTAGATAATGGGATAAAGCAGCTCAAAACATGAAAAATCCACTTAAAAGGGGAAATAACTCCCATAAAGATCGACCTGACAATTTTAGCCCTGTTTACTTGTTTTTAGATCTCTGCGTGCTGAACATTTTGACTTCTTTCGATTATTCTCTGTCTTTTATCCTTTTCAAGATAGTGGGACAAAAGTATCCCAATCCACAAGGGTCGACTTAGCAATTTTGGCCATGTTGACTATTTGTAGATCTTTGCGTGCTGAACATTTTTGGGTCTTTCATTTCTTTCTATCTACTATGCTTTTCAAGTTAAAAGGAAAAAATGTCCTAGACATGAGAAATCCACTAGAAGGGGGATATAACTCTCATAAGCGTCGATCCAGCAATTTCGGTCTTGTTGACCTGTAGATATCTGCGTGCTGAACAATTCCCTTTTTTCACTTTATCTCTATCTACCATGCATTGCAAGATAATGTTAAAAAAAGCAGATCAAAATATATAAAAATCTACTTAGAAGGGGAAATAACTTCCATAAGGGGCGATCTAACAATTTCGGTCCTTTGACATTTTTGTATATTTTTCCATGCTGAACATTATTGCTTCTATCACTCTATCACTATTATCTATTATACTTTTCAAGATAATGTCGAAACATATCCAAAAACATGAAAAAAAATCACGAAAAAAGGGGAAATAACTCACATAAGGGTCGACCCGACAATTTCCACCAAAATGAAATATTGGTAGATTTTTGCGAATCGCTCATTTTAAAGTTTTAAAGAATATGAATATTCTTCTTGGTCTTCTTTACACATTTGTAGATGGTTTTCAGGTAAGCGAAATATGGCCATTAGGGCCTCTTGTTTTTACTTCTTTGGGCCATTTTAGCAAACTCAGGCAGAAGGAATCCCATAGGGTCTCAAATAGACCTAATGTCTGTAAATCTTATCGGGAACTAGTTACCGGCCTATTCTCACTATATTATGCTTTGCTCAGGTGACTGTTTTGTCAGAGGTCCGTTTGTATCCAGTTTTCAACATATTTGTATGTTGCCTCCTAAACATTCTGGATATCTTTGGTATCTGTGATTATATATCCATCTCTAGTCGTGACACTGACTTCCTGAACTGTGCTGAAATAGTAACGAAGACTTAATGAAAATTTCTGCCTTGAATTTTCACACATTGCTGAATCGGTGCTTTTATTTCTGAAAGTCTCAGACATTGTTGAATTGTGCAAATCAAATCTGAAAACATGCTGAAGTGTTAATCATCTGTTAGAACAGCCTTGAAAACTGAATTTTGAATGGTGTATTACGTCAGACTCAACAATTTTTAAGTTATATGTTGGCAACCAATTTTATAATGGTGAAAGAGAGAATTCGGTTACAATGTACCCGGGAAGAGACCACCGGCCTTCCGTAAGTAAAATGGCAAACTTCCTCAAAACAAAAATCCACTTCGGTTCAAGCGGGACCCGAACCTGCGCTGACAGGAAGTGAGAAACTATGATTTGAAACGCAATGCGCATGGTACAAATTTTCATAGTTAATAGTTGTTGAACTATGAAGACACAAATCTGATATGCTGAATTGTTTTAACTCTTCAAATTGTGCTGAACACTTTTTAGAACAGCCTTGACAACCTTCTGATCTGTTCCAAAATACTGAAAACTAAACGTGCTATCCATTATGATGATATTTTTTAAAGACAATTCACTGCATACATCATAAAAAATAGTTTACTTATTACATTAATAGTCATTTTCATAAAAGATTGAGAATATCCCTCAAAACATATGTATACTATGGCTCTATCAATACAATTTGTGTCTGGAGTTTCTAAATGGAACCAGTTCAATGTTATCTTGTTTGAAATGATAAATGAAAGTAAATATGTTAAGATATGCCAATTACAGTTGAATAGATAATTAAATCTTGGAATCATGATTTTATCATTACTTCTTATTACGGACTGGTGTTCTGCATACATTTACAAGTACTGCAGGATTAGTAATATTCATAGCTTATGAGTTTTGTGTAGAATTAATTCATTGGTTATAGTGTGTAGAAGTAATTAATTGGTTATAGTGTGTAGAATTAATTCATTGGTTATAGTGTGTAGAATTAATTCATTGGTTATAGTGTGTAGAATTAATTCATTGGTTATAGTGTGTAGAAGTAATTCATTGGTTATAGTGTGTAGAATTAATTCATTGGTTATAGTGTGTAGAATTAATTCATTGGTTATAGTGTGTAGAATTAATTCATTGGTTATAGTGTGTAGAATTAATTCATTCGTTATAGTATGTAGAATTAATTCATTTGTTATAGTGTGTAGAATTAATTCATTGGTTATAGCTGTACATATACTGGTATATCGTAATAATCACTTGGCATTCCAGGACGTTTTCTTAGCTTTTTGGGGGAATATGGCCCATGGCGGTGGAATTGGGAATATCGTAATAATCACTTGGCATTCCAGGGCTTTTTCTTAGCTTTTGGGGGAAATGGAATTATTATTATTATTATTATTATTATCATTATTATTATTATTTACATATGATTATATGATTCTAGTAAAATAAATAGGACCTGGGCTAGGTAGCAGTATTTTACATTTTATTTTATTTTTCTTCATTTTTTATTTGTTTTACTACCTGCTGTCTTATTTATCGCCATTCATTCCGCTGTATATTTACAATGATAATTTTCAGCTAAAGCAAGAACTTGCATCGGAGGTTTGTTTTTGCAAAATAATACATTTTAGCCTAACTGTTTAAAGCGGAAAAACTGACATCAGTTTTTATGATATACAACACTATGTATTTGTTTGTTTACTTGTTTATTGTTGTTTAACGTCCCACTCAAGAATATTTCACTCATATGGAGACGTCACCAAATGCCGGTGAAGGGCTTCAAAGTTTGGTCTATGTTCGGCACTTACGGCAACTGAGCAGTGAGGGATCTTTAACATGCCGGCACCTACTGTTTATTTGTTATGGACGGGGTAGTACTTAATCATTTATATGCAAAATCAATAAGTAAAATGAATATTGAGAAAAAAAAGATAAAAATAAACTCTACACATGCAGATATATATACACATTACACTTATTCTTGTCGTTTACCATCAAAGTGAGACATCACTACATTTGCGTCAGTCCATAGCACGGTCAAAAATTGTTAGTACTTCACGTAAAGCTGATGATTCTCTGTATAAGTAAAAAAACACTATTGGCATAATTTAAACAAAACTCAGACTTTGTGAAACTGAATTTGAGTACATGTAAAAGAACCGTTTCTAAGTTCCAGCATTAAACTATTTATTTCTTTTGAACAAAAGATTAAATTATTTACATAATTACAATTTATACCATGTGTACGGTGTTGCATTTCACAAAATTATTGTGTTCAACTTGAATATATCCAGTTGTAACACACGGTGCTCAGGGTAGATTCACCCATGTTTCATCCTGTTAAATATATCTAGAAAGCATGACTATGAATACCTAAAATCACGTGGGTTACTTTAATCATAAACGAAACTAAATATCATTGTCGTTATTTTTAAACCTTGGATACTTAATTCAAAAGGTATGTTACTTGAGCTTTTAAGTTTTAAATAAAACTTCCGCATTTATCACAGATACAAACATTCCAAGGGAAAGTTACCGATGCGTTACATTTATAGCATAGCTATTATTTCTGTACTACCATAGTTATAAGGACACCATGGCAAGTCGGCTGTGGTGGTTACTGTTGGTTCTTTACAGTTTTGAGATACGTAAGTATGGACATTGTTTGTTTCTGTTAGTATTGTTTTAGCCACACTTATCAATTTTCCTGTTACATGGTGGCAGCGTGTTTTGATGGTGAAGAGAAACCCAATTACAATGTACCCGGGAAGAGACCACTGAACTTCCTCATGTAAACTGACAAATTCTTAAAGTATCAGCTAGGTTCCAGACGGGGTCGACAAGAGAAGAAAACCTTCATGGTTTAAAACGCAATGCTCTTACCACCCGACCCCGAGGGGGGGGGGGGTCGGGCCATTATGAATACGTTTAGTTGGGAGGTGGTGCTGATTATATTGTTGTTTAAAGGTGTTCTATATCACAAATGTTCAAGTAGCAATACAAATTTCGAGTAAAATATTGTTGATTGTTAGTTGATAATTTAAATATAGTTTATTATTTGGTGATTTGAATGCTAACACATCGACTTTGACATATACACACAACTTATAATCCTATAATTTATATATGTATGTGTGTATGGAGTGCTTCAAGTTGTTGTTGTACTGTTGTTTAATGTCCCACTCAAGAATCTTTCACTAATATGAAGACGTCACCAAATATCGGTGAAGGGCTTCAAATTTGGCCTATGCTCGGGACTTACGGCCATTGAGTAGTAAAGGTTCTTTAACGTGAGACACCTACTGTGAAACGGTACCTCGGTTTGTACTGTTTCATCCGAAGGACAGGAAAAAGCCAACCACCGAGGCTCGAACCCGCGACCCCGGTTACGAATCGAGCACTCTATAGCGGAGCCACGATGGCTCTCCGTGCTGCTTCAAACGCTTTTAAAAGTTTGGTTGAGTGATGTTTTAAGGTCACCAAATGGTTCTCATGAAATTGTGAACGAGTGCTTTAATTTATTGCACGATACATAGATCATAAAAATGTTTCATAGTACATAATCCTTGTATCCGAATAGCTATGAATACAATTAACACTTAGGACATTTACCTCTCATCTGAGAGTACTGGAGCACAAATCTATCATAAACATGAATCCTTTACATCACTTGTTATTTTGAGAGACTCATATCTTCTTCCTTGTATCTCCCTAAACTTACATCTTCCTTGTATCCCCCACGATATTAGTAAATATTTTGAAATCTTTAATTTCGATTAGTATACTGGTCATTGCAAATCCTGGGTGTGTCATTACTTAAAATAGAACATTGTGTATAAAGACACCATTCATTGCCTATTTACGTTTAATGTTAAACTTGCATGAAAGGGCACCTGTCCTTCAAGACAATTCAAACATAATTTTTGTTTACCTTGTTAATGAAAATAATTTCTCTATAAAAGGTACCTGTCTTCAACGCCTATAATTGCCTGTTCCCTTGAGTATGTCATTATAGAAAGGTTTGACTGTACATTAAGTAATTGGTACATCAGTGATCAAAGTAATGCTAACACTGATACCAAGGGACGAATTGTACAGCTTTAACTGTAGAATGTCATACTAATTACAGTGAAGAGGTCCACTAAAATACAAGGACACATCCCACTTCATTTTGCAGAAATTATCGGAAATATAATTAAACGATTTGAATTTACAACAAACGTGAAATCATTTGATTACGCGGACTATTAATAAAGAAAAGTAAATCGAGGAAAATACCAAATATTTCCTGAGGTAGTATATTTAAACTTAATTAATAAATGAAACATTATAGTTCGTTGCCACTGTTGCTGGACCGTTCGAGTCCCCGAGGGTATACATAAACCTATTATCTGGTATTTCGGCACCAGCTGTTCATCTTATACTAAAGTAATATTTGGCACTGATAACACCATTTAAATTTGAAAATCTTCTAAAGGTAAGCTAGTCATTTTTTACAGTGGTTACTCTTAGACGGATTTCGGCTATACTTTTAGAGATATTATTTGGCCTTGTATGATACCACTTTATCTTTAGAAAATACTTTTCAAATTGGAGCTCAACTGATGAAGTCTAATTGACAGAAACGATATCGTCTTGAGCATTATAACTTTGGTATTATGTTTATAATATTTATAACCACTAGGTCGTTGTCACTGTTGCTGGACCGTTCGAGTCCCCGAGGGTATACATAAACCTAGTATCTGGTATTTCGGCACCAGCTGTTCATATTATACTAAAGTAATATTTGGCACTGTTAACACCATTTAAATTCGAAAATCTTTTAAAGCTAAGATAGTCATTTTTTTTTACAGTGGTTACTCTTAGACGGATTTCGGCTATACTTTTAGAGATATTATTTGGCCATGTATGATACCACTTTATCTTTAGAAAATACTATTCAAACTGGAACTCAACTGATGAAGTCTAATTGACAGAAACGAGATATCGTCTTGAGCATTATAACTTTGGTATTATGTTGATAATATTCTTATATACATACGCCTCTTACTGTTGTATATTAAAAGAATGTCGTCGGCCTGGCCCACATAGATGTACCCGTGTTTTAATTATGCAACGACTGTACTGGTCATTCGGAGGTCAATATCTCGCTGATAATGTTTCTTATAAATGCAAAAATGGATGTTTAAATACAGTTTTATGAGTAGGAAAATAAAATATACACTAGGCCGAGTGATCGACATACGAACATATTTCTGTATTCCAGAACGTGGTATACCCACTTAAGTAAAATGCTACGTGATCGGAGCTGTGTCATGTTGCAAATTTTGAATTTACTGACCGGGTGAAACGGATGTATCATTTCTCACCTCGTTTCAGTACTTTCATTACTTTGATTGTATATCAGATTTGTCATATTCTAATGAACTTGGAGTTTTAATTATCGATCGTAACTTTTTCATTTTTCGTAATTAGAACGCGCTTATGGTTCAGAAGGACTATTATTACAGATTCATTTCGGTTTGTAACTAAGCAAAGTGGCACATCTGGATTCTATTGGAAACAAAAAACACTGTTAATGCAAAATACAATATCTTTACTTATTTCTGTAAATACTATCCCAGGAAATGTTTTATTCCACATTTTTCCTTGTAACTATTGGTATATCAATGACTGCGTCATTATAGAAATTTCAGTCTTTTGTTATGATTTTAAAAACAACGACCTCTGTTTTCGGGGGTAGTCATTTACCACCCATAACACGCTTGGGTTCCTCTTTTTTATAAATCGTGTGTTCAGGAAATGGGCTGAGACGGAAATTCTTGTCATCTTAATCTGATCACCACCCATCATACATATGTGCAGTAATACAGTTTTCAACAAATAACGTTACTGTCTCCTATGGATAATGAAGGATTCACTATGCAAGATATATATATATATATATATATATATATATATATATATATATATATATATATATATATATATATAATATACGTTTTTCATAGTTGTTTGTGAAATAAATACGAAGAAAACAAAACCTTAAATAACATGTTTCTTTTATATGAATGAAATGTCAATGTAATTCTAGAACATTAACGTGGATGTTGGCAGGTATATACATGGGATAGTTTAATATTTGATGATGGGTTAGATTTTGAATTTGTTTTTTATTATCATGCATTTAATCTTTTCGCTCATTAGAGATGAAAGGAACTTTTATGATGTGATTCTAAAAAATATCCCGTGAAGGATCTAAACTCCGCTCTCTTTTTACGAATAACTGCTAACTATTTGTCAAGAGTTCTTGAACAGTTTGTGTGATGAATATATATATATATATATATATATATATATATATATATATATATATATATATATATATATATATATATATATCAGTAACACAGACCTGCAGTTTTCAGTTTATATATATATATATATATATATATATATATATATATATATATATATATATATATATATATATATATATATATATATATATATCAGTAACACAGACCTGCAGTTTTAAGTACAGTTACAGAGAGTATTATATTCAAACTCTTTGTAGCTGACTGATGAAGTACATGCAACCATGACGCCGTACAACATTAAAGACTAACTGAATACTGAACAAAATTAAAAATTTTATGTTTATATTGTAGCAATTCAAGGTCGATATGTGTACTTCAGCACCAAACTGACATGGATGAATGCATGGCGGAAATGTCACAGCTGTTACGACGGACAATTAACGGTGTTACCTAAGAATATAAATAGTACGCTTACAAAATACCTCAGTAAAGAGTTCTGGACGGGTAAATACACGGAGCATTCGACATGGATGTCAATAGATGGTATAAATGTTTAAGAATGATCACCACACTTTATTATACTAAATACTAAAACGTTCAGGACTGAATTTAAATGAATTTATCGCAATCTTTGCTAAATATATAAAACATTTTAAAAGTGTAATTATATAGGCCTACGGTAGGTAAGTTTTAAGCACAGTAAGTAATCGTGTACGGCGTAGTATTCAAACAAGTAGTATATGGTCCACACTTTGGCCCACCCCCCTGGGAGGATGGATTTTTAACCATTGTCAGATTTTCTGGGGGTATCGTTGTTATATATAGATGATTATATATAACGTATCCACGGTCTGGTAGTCACCAGGTAAATTCCATACCGGTGATTATAGATAGATAACTTATCCTGCTTTTCGGCACACGCATTCAATTTTCCCGCAGTGTACATAATAATCGCAGCGATAGATGGGGCGCAGGTGTCCAATGACATAGTGTTAAAAAATTGAAATTACTTAAGATTTTAGATGAGTAAGTAAAAATGGAGCGTTGTAATGAAATTACTGTCGAGGAGTTTGAATTAAGTAAGTTGAGAATCAAAAGAGGATGTGGATCTTTCGCTACTGTACTCTATAAATACGACGGCTACATTTATGAACCTCTTAGACTAAGAACCCGAGTCTTATCATCGGGGGGAGTGAGGAATATAGCCGAGAGAGAATCTTATAGAGATTATAGTATTTCATTAGGTATTCATGCAGAGAAACATAAAAATTTCTGCACCTTATGAAAAACGTCTATGACAAATTTTTTAGACGTGCATGTATTGAGCATGACTCTTCTTGTAGTAAATTCTTACGTCGGATTGACACTAAAAATTATTATATTTTTCCCCGCCTTAAAATGTTGGGGGAAAGACTAAGCAAACCCTTTTTTGAGATGGGAATGAAAGATCGTCCTGTTGATCCATTTAGTTATGAAATGAAACTGTACAAACAGTGCAAAGTTTGCTGTGTTTTAACATTTGAAGCGGTTTATTTGGGCAGTCCTCTTAAAGAGGTTAATTTTTTCACGGATCTTGTTTATATCGAGAACGCGGACGGAGAAGATGAAGACTTTCAGTTTGAAGATGATTATCAAGAATTTTGGTCTGATGATGAAGAAGATTACATTCTTAGGCATATAGACTCTAGTTCCATTGAAATTACTTAAGGAAAATATATGTGTAAATAAAATGGCATGTAAAATTAGCGTCGATCAGTTTGACTTGAACAAGTTGAGGCTCGTAAAACCCCGTAAAGGTAAAAAGGGTAGTCTTTTTGCCGATATAGTATATGAGTATCCGAACGATGTCTTTCAACCTCTTAGAATACAAACGCCCACGTTATTATCGTATGGAGTAAGTGATACGTATACACCTTATACGATATCACTAGCGTTTGATCACGATAAAAAGTACAAGGAGGAACAAGAAAAGTTTGAGTATGTCCTTCTAGAGATTGAACATTTTATTAGACAAGAAGTCCAGAAATACATGGGTAGAAAGAATCCGATCGCATTTGATGATCTTGCGCTCTTAAAAGCGGGGAAGAAGTATACCGTCATGTGTAACAATATGAGGTACGGGAGATAATACTTTTATGAAATTAAATGAATAAGTAAACTTGGTGTGCCTTGGATTAGTAGATAATGTGTACATACATATATTTGGGAAAATACGGGCAGCTAAATTAAGTGATTCGGTAATTCGGCTATACATAGTGTTGACAGTCATTTAGGCATGATTATGAAAATACATAATAGAAATTCCAAATTGTAATCAGCATTAATATCTAATATACTGTTTTGGATAAACAAGTTGTCAACACCTTCACAAATTACAGCAGCAATTGCAGCTGCAAGTTAAAAGGTCAAATATCTGTCATCATCAGCTTTATTAAACAAGTTTTGATTGTAATGTTAAATAATATAAAGCACTAAAATCGCACTGAAAGTGATGGGGTAGAAGGGATACTAAAGGTTGGATTGTGACAGATTTGAATGAGATTAGCGCCAGTATTCTTCCAATTGTATGTTCACAAATAAGTATAGAAGTTTCTGGAACTTTGGTGTTTTACGTTGGTTAAAATTAATAATCCTATATAAACATCAAGGTTTCAAAAGCACTTCAGACCGGAGAGAGACCAGACTGGGGAGTGAGAGAGGACGCAATTATACTCTCTGTAACTTGTTACCAATGCTGCAACTCTAAATAAAATCTATACGATCACGACTGACTTATTGATACTTGTAATAAGAAGAGAGGGTTACACATGTACGCAAAACTTAGAATGGATGAAGAGGAAATAAAGACTAGGTTTATGAAACAAACGAAAGGAGGGAGGGTTGATTTAACCCCATCAGATTACATAGGCAAAGCGTGCAAGGTTATTACGGTTTTAACATTTAGTTCTGTTTTCATCGAACTCTCAAACGCTCAATTAAACCGTCCGTGGACGTTGTTGCTGTTAGGAGATTGGTTACGGTAAGTGACCTAGGTGATGAGATGGTGGGCAAAATCGACTACGAGCCTAACTCAGACGAGGACGAATAATACTTGAATGACTTAAAAAATGTTCTCTATTAAAAAATGTCTATCGTTAAAATGTTTCGTAGTATCGGCATAGAGCCCAACGACAAGACGACGTGTCAGATGCCCATACACACTAGAAGAATACGCGATTCTCCGTGTTCTCTGAAGACAGCTCCGGATTCGATCTTTTGTCCCGTTCATCATCGATATATGAAAAAACGCGAATTTCGTTCTCTGAAATTTTGCGACTCGTGCGGAACATGGATGTCTGATTCCACTCGGTACGTCGTATGCGGTGCATGCGATAAGAGAAAACAACGAAATCGTTATTATTATTATATAAAAAAACACTAATTTATATTTACAAAAAATATAAATTATTCTATAAACTTATACCCCGTCGGTTGTTCCGTACACAAGATTAATTTAGAACGTTTGTGTTGCGAGAGCATGTCTTTCAGGGTTCGCCTGTCTTCCGTGACGACGTCGTTCTCGTCCAAACATTCGTTGTAGCTAAACTTGTCTTTGGTATAGAAGAGCGCGACCCACTTGACCTGCGTGCGAAAATCTTTGGACGCGCTATTATATCTTTGCGTCAATATCCACACGGATTGGTTGGCGTGTCTCCCCGAAAACGCCAACATGGACAAGGCATCCGCTTTCTTTTTTATCTGCCTCGTGGCCGAACAGTCGTCTATGATGTACAACGTGGACGTCCCTTTGTATTTGTCGTAAAAGAGTCGCAACATGTCCTGCAATTTCTCCTCTCCCGTTTCCGATGAAACGGGATTGATGATGACGACGCGTTTGTCTTTAGGATGTTTTACATCGTCGCCTATCCATTCTCTCGATTTATAGGCCTTGTTGAAATCGAACGAAGGGCACAAGATCACGATGTGCTCGAAGAAATCTTTGTATTCGTCCTCCAACAGATCGAGGACAAACTCCGTCTTCCCGCAACCGGTGGCACCCACGATCATGGCGGAATGAGGTTGTTGAATGTACATTTTTAAATAACTTCAAATTTCTTAAGGTATAACGCTCGCGAAACGGCCGTTCGACATGTTGATCTGTCCGTCTTTGACGACGAAAATGTAAACGTCCGAATCGGCAGCGTCTTTGACTTCTCTCTCGATTCTGACGTCAACGCCTTGGCTGTTTTGAAGCTTACGACCCGTGCCGTGGAGATGATTTTCAGGTGTCGTTCGTAAGTCTAACCAGAGGGCGTAATGATCTTTGAGATATTTTCCCAGAGTCATGTTACTCATGTCGAGTTCCTTGGCGACTGATTCTGTGACGGTTTCGCGATTCAGGGAAGCCGAGAAAAACTTTTTAATTTCGTCGAATTGGTGATGAGGTTTCATTCCGGCGGAGAAGAGTTGGTTCGGTTGTCCCTCGATGGTTATTTCCACGTGGGTGATTCTCGGATTATAAAATTTTTCCGGATCTTTTTTAGAAATATCCTTGTAGAGAAACAGAATACCCGAGAGAGAATGTCCGGGGGTGTTGATTGAATAATTGAGGACGGATTCAGTTTTACTCTCCCTCGTTTTGAGATATCGCAATATTTTGTTGAAGTAATAGACGTGGTCTCCCGCATACCTCTGTCTGATGCTGCGAGCGAGATTGACATCGGTAATTTTTTTGAATTCCAAAGAGATGTTGGTCGCCTTATAACTAAGCGTTTTACCGACATCGCCGGGGTCCGGCAAGACGACGTGTATAGCATCGTTAAACGTTAGCATGTATTCTAATCTATCTTGTAATCCCGCTTGATAAAGGGGTTCGCTCGTTTCCAAGATTTCGAAATCCTAGGGAATACAAAATCGATTGCCGTACGCCGCGGCAATTTCGTAGTCTTCGTCAGTGTCGCGAGGTATTGTATAGCTGAAGGGTCTTGCCCTTACTTTATTTAGATTGCCATTCTGTATTCCCTGATAGATCATGTTACGTCGTTCTACTTTCCAAAGATCGTTATAGACTAAATATTTATCGATATCGTCGATGGTTTGAACGGTATTTCCCGAAATCTTCACCTCGATTTTTTTGACGATGTTACGCCCAAGATTATTATAAACACCCACCTTAGTGAGATCACCACCATCTACGCCGATTTCCATATCGAAGCATAGTCTCGTAGTTCTGGGAACGATGACGTCGTTTTCGCTCAAATTGGGAAAACGAACCGTCAACGTTTGGTTTTCTTCGATACTCGAGGGATTATGGGAATTGGTGACCGTTTGGCGAATGCCCTTCACACCGAAGGGAGTACGCAATTTTCTATCGGGATCGAGAATGTGTCCGTAATGCATCATCTTTTTAATTAATGTGATAAAAAATTTTAACTCGTTTTAAAAATGGGTGACATAGAAATGTCTAATAATCCTAATAACGAGGTTTATGACGACGACAACGATGTTCAAGATACTACGCTTGACAACGATGATACGGAAAATGCACAATTCGAGTGGGATAATAATGATTTATCAGATCATCCCATCGAATCTGCACCAGCTCCTTCCAACGATCTTCTCCCGGGGTCTATACGAGGGGTAGAAGAGCAACAAGAATATCTAAGAACCATTAAACTCGTGGCCGCATGGGAAAAAGCAACGGGTGGTACCGATAGAAAAACCTTAAAATTTAGAATCAAAGACGAAGATAAATTAGAAGTACTTTGGAAGGATAAATGGTATTTATTAAGCTATGAAAAGGATCCTACGAGATTTCTAACAGCAAGTACGCTAAAAAATAAAGTAAATACGAATTTTATTAAAGCGCTGGGTTTTGATCCGAAAAAAATAGCGGCAAAAGAGGTAGACCGTAAAGTCACTACTGCACAAAGAGAAGTGGATGTAGTTAGCAACGACGAAACGCAAGTAAAAATACTAAGCGACAGCGTATCAGAAGTATCGGCTAGTCTACAAGACTTCACCAATAAAGCGGAGGAAGAGGGGGCGCGGAACTGCTATCCGTGCGAGAATAGCGGGGATTGGATAAAAGTTTACGAACCATTAGAGGTGAATTACGCGTTCAAGAAGGTAAAAGATCAAGATTTCGTTATTATAATTGGCGATGTTGGCACCGATTTTCAGCTCCATGTTGCTGGGTAGCATGTAAAGCCCCGGATGGATGACGAAGTCGAGTTTGGAATTTGCATATCTTAGACAATTTTCGTAGCGAGAAATGTCGGCGGGTAGATCGAGCGGTCTGTTGATCGCATCCTCGACGTTGACTAAAAATTGTTTCTGCGCGTCGAGCGAGGTGGCACCGGCGTCCACGATCGAGGCCCTCGTTTGACCTTGGGCACCCAAAACCGGCGAAGACGCGAATGGACGCGTCCAATCTGGCCAGACCCGGAAGCGTGAATCCCTCCGAGCGGTTCGCGATGAACGTGGACCACTTCGTGTTATACGTTCCGAAGATTTTCCAGTTCGTGTGGACCGACACTCCGAATTCGCGACAGATTCGTTCGTACGCCGAAACGTCTACGGTGTTCGTGTAGTGATCGAAATCGGAATCGCTGGGCAAGGGGACGGATATTTCCTTCAAGATCCTTCTGATTTGATAGTAAACGTGAAACTGGAAGAACGATGTCGACAGTTTGTCGTTTCCCATTCCCAACGTCACGCCGCATCCGGTCGTGGCACACGACACCGCGAAATTTAACTGGTTCTGCCAGAACCCTCCCGTCACGGAATGCCGATACCACCGGCGCAACATGGCGCAATATTTGGAAGTTCCGTCTTCGAAGACGTTCGGGTTGATATACTTGACAAAGATATTCTCGAACGACGCGCGAAACTTTTTCATTCTTTTTCATCCGGATTGTTTTCGAGTCTTTCGGTCCATTCCGATATCAATCGTTCGCGTTCCGCTCTTTTACCTTCTTGAACGCGTAATTCACCTCTAATGGTTCGTAAACTTTTATCCAATCCCCGCAATTCTCGCACTGATAGCAGTTCCGCGCCCCCCTCTTCCTCCGCTTTATTGGTGAAGTCTCCCTGTATTCGTAAACATTCATCTTTTAGTTAAGATTTAAAATAGTTATATAAAAAGACATGTTTCATCTCGTGACGGAAATCGGCAAACCCGTGAAACTGTCTCGATACATCGATAACGCGAACGACGAGTGGCGCGTGGGTGTAAAATCCGTCCATTTTTGGAACGGTCTGTACAACATAAAAAAAGACGTCGAGATACAACACGCCAAAGGTAGAGACAGACCGAGAATCCATACCGTGCACGCCGGATCGTACACGTTCAAAGACATACAAGGAATTCTCATTAAATATCTCGAGAAAATAGTATTGGACAAAACCACGATGATAGTAAGACTCGACGGTAAACAGTCTAATTTGTTGCAGCTTCCGCCGGAACTCACCAAGATTCTCGGAATCGGCGAAAACGTTCCTCTCGTCGGGACCATCTACCCGACAAATAGCATAAACCTGCAACCGGTGGAACTACTTAACGTTCATCTCGAAGAACTTGCCGAGGGAGACACGTTCAAAGACGGGAGGTCGAACGACATCGTCAAATTCCTGCCATGCCCCAACGTGAAATTTTCCGAGTTGTATGTCGAAAACGTCGAACGCCCCGTTTTCTTAAAGTTGAAACGCGATCGCATCTCGGAATTAACGATAAACCTAAAAGACGAGAACGGAAACCCCGTCGACAATCACGGACATCCCTTTCACGTGCTCTTAGAGTTTAAGAAAATTAGTTCTAAATAATAAAAAGGGAAGTCTAGATCGGGATTCTATTACGACGACTTAGAAAGAGAAGAACTCTTGGAAGACATTAAAGAAGAGGTCAACATGTTGACCAAAAACCGTCGCATCATGAACACGTTCCAATTCGACGTGAATAAAAACGGAAGAATCAGACCGTCGCTGGGCATGAAGATGTTGGTCGACGGTCACGTCTTTCGTCTCGGACTCTTGGGAGAATTAGACGTGACGTTAATCTTGAACGACGTCGAACACAAGACCCTTCAAACGAAAACCGGCGACGTCGACACGGGTGACATCGGGCGACGTTCTAAATTTTGGAGTGAATAAAGGGTCGAAATCGGGGACAGTCAACGGCGTCGTCGTATTAGACATATAAAAAATTTTCGCGTATAAAAAAAAGAGATGAGTAAAAACATATATCCATCATTAACAGAACCAATAGAAAGCGATCCGCAACAATATCGTTTAAAACGAATCGGCGAGATCGAACAGACGTTTTGTCGAGAGATAGAAACGCGGAAGAGCATCCATAAAAAGTATAAACGAACGGTGAACACCGCAGACGGCGTCGACGCGGCTCTCATCTCGGGAGGTATCGTCGTCGGCGGACTTGGATTTCTCGTTCCCATTGCAGGATTACCTCTCCAAATTATAGTCTTGACCGTAGGTTCGATGGGGTTGGCCATGAAAGGGATAAGACGATTACTGCTGAAAAAATCGGAAAAACACCTCAAGATCACCAAACTCGGGGAGAGTAAACTTAATTCGATATCGGATCTGGTGAGTCGAGCGCTCGAGGACGGAAAGATCTCAGTCGAAGAATTTGCCACCGTATCCCACGAGTTGACCAAGTATCGCGAGATGAAAGACAAACTCTATTCTACCCACAAGGTCCTAAAAATGGAGGCGGACAAAGAGACGGAGGATTTACGCAAGCAGCTCCAAGACCTCGTAAACAAATCCACTTCGCGATAACTATAGATTTTTAAGACAAACTATATTTTAAAAATCGTCGGTTTTTTTTAGGACGTCCGCGTCTTCTCTCTGACCTTTTATGCGTTTTATGCCATTCGTCTGCGCGTTCTTTTCCACCGGACGCATAACACGTTTCGTATCTAGTACTATTGGTCATCCATTTTCGACAAGAGGTGCAATATTTCAACGTATCGATACCTTGCTCTTTCACGTAGTTGTGATGAATGCTACAAAACAACGAGTTCGCGATGACCGGATGTTAACACGGGTATTTTCTACGCATGCGCGGCATTTGACACGTTAGTTCGTCTTCGGGCCAATACATTAATACTTGGTCGTTCAACTGTTGACACTGTATGTCATCATTCTTTAAAATCTGTTTTACTCCGCGTTCGTTAAACGCGTTGTCCAGTAAAATATACATTTCTATTTATATATATATATTTTAAACCATTTAACAATTTTTTTACGTTAAGAAATGAAACGTTTTACCGAGATAGTATTGTTCGTGTTGTTGTCGTTTATCGTTTTATGGTTTTTGCTAATATTATCCACGATATTATATATTTTACGTTTAGAAACATTTTACGATCTTTTTGAAAAAAATAAAATTGACTTAAATAAAATTTTTCGTTATAAAAAGAAAACATGGCTTTGTGACAATTGAGAACTTTGACGTAAACAATTTAAGAATTGGAAACCATTATGTGGCTACGAAACCAGTATGTTATCAAAAAGTTTACATCGAGTATAAGTATTCGGACGGTGTGAAACCGTTAGTTATACGCACACCCAAAACGGAATCGTCCGGATTGTGGGAAAATAAGGACACTTCTACTGAAAAGTTACGCGATTATTCTATGAATTTTAAATGTGAAAAAGAGTTTGCCGACATGTTTTAAGAACGAAAATAGATGATGAACTCGCACCGGAATTGAAAAAAGGAGGTAGAAAATCCCCCGTTGATACCAATGATATAACTATTGTAAAAAAAAATAAAAGCGGAAATCTTGTTATATACCCGAAAGTGAAAATCGATAAAGATAAAAAAATAAAACCTATTTTTTTATAGAAAGAGAACAGAAGACGACCCGAAAGATAAAAACCGACTCGTTGAAACCGATCCACTCAATTACGCGAAAAAACGATGTTTGGCAATTGGATCTTTACATATAGAAAGCGTTTATGTCAGCAGTACCAGCGTATCCGTACAAAACATTTTAGACCAGGTAATCGTCATCAAAATGTTTGACCGTGAGCGTCTACCGGATTTGGCCGAGTGTCAAGAAGACTTGGACTTAGATTCCGATACAGAATAAAAATGTTTGACTGACTTAGATTCCGATACAGAATTATTTTGTAAAAAATATTTTTTACAAAATATAAAAAAATGTATCTCTATTAAAAAAACATGAATGCGGACGACGTATTAGCGAACGATATACCCGACAGAGATATATCTCCCAAAGACAGATTATCGACCATCGTCGGTTCCGGACGTGCGCGTCATTTTCTAGGAAAAGACGTCACGCCTTCCGAATTGGAAAAGATGAACGACAAGGAGTTCGAAACCCTGAGTCGTCTGTTACACGCTCGACTCAACATGCGCATGGCCAAATCGATAGCAAATTCCGTCATCTGTCTGTATTCGCAAGGACTTAAATATTTTTTCGACATCAAAGACGAACCCAAACTGATCGAGGATTTGAACGAAGACCCCTTCTTGGACGCAGCCATAGGCGAAGTGTGTTGTAGTTTATATTACAAATACGGTGCGTATAGTATAGCCGCCACGACTAGCCGTCACATTATCAGATTTAAAAAATCTCACGTTATAGAAAAACACGATGAATCCGGAGGAATTAATAGAGACGACGGAAATAAAGAAGAAGAATCCAAAACGTCAGGAAGCGGGGAAGAAGGGTGCCAAACGTAGATGGAATAGCAATGCTAATAGCAACGATAGCAATACTAATAGCTATGTTAATAGCAACGATGGCAATGCTATTAGTAACGATAGCTGGAAATGGCTAGCGGGTGGACTCGCGGTTGTTGGATTTCTGGTCTACATAAAAACAGAACCCAAAGTAATTCAGACCCAAGCAGTTTCACCAGAACCCAAAGTAATTCAACCTCCAAAACCCAACGCCCATGAAATGTTTTAAATAATTTTCTCTCTTATTAAAAAAAGAATGTGTGAAACAAATTTGGTCAACACCGCCGTCAATATGGCATTGGTAATAGCAATGGTAATAGCAACGATGGCAATGCTATTAGCAACGATAGCTGGAAATGACTAGCGGGTGGTCTACATAAAACTCAAAGTAATTCCAAAACCCAAAACCCTTGAAATGTTATAAATAATTTTCTCACGTATTAAAAAAGAATGAGTGAAAAAGATTTGGTCAACACCGCGTATCACGCAGCCGTCAATACGGGAATTGCCATCGGATACGCGCAACTCTCCAAGAAATTTTTAAAGATGCCGGTGCCTAAGATCGATTTAGATCCAAAGGATTTCGGGATGATCCTTCTCGAATTTGCTCTCGCCAATTATACCAAGGACATGTTGGTCAAAAAGGGAATCATTCCCGCCGATATCATGAAATAAAATAAAACATCTATATAAAAAATGGCAACGATAGCGATGATGGTGGGTGGTGCATTGGTCAACGCCCTGGCGTTTTCCAGATCGCAATTTTTATTTTCGAATCACGACGAGCAAAAAAGACACGACGAAGCGATGGAAAAACTGACCAAGGCCAGAGACGAATGGAATCACAAACGCACGAAACGATTAGATTTTTTAAACGAGAGATTGAAAAAAGAAGGACATGCGTTATACACCTATAAAGTAGTAGACGCCGCCATGTCTCTCTACTCGCAGATGATGGGTGAAGAGGAGATGTCTCCCGAACCGAAATTGAGCGATTTTTATCAACCCTCCGAAGAGCAAAAAGATAAAGAAATCCTCTTCGTGTTGATCGGAACGGGGTTAGTGTTCTATGGCGTAAAAAATATGTCGCATAAAGTAAAATGGAAGAGATCTATTACAAACACTATTGGAAAGGAAAGGAGGCCATCAAGAAATTGGCCAAAGCGGCTAACGTCGGCGAAAAGGAAGCGTTCGATTTCTTGAAAAAACAAGACGTGTGGCAAATCTATCTACCCGTACCCAAGAAAATCGTGCGACCCAAATTCGAAAATTCGAAAGAAAACGACACGCACCAGGCCGATCTGTTGTTTTTACCACACGATAAAGTGGGTAGAAAAACGTATAAATACGTGTTAACGTTGGTCGACGTGGGCACTCGACACAAAGAAGCGGAACCGTTGACGAGCAAAGACAGTAAAGAAGTGGCCGACGCTTTCGAAAAAATTTACAAAAGACGTTTAACGTTTCCGAAATTATTACAAGTCGATCCCGGTCGCGAATTCATGGGGGCCGTCTCCAAACTCATGTCTAAACACGACGTGAGAATAAGAAGGGGACGAGTCGACGTTCATCGCGACCAAGCCATCGTCGAACGATTTAATAGAACGTTGGGAGAACAGCTGTTTAGCTATCAATACGATCAAGAGATGAAATCTAAGGACAGAAACAGAGAATGGGTAAAACGGTTACCGGAAGTCGTGAAAACGATTAACGAAGAAACCAACCCGCCCGAAAAGGTAGAACCCGTCGATAAAGTTCAACCGCCCATCAGCCCTTTTTCGAAAGTAAGATATCTGTATCAACCGGGTGAATTGGAAGGCGGTAAAAAAAGAGCCACCGATCCCATCTGGAGTGTCGATAAACACGACATAGATAGACATTTTAGAATGCAGGGCGTCGACATATATTATCTCAAGGAACCGGCGCCGCAAAGAACTTTCGTCAGAGAGGAATTGTTGGTCGTCGACTAATATCCGTGGGGAAGTGTTTCGTACTCGTCCGTTATCACTCGTTTATCGTAACATAACACGAACTCTTTCTCTTGATATCGATTCACTATTTGTTTGGTTTTAGAATCTCTCGTGATGGCGTTTTCTCTGACGGTCGTAATCCTTTCACGCGTTTCTTTGACGATGTCGGTCATCGTGTCTCGATTGATGTAAAGAGAATTTTCGTAATTCAAACTAAATCCTTTGACTTTACACACCCTTTTACCCGCGTTTGTTTCGTACGCATAAGATTTAGGTCCGGTGGCACACCAAGATTTTATAAAATCGCCGTTTAACTCGTCCGTCAAGTCCCCCATAATATCACCGGTGTCGATGACGACCCCGTCGTCGCGATCTATGTACCACACGCTATCGATGTCAAATCCTAAAACTCTATCGTCGAGTTTATCTAACACGTCGTATAACATGAGTCTCGCATGAGCCGTCGTATAACACGCTATGAAGATATTAACATCCTTACCTTTGTCGACGAATTGTCCCTTTAAATCGTAAGACATCTGGACCATGTCGTCGTTTATAAACAGCATGTTAAGAGTATCTATTTTATCGTCTAATTATATTCCATAGAATTCTTTCGGTTCGTTAACGTATTTAGTTTGCTTCATGTTAACCCTCTGACCAAATTTACCCCAAAGAGAATTGAGACATAATTTAGCTATCGCTCGCATGCCCGGATTATGATCTATTTTACCCAGGTCGATACCTAATCGTTCTTTGACCATTTTTTTATACTGTTCTTCCGATTCGTAAGGTGTGCCAGGACCTACCTTTAATTCGGAACTTTCCATCTTGATTTGCATAAAGTTCCTAACGTATTCTTTGAAAAGATCCGTGTCTTCGCTGGTGTAGAGAAAATCCCAAACTTCGTAAATTTTATCTATCTTATACCCTTTATCCAACGCCTTAAATAACTCGGGAGTACACCACGTTCCTACAAAAGACCTCTGTTCGTCGGTGTGTTTGCACGTCTTCATCTGTAATTCGGCACACGTTTTACACAGCGGGAACAAGAGTTTTTCGGTATTTCCACATTTCATTTTTACGGGTAAGACGGGATGATATAATTTTCTAGGCGGGAAGACTTTACACTTTATGAATCCCAACCAATTTCGATCGACGCGTTCGGGATTATATATTTTAGTGGGATGTCCGACCGGGTATGTCTTATAAAACTGAACCGTCGGATATAAACTAACAAAATCTACGTATCGTCCCTTTTCTTTTCCGTCGAAATCGTAAATTAACTTGGTGACGTTTGTTCTACCGCCGAAAAAGGCATCTCGGGGATTTAACGGAGTTACAATCTCTTTATTTTTTATACCTTTTGTACCGCATTCCCAAACCTCTATTAAATTGTAACCGGCACGTTTTATTTTCTCGTTTTTCACGTCGGTTCGTTTTCTAAGCGTTTCCATATCTATTTGGTTCTTGGTATTGACGGTGTCTCGCGTGTAACACGTTTCACACCCGTGCCAGAAACAACCTTGAAATTCGTAAACCGTTCTCGTGTCTTCGCAATACCCGTCGACTTTACCGATATCGGGTAGATCGACTTCGCCGCCGTTCAAAGCGTGTCGAATGACGACGTTGTCTCTCTCGGCCACGTGATCCAACCAAGAAATGGATTTCGCGCTGTACGTTTCGTGATCGACGTTATCTCTATAGACGGCTATCGTATTTTTGGTCATGTAATTGCTTCTATAAACGGTCATGCAAACGGACGCTATCGTCACGTACTGTAGCAGATCTATATTTTCCAACTCGATAAAGTCTTCCCTGAATTTTAACATGGACCGCCGTAATATATCGACGTCGGACGTAAAATCAAACACGTAGTTTTTTCGCGCGTCATACCATTCTAAAAAATCTTTTCTATTTTGGGCGCGCATATAATCGAAACCGTAGTGTTTTTTTGCTAGGTAACGGTCCCACGTAATTTTGGTGACACGGTTTGTTGAAATAATGCGGAAAATAACCCTTCTTTAATTCTTTTAATCCAAACGTTCTCGGAAACGCCGCCAGAGCAGATTGGACAAAATTTATGGAATCGATAAATCTAATGGTTCCGACTTCCATGTACATAATCTTCGTACCGTTGTAAATGCAATAAGGTTTAACGTTATGTTCCACGAAATATTTTAACAAAAATTGCGCGTCGTATGCTTTCGCATTGTGAGCTATGAACGTGCCCTTTTTATCCAAAACAAACTACGGTAGAAAATTCGTGTTGTCGACCGTTAAAATCTTGACAAACGATTAAATTCGGTATGTGAACACCGGTGTCTTGAGTCGCTTCTATGTCGTAAAAATAATAATTCGTCTTTCGCGTTTTACAACTGTAACATTTTTTATCATTAGTACACTTTGACGATTTGCACTTTCCGCCCTTACATTCTTTCTCGAGCGTAAAACACTTGTGTGTCGTCATGTCGCCATATTTTTTACAAGTCGGACATTCGGAATGACCGCATATATGGTTTTTCAAATCTTTGACCACTCGTTCACACTCTAAACATTTCTGAACGATTAAACAAACCATATCCGTTTCGCCGTCTCTCGTGCCTCTGACGCGTTTATGTTCCTTAAAACATTCTTCGCCGAAAAACGTTCTGTTACAATCGTCGCACACTTTCCTTTCTCCACCCGGACAATTATAACCGAAGCACGATAAACACTTTTTAGGACATCTGTGGCGATCTCGTTTAGCGTACGATTTTTTACAAGTATGACAGTAATGTCCTTTACCTAAAAAACCAGCCATGCTCGTGATTACGTCGAAGTGGTTTTTATTCTTGTACAGATATATCGCGCTGTCGTCACTTCCTTCAGTCGTATAGATGATCTCGTTGAACTGATCACTGTCCACTATGTTAATCTGTATACCCAAGTGATCGGCAAACGTTTTCACGTCTTCTAAGGTAGAACCGTGATCCCGGATGGGGACACCCGCTTCTTCGTGAAGTTTTAACGCTTCGTCCCTTTGTAATTTTCGACTATCATTGAAACCGTGTCGAAGCTGGGAATTCGTCCATTTGTGTTTATTTTTATTGGCTTGCGCCGTCACGATGGATCTTGCCGTCACGATGGATCTTGCCACACACATGACATCTTCGTTTTTAACCGATATGATACTTCTTTTCATCGACGAAGTTGCCTCTGTCACCGGTTCTTTGGGTCTCCCCTTGCCTCTTGGCATTGTCGTAGACTGGACGACTATTTCTACTTCTTCTATGGGAACCTCTTTATATTCTATATAATCTTTCAGTGCTTTGAATAAATCTTTGGCTAAATCGCCCGAGACGGTGATATATTTCGTACTGAACGGTTTCGGGAAACTCGGGTGATCGATGATGATGCGAAATTTATCGCCGTTTTGTAACCCTCTATCGTTTATCGCCAACCTCACGAGGTCTAGAAACAAACGGTCTATATCGATAAACCTATCCCTACCTATTACTTTATATTCGTCAAAGGTGGTACCATACTTTAACCTGTATGTCGAGGAAATTTTGTCAAAACGATAGGTTTGCCCCGTGTATACACATTTGGGTTTTAAAAAAGGTTTGTTAAAATCGGTCGGAATTGGTAAATCCAGTAACGGTTTTAAAGACTTTTGTAAAACACGGGTGGGCGGGGTTGGTAAATCCAATAACGGTTCGATATATTGATTCGCAATAGACATTTTTAAATTGGGGCGAAATTCTTTATAGCATTTTCAAAATTTTTACATTATGTCATTGGACACCTGCGCCCCATCTATCGCTGCGATTATTATGTACACTGCGGGAAAATTGAATGCGTGTGCCGAAAAGCAGGATAAGTTATCTATCTATAATCACCGGTATGGAATTTACCTGGTGACTACCAGACCGTGGATACGTTATATATAATCATCTATATATAACAACGATACCCCCAGAAAGTCTGACAATAGTTAAAAATCCATCCTCCCAGGGGGGTGGGCTAAAGTGTGGACCATATACTACTAAACATATTCCAAAAACTGTCATTTCAGATACGCAGGTGGGTTTTTTTTATTTCTAATATTATTATAATTATTATTATTATTATTATTATTATTTTTTTTTTTTTTTTTTTTTTTTGGCTTTACATCCCGTTTTTTTTTTTTATTGGGTTTTTTTTTGGGGGGGGGGTTTTGGTTTTTTTTTTTGCTTGTTTGTTGTATTACATTAAGCCAAGAATTTTTCACTTATAATGAGATATCACCAGCTTTAGGTAAAGTGTCACATATTTAGACTTATGCTATGGACTGACGCAAATGCAGTGAGGGTTCCTTTTTTATGCTTCAAATCATGTTCTTTAATTGTCATATACTCATAGGTTCAGATTCAGGCACAGGTACAAAAAGTGATAACTATAAAGAAATGTAAAAGATCATGAGCACTTGAAAATACGGGAATAATCAGAGGTGGAATCAAATGTAGCGTATAAATATACAAAATTACACATATGTTTCTATCTGTATCATCAGACCGCACGCGATCGTTGTAGCGGATGGATTCAACGAGAACGTAGCTCGAGTTGTTGAATCCATCCACAATAACGATCAAGTGCAGTCTGATGATACGGATTGTATTTATTACATGTCCCTTATTTATCTACATGTGTACACAAATTTGAAATTCATTCCGCTTTTAACGACACCGTCAAATATTTTGGATGACATGAATCTCATTTAGAAAAGTACCTCCGGGAAATTTCCGTATCCACCTACAGTGCAATACAACGTTGCGTATTGCACGAGCGTATTGTACTCTGTATTGTAACTGTACGTATACAGTTATACTTTGGTATCTGAGATTTTTTATATATTACACATGTATGTAATAAAACTCTTGTTGGCTTACATGTGTGAAATTAATGCCGGACAGTAGCCTGCACACGAGCTGTAATCGATATATACATACGATTAAGTGATTTTGCCAACAATTGAACCATTTTTCATTGTCAATTGAAATTGTGTAGTTTAAGTAGAATTGTTTGATTTAATTTTTACGACTAAAATTTCGCTGTATCAGAAAATTCAGTTCAATGCTGCAAAAATGTTTTGCAAATATTTACATATAGTGATAGTCATTGATTTATATATAATTTTACTTTGGATACAGTAGTGTAATTGATTTTTTTTCTTGACCATATATTTCAGGTTGTGCTGAAAAAGTTCACTTTAAGAAAACGATAACACTGACAAATGCCTCTGTGCAAGCATGCCAAAAGTATTGTACCTCTGAGAATTCAACAACGTTTGCTATCAGTGTAAGGAAATTATTATTATTATAATTATTAATATTAATAAAGATATGTATGTGGTTATTTTATTACAGCAATTTTCGGGATTGTGTTTCGGAAAGTCATGCATAGTGTCATGTAAAAATGTTCCTTACAGTTTTATAAAATGTATTACTAGTATTTTAGGATATAAATATAATAACAAAGTTATATTTTTGAAAAAAAAAATCGGAAAATAAGATCATCAGCTGAGCTCAAATATATTAAATTTGATGTTTTTGTGGGTTTTTTTTTACTTCTTACATTGGTACTTCTTCATTTTATTTTTAAAAAGTGGGAAGGAAAGTCATATCAAGTCGTAAAACGATGCTATTGAACTATAAAACGTTTTAAAACAGAACTTCTATGGTATCTATGCCCTAGACAGGAAAACATATTTTGGATAGTCAAATACCAGTGAATGTCTATATGAGATAACACAAGGATATATACACTTTACATTTTCACATTTATTTATTTATTTCAAGGAAATCTTAATATGAATGTTTTATGCTTAAGACAATTTAATAGACATTCACAATGTTTAATACAGTTCGACAAGTAAATTTCCTCTTGTATAGACGTCATTATCCGTAACCCTAGAATATAAAAGCAATATATATATATATATATATATATATATATATATATATATATATATATATATATATATATATATATATATATATATATATATATAACAGGGGCTGAACAAATGATGAAAGCCACTGTTGGGTTCGATATTACTTAATCTCCATATGGTTTTTTTATCCCATTTGAGAAATTGAACCTGCCGATCACACAATCTCTCAGCGTTGAAATAGCTTCGGATATATGTTCTTGTACTATATGTTGTTTTTCCAATATTCCAATTTACGCGAGTACACATTTCAACATAGCGTAATAATAATTGTAAGTGAGGCTATATTGAGCAAACTATAATATGCGGGTAAGTATTATAAACCAAAAGAAATTAAGTATCAATATACAACCCAATCAAAATGGTAATTCCCTATGACGATTTCAAAACAGGAAATGAACTATCACATGATTAGAGATTACTTAAACGAGTTTAAAATAGACACTAAAGAATATACATGGTAGATAATCCACTAGCAAAATATAACATGAGATAACTAGAATGATTAATAAAATCAGCGATATATAGCTTTATATATCGCTGATAAAATCTGTTGAAATATTTAGAATTAATTTGAAATATAAAATAAAATAAAAATAAATAGATTGCAACCCTATTATATATATATATATATATATATATATATATATATATATATATATATATATATATATATATATATATATATATATATATATATATATATATATTCGTTCCATGAAAAAAAATGTATACTTTTTTTATATAACGGATTTATTCCACCGATGGCCTACCTTTTTGTTGCTACTTCAAATATTTTTTTAATACATCTCCTTTCCAACATTAGTTATTTCTTCTTCGCTGTGTATATATATTCTAATTCCCATTCAGCATGTCTTGTCGTTTTGGCTGATTAAATTAAAATTTATAATACACTTACCTGTAAATTTTAACGTAGCGATATTATAGGTATTTTGAGTAATTTATCCACGCCAGTATGAAATGAAATTATTTTTTTTCTGAGATATTCACAATGATATTATCCCTACAACAATATTTACATGAAGCATGGTGGCCATTTGTTGAAGCTAGAAAACAGAAATAAAAGCAGGGGAGCGTTTCATTTATCAGACTGCATGTAGGTTAAAATCATCCTATTGTAGCTAAACGTCATTGGAAGTAATTCTCATTCATCACTCTTTTGTGAGGAGAAAATAATGACTTTAACATGTCTCTATTTATTGTAATCGCATGGCCAACACAGATATTTTCGTACGAAAAGTATGTTCATGAATTGAAACGATCAGAAAAGGAAAACAGTCTACATAAAAGATATAGGGTATACTTTTTTGTTTTCCACTGATATCAGCACATTTTCTTTGGATTCAGACAATACATTGCTTTAGAAATCAATTTTTAAATTATCTATCTAATGCGGACTATAGTAACTTGTTACAAAACATATGTCTATATTTTTTCAACTATGTTTCATTTAGAATCATATTTGCTCTTGTGATATAAATAATAATGGACTGAGGAAGACCACGGACACCAGATGCAGTATAAAGTGTGATGATAAAGCTTACTGTGGTGGACAAGACGTCTTCACATTATATGAATCAGGTTTGTGAACTTAACCTCACTCAAGTCATACTAAGAATATCGAAATGTGTCAGGAGGTTGACTTACAATTCGGAGCCTCCATGGCTAATGAGTTAAAGTACTGACCTTTATGGTATTATTTACTGTATTGTCCGATCCACATAACTTGGTGGACCGAGTAACCGTTTGATTAACATGCGTCTTGTTCTAGTCATTTTTGGTTATGACAAGCTTCACGGGAAATATGTTATATCCCCAATGGATACCGAAGATACGTTGACAAGTGGGAACGATTACTCTTGCCAGTGTATAAACGTCCTTTCGCTACGTTACATAGAAATTAACCTTGACAAGGTCAAGAAAGGGTTCTAGAGACTCCCATCAAGTAAATTGTTATGATTTGGACGATATTATGTCCTCCCTTAAAACTAAAATCAATATGTCAATATTTATGGTGAAGGCCTACATTCTTTTCATTGCTGAATTGTGACTATTTTCTCATCAGCCATGAAAAACTTGCCTTGAATGTTTTATTCTGAGAGTCAAACGACTCGCCAATAAACTATTAACACAGGGATACGCTGTTGAACGCTTGAAATCGTCACATAGGAAGTTTTACAGGGATCTCATTAAACAATATGAAGTTTTCATCTCGAGAAATTTAGATAGAACGACTATATTCAGTGACTGATGACTTTTTCACCTAACATATATATATATATGGCATGTCTGTATAAGTATCACTGTGATGAACAATATTTTTTATAAAATAAATGATACCTGATCTTTGTCCTATTTTACATTCTTTTTTACAGTCCATGTACTTACAAACAATAATCCTGATGAATTATGCTCCAGGTTTGTTTGCAACAAAACTTCCGTCGAGTACTACGATGTAGGGTGTGACAACAACACACCGGTTTTATGTGGTATGTAAAGTTGTAGACCAGTAATAAACATAAGTTGTTTGTATTTATTTATCCGTTTGTGTGTTTGCAACATTTTGGTCATCTGTCATGTTTTAATTTTTGAATTTAGTCTGTGTGGGGGGGGGGGGGGGGGGTAAATACAAAAATTAAAACATGACAACTGTTGTCATGTTTTAATTTTTGTATTTACCCCCCACAGAGTAAATTCAAAAATTAAAAACATGACACATCTCTGTGGACTAATCCGAACTTCTTCGAAACGAAATGTAGTATGTTGTACTATGTGGATTATAAAATGTATGAGCTCCATAATAGATTAAACGTAATATGCAGTCTATTCCAAAGTGATCCTTAAAATGTCTAAACTATCGGCTGATTTGTTAGAAATTTTACTAGACCGGTGGTATCTACCCGGGTACAATGTCCGGAAGCAGTCACCGTCCCTGCCAACATGCCACACCCTCAAAACTAGACTCTCGGGTATAGAATTTCTAAAATAAATCATGTGGAATTTTCGCAGTACAAATATATTTTTCTTTTTTTAGGGCGATTTTTAATACCATTAAATGTTTTCTGTCATTTTGTACCTAAACATGTCTTACTTATTTTCTGTATTGTCAAATTTAATGGGAAATAGATCAATGTACAATTATCTATAATTTGCCATTGGATTATTAACTAAACTTATGTTATATGGATTTGTATCAGTATCCAAACACCCCCCCCCCCCACACACACACACACACAAACACGTTTTCACATACAAAAACTTGTCTGGAATCAAGAAATTCCGTTTTTAAGATCAAAAATTTTCTGGACTACCTCATCACGCTCATGTATTGTGTTTGCTGAAACTAAATTTATTTTGGGTAAATGATAAGTTTGACAATTTAATGCAATATTTGGCTGGGATAAAAAAGATTAGCAATGTGAAAATTAACTCTCTGGGCTTGTAAAATTGGCCATTTCTTGGAAGCATACCTTGGACCACGGGGAAAACGGTGATTTTGTGTCTGGAAGCTGGAGAATACCTCATAGGTCTTCTGAATAAATCTATCAAAAATATATTTTAAACGATGAAAAGGTCCTTCATTCAATGTTTGGAGGATATTTGGCTGAAATTCGGCCCCGATTTTTTTTAAATCGTTGTATTAACGGAGGTAATAACAGAATTCCATCAGAAGTCTCTAAATGTACTTCGGTGAAAAATGTGACATTCCAAGTAAGGAATCCTTTCTACGCTTCACATATAATTGGCTGACAATCTAAAGAGTAGTAGGCGTTTTCCTTATATGGTATGTCGAATACCTTGACCGTTTTACCATCAGCCAATCAGCAAGTTCCTCGAACGTGAGTACCGGTACCTAGAATTCATGTCTCCAATAGTAGCAATTATGTTGTGACATAACTTTATAACCACTAGGTCGTTGCCACTGCTGGTGGACCATTTGAGACCTCGAGGGTATACATAAACCTAGTACCCGCTATTTAGCTACCAGCTGATATATAAAAGTAATATTTCGCACTGATTTAAATTCTTTGAAAGCTAAGATAGATATATTTTTACAGTGGTTACTCTTAGACGGATTTTGCTATACATTTCGATTTATTATTTGGCCTTGTATGCTACCACTTTCCCTTTAGAAAATCAGTGTAAAATTGAACTGATGAAGTCTAATAGACAAAAACGATCATCTTGAGCATAATAACTTTGGTATTATGTTTATAATATTTATAACCATTAGGCAGTTGCCACTGCTGGTGGACCCGAGGGTATACATAAATCCAGTATCTGGTATTTCGGCACCAGCTGATAATCATAAACTAAAGTAATATTTGTCACTGATAACACCATTTAAATTCTAATTTTTTTTAAAGTTAAGATAGACATATTTTTACAGTGGTTACTCTTAGACGGTTTTGCTATACATTTCGATTTATTATTTGGCCTTGTATGCTACCACTTTCTCTTTAGAAAATATATTTAGAGCCACATTTCGGGGAGTAATGTTCAAAAATAAACCTTTCTGTACTCACTTAATGCGTATTCGCATGAACTTCTATCGTATTCCAACTAAATAGTTAATTAGTCGTGGAAAACACCGACACATCGATCTATTTATAAACTCTTAAATTATTTATGATAGTGGTGCGAAATTGAAAATGAAGCTGCGTGAAAATCAAAACAAACTCTTCACATGGCGAGTTCTGCGCCCTTTTAGTGACATAGAATACAGTATATTCTATAATAGCACAGTTTAACAAATATACTGTGCGCACAATTTAACTATATTATGCGAACAGTGTAACATTCATTAATACACTGTGCGCACTTTAGTTATATTGTGTACAGTTTAGCTATATAGTGCATAATTTAGTTATGCTGTGTGCACAATTCAGGTATATTGTGCGCAGTTTAGTTATGCTGTGCACACACTTTAGCTATATTGTGCGCACAGTTTAACTATATTGGGTTTACATTTTAGCTATACTGCGCGCAGTTTAGCTATATTGTGTGCAACGTTTAACCATATCTGAATATTTAAAAAGAAACCCAATGGGGCCTTATGTCGCTCATCAGGCAAATTTCTTCAACATTGCATAAAAAGTCAAAATGTCTAAAAGATTATATTTTCTGTTTAATTAGTCGATTTTCAAAGATGTTTCAAGTTTTGACTCCTTTTGGGCCCCTATCTCTACATGGACCATCTTGCTACGAGTACGACTAATTTCACCAAAAAATAACCTAAATTAGGGACAGAATTTCGGCCAAATATATGTCCTGTTCAAAAAGGTTTAATCGAAGAAACAGGCTTATGTAAGATTTATGTATAGGTCTACCAATGTAAATTGGCACATGCTTACAAACACAACGAGTCTAAATCAAATCATAACAGGAGTGACAAGTTACTTGTCGTCCCAAGAGTATTATAGATTCAGTAATGCATAGAGTCCGATTAAGGCAATATATTTTACCTGTACAACATATTTTTGGAGAGTAGACCGTGTTGTTTTTGTTTCTGACTGAACAAGGATGTGCCACTTTACCTTGGTAGACCTATAGATCTGTACATGATGTACTTACTGATTCTAGCATAGGCTATTTATCATGGACAGTTTGTTGTGGTTCCCATGCCTCGTTTTCTATATCTTCCCATTTCCATTTTTAAGAGGGTATAATAAATCTGCACGCTGGGTGTTTCCCGTGATCAACTATCTAACTAATTAGTATATACCTTTTCCTTGTTTGCTTGTTTGTTGTTGTTTAACGTCCCACTCAAGAATCTTTCACTCATATGGAGACGTTACCATATGCGAATGAAGGGCTTCAAATTCTGGCCTATGCTCGGTACTTACGGCCATTGAGCAGTGAGGGTTCTTTACCGCGCCGACGCCTACTGTGACACGGGACATCGGTTTTTACTGTCTCATCCGAAGGACAGGAAACCAACCTGCCGCCAGTATATACCTTTTAAAATGCGACGAAATTATATGCGAATAGACATTAAGTGCGCACAAAAAAGTTTATTTCTGAATATTTCTCCCCGGAATATATACTTTAATATTTCTGTAAAATATTGGACAATTAAGAACAAATTCCAAGAATATATTCTCAATTTGCACCCCTCCAACTTTAAATCTTAAGTCTACCTTTGGTATGCATTGCCTAACAATTTTAGAAAAGAATAATTTTATGTCACCAGCCTCAAACCCATACCCCTTTTAAAATTTTCTAGACCCACCACTGTTGTCTCTGTTGGCTGCATAATCAAAAGGCATAAGAAAAGAATTTTTATCGGGGAAAACATGGTGTATACCCAAGACCATACATAATACCAAAGGCTTTTACTGCTCAAATATTTATATCTTATGTCCCTACATTCTGGTTTAAATGACGAACCACAAATAGATATTATGGCTGAGTATTTTGTACAAATGATGTACATTCATCATTCCTAGTTTCGTATTAGCATATGGGTAGTCAAATGAGTGATACAGGCTCCTCCTTCAAGACTACATGATTGTATTTGTATAAGTTATCCCTCACAAAATAAACTGCAGTTCATGAATAAAGGTTTTACAATAGTACTTAAACGTTTTATTATAGGACATAACGGCCTTGTTCTATAGTAAATATAAGTAACTACTATGGGTTTTTACTTACTAAATCTTAAGTTTTACTATAGTAAACATAGTAATTTTTGTTACGGATATTCCCGTAATGCTCGCTATTTTATGTAGATTTAATATTAATGTAGAAAAGTTTAAATTTGTTTATTTTACAATGACTAAAAATATGTTATCTCAACTTATATAATTGTCTCTCATTGGCTCTGACATTGGTGTTGGGGTCATTGTTGTATGGGAAGACCCACGTGTCCGACTTGTACACTCACATCCTCCTCTGTCCAATCCGAATAAGTCTAATGTAGACGTGTGATTTTATTGATTTATCTATCTCTGTGATATGCCCTGGTGCATTGTTTATTGTATAACTTTATCTCATTTTCAATTACTTTGATAGATAACCATTACATTGTATAGTCCAGATGAATATAGTGTCAGTTTTATTTAAAACGTATAACAAAATTCAGAAGGATTGCTTTAAAAGAAGAATATCTTTACATTCCATATAAAAGAAAATGTAGTATTTAGTAAAGATAAACATATTTGTTAGTGTAATTTTATAGATAAAGTCTTTTTAAAAACTAGTTTCATCATCATAAGTTGACAGAGTAGGATTCATATATGGTATAAAATATGTAACCCTTTTTATTATTTTATTTTATTTTATTTTTGTTTTTGTTTTGCTAAACCAATTAGAATCGACATCCTTAGGACAAATTGTATTCATAAATCATTTCAGTGTATTTGATTTTGAATGTAAATGATGTATCAGAACTATGATATACAATTGTACTTCATTTTTTGTTTCCGCAGCGAACAAGAACGAAATGAAAGAGTTAAACTGGTCAAAGGGGATGTCTGAATGTCTGTCCAAAGAAGCAAAATATTTAATGTCTGTTAAAAAGCACAGTCAGTGTGAGAAAATAAAAGGAAAAAAGTTGTACTGGAACGGAATTTTTCGATCAAAGCGGTCACGGAATGACACAAGTAAGCAATAATTTAACATTCATTATGGTCTTTTTACTTTAATTATATTCTTAAAGAGTTTATTTATTTCATTTTGTTTTCATACTTTACTTAAGTCACAAAGTGTTTACTGATGTGATAACATCATTGGATTAAGACCGATGTTACATTTCACGGTACGTATGGTACATTTATAGTACAGGTAAAAATTTACGGCATTTCACTGATGACAACTTTTTTAGTGTAATTTTTTATTTGGATGTTGAACCAGGAAATCATTACTTTTCCCTCGCTTTAGACCAGTCTGTTCGATACTTTAGATGTTGGGGTGGGAGATATTAACTCCCCTGTATGGTGAGAAAGGCCCATTTCGAAAGTACCGGAACTACCTTTTTTTAACATATTTTGTCATCTGCTTGCAAAACAAAAATGAATGCGGTTACTCTTTTATACTGTTTCAACGTGAGAGAAAAATATTCAAACACCACTTTGAGGGATGGATGACGAAATCTCAACCAGAAAGCTCAAAATTTTATTTGTCTGCTGAATCATGAACAAATGGAATTTTGTGCACACGGATTAAGTTTTTCCCTCCCTCTCTCAAATTGGACTTAGATTGTATAAATCCCGCACCTCGACATTTTGACTCTATAGGAATGTTTACATTTCTCTACAGTTCAACATCCCGGAACATATGGACAAAAATACTGTATAAGTGGAAATTTTAGCGAGACGCAAATTTAGCGTTTTGTCCTAAATTTTTGTATATAATTTAACGAGAAGTAATTTTAGCGATTTTATGATTAAACAAGATAACTTATACCTGAGGAATGAATTGTTAGCGATAATCAATTTTAGTGATCAACAACTTCGCTAATAATTCCAAAATTGAATCCTCGCTAAAATTTCTGCTTATATGGTATATCAGTAAAAACTATTGCCTGGTGTAAAATCTATACAATTTCCAAATTAAATATATATTATATCATTTCCAAATAAAACAGATGCATTTTTATTAAATGCAAATCATATTTTTTAATGCAGTGTACACGAGTAAAACGAAAAATTGGGATCTTCCAAAACCAGTCTTTTTGTTTGCGATTGAAATGCATGATGGTGAAAAGAAAGAAAGAAGTTATAAACCAGAAGACAAAAAAACATTTCAAGCTTTTTGCAAAACAGGTAGGAGTCTTCTGATTGATACAGAGTCATTGAGTCTTATTGTTTTTGGGTAACATATTCTAGGATTTGAACTCATCAACCCCTGTGGTCACATTTAAACTCGCTCAAATCAACAAATAGTACAGTTTAATGTCATTGATTAATAGTAATATGCAGCTCCATGACGCGCCATTTAAATTTTCGCGCCACTGATGACTTCAGACTCCTGGCTTCTGATTGGTCAATTCAATCTGTGACGTCATAACCAGAAGTGCATCATACCGAAAGTACGTCATACCAAAAATGAGGTCACATTACCATGGCGACAAGGAGAAAGAGCCAAATGTTGAGCTAGGGGGCGTGTCAGTGACCGGAAGTGGAAGTCTGTGGGGGCGACTATCTTGGATAACGAGCCAATGAGAGCCTTCGTCACAAGAGGCCGGGGTCACGAGAGGTCACGCAAGTTCACGAGAGGTCAGATGCTATGGATAGAAGTTGGGTTTTTCCAGTTTTGAGTTGACAGGATACGCTGAGGATGAGTATGCCGATTCCGTATCAAGTGCGTAAGCGCGAGAAGCGGTAGGCCGAGCTCGTAACCGCGCGTCAAGCTTGTACTAAGACTTTATAGAGCTTATGAGTTTGTACAAAGGGAGATCAATGTCACAAGATGACCTGAACTTAGGCTTTTAGTATGGATATGAAAAAAACACTAAGTTTTACACTTTTAATTATATAATTCACATTCACTATTATCCGCATAATCTTCTTTAGCGGAGGTACTGAAATGTCTGGTTGATATGGTTTTAAACTCAACCGAATAAAACCTGTATAAATAAACAAAGATACTGTTAATACAAAGTATGCCACACACAATAGTATTTACGTAAGTATTACACTTCTACACACTATTTGAAGGTAATTATTGAACATACTGTACTGTTAATACTTCCGAACTTCACACAATATATTTGCTGGTAATATTTTACTACACTCCGTACTTTATACTTTACATCATTAATACACAATTAATGAAATACATTCAATAATTACACTATATTTATTTACTATAATTCCAAACAAAATGAATCAATGATACACACCTTATTAACTGTACATTACTACAGCAATAATAATTAATAGATTAATTCATATATTTTACTTATTTTACACTAAATATACGATAAAGTTATCGTTATTACAAACGTAAATAGCATACTTCAATAGTATAAAACAGTATAAACAAATGTATCTATATTCTAATATAAATTTCAGTTACAAATTTACTGTACTATTAATGTTACTTAAATAATTACAAACGTTACTAACATAATAGAATAAATTCACTTACCTCAGAAGAGCAAATAAATTATAAACTTCTGCAAGTGGACTACGCCCGGAAAGTATCTAAAATGCTTTTCGTGTGAGTTTCGTGCCAAACTGCACTAAATTTATATGATTCCGAACAATAGCTTCGGTAGAACCAGTTTTGCGCTGACTGAGGTACCAAACGGGATATCTAAAACGGGTAACTATGTAATGATAATGAGTGTTCGAAATAAAAACTAGATAAAATAAAATTAGAGTTTTCGATTAGATTAGAATCTATTTATACATACTATATAAGATTTGAACAATACAGATTTATACATATGAAATACAAATTTAACGTGACAATATACATGTGATATACAAGTTTAATGTGACAATCAATCTGTATAGACTCTAAGGATGGAAAAAGGGAGATCACTCTGTAGAGACTCTAGGGTTGGAACAAAGGGATATCACTCTGTATAGACTCTAGGGTTGGAACAAAGGGGAGATTACTCTGTATAGACTGTATACACTGAAACAGAGATGGAGGGTGGATAGTGAAAACGGAAAGGTAGCCATATTGGATATGGAATCGTGGGATATCTAGTTTCATAGATAGACAGGGAATCCCGGCTAATGAACGATACTTATTGGAAACGACAGACTGACTAATCTCACGGCAGGACAGATACTTATAACATGAAGTGTGTAACGTACTCAAAGTTTGCAAAGTGAACAAGTGTGTAACGTTCTCATAGTTCAAAGTTTGCAAAGTGATCAAGTGTGTAATGTTCTCATGTTTCAAAGTTGTAAAGTGTGCAACGCTCTGTTGCAACGTGATGAAGCAAAGGTACAAAGTTCTATGTTATGAAATCTCAAAGTGAAGTATGAAGTTGTTCATTGTTCTCACTTACATCGTTTCAGCAAGTTTCAAAGTTCAGACAGTGAAAAAAGTATCTGTATTATTTTATATCGTTTAAGAGATTTGTACTTCTGTATATAAAATAAAAATTTAAACACTCACCCAAAGCATTTTTCTGACGATGTTCACTCTTCGAGCTTCGGATGCCAAATGAGATTTCAGAGGTCTAATTGAACTTTTTCCACTAGCGTTTTAAATTTACTGTTTTAGAATTTGCAAACCAGTTTGGATTTTTATCTAATAAAATTAAACGATAAAAAAGAGACACTAAAAAACTGCATAATTTCAGTTAAGGTTTCTTTTCTAATAAGATGGTTGGCCCTTAAAAGGGCCAATAAATTATTCTCATCAAGAAAAAGTCTATTGTCCGTCCAGCAGACGTCGCAATCGACTGACTTCAAGCTCCTTCTCTTCTATCTGCCGTCTTATTTCCGCCTCGCGCAGCCGCAGGAGCCTCAAATCCGCCTCAGCCATAGTATGCTACAGCTCAGGCATCGGGGGCGCCGATGGTACAGCTCTTGGCGGAGGAGGCCTAAGTGGTGGTGTCCTAGGCCTATAAGGTGATGGTGGTGGCGGCCGACTTGTAAACGTGGGCCTATGTGGAATAGGCCGCACAACCGCCACTTTTCTCTTCGGCGTCGAAAACCGATAAATTCCTTTACGGAAATCACTCTCCGATGGTACATCTCCAAAGTTGTCCATGATGAACTGATACCGAGTAAAACAAATGTCTAGTTTATATAAAGATTATGACCGCGCACGCAAGGTATGACGTCAGAGGTCTATTCGGAGTATGAGTTGTTTCATGACTCCTATTACTTTTACTCGGAATTTTTTGTCTTATACATACACTACGCTACATAAAGTGACCATGTATATAATACTAAATCTCTCAGTTTCATTACTAGTATTAAAATGGCTTACTATCAGTCCGTATCTTCTGATACGCTTCAATTAAAGCATGAATTTACCATGATTGTGGCAAGACCTACCAAATCTGGAAAAACTGAATTTGTAAAACAGTTGATAGAATGGAATGATCAGTGGATACACCCCCCTCCCGAAAAAAATTGCATGTTGTTATCGTGAATGGCAACCTGCTTATGAAATCTTACAACGGGAACGTCATGTTCACTTCATTAAAAATTTACCTGAGGATGACGAAGTCTTAGTTTCTGATCCAACACGTCATCACCTACTTGTCTTTGATGATATGATGGGTAGTAAAACTATCGATGCTATCGTAGAATGGTTTACATGTAAAGCACATCATCGGAAAACGAGTGTGATCTACATCACTCAAAACTTGTTTGATCATGATAAAAAATATCGTACCATAAGTTTGAATGTTCATTATCTCGTCCTGTTTAAGAATCCTAGAGATAAATCTCAAGTGATCAACTTATCACGTCAATTAGACTTACCAGGGTTAAACCATGCTTATCACGATGCTACAAATCGCCCTCATGGCTATCTTTTGATTGATCTCACATCATCTATCCCTGATAATCTAAGATTAAGATCAGATCTGTTTCATCCTTGGTATACGAGAGGAATAGTGTTGTATACACCTTATAAACAGACAGTACCTTTCTCTATGTCGTCAATTCTCGTATTCCTGTTAACATAGAATCATGAATGCTTTACCTAAAGTCACCAGTAAACTGGAGACCACTTTAAGAAAATTACAGTTGGAGAAAGATCCCGTAAGACATCAAGAACTGTTAGAATTAGGCAGAGACGCTTTATTGAAATGGTTTGTTATGGGCTCTAAAAATCTTCTGTCTGGTACTATTCCAGTGATCAAACCTACAGCAACGTTAATACAGAAAAATGCTGATCATTTAAAAATAATTGCTGTCCAAAAAGCTGATGAAGAAGCTAAGAAAACTGCTATCTTAAAACGGGGAGGGGCAGGGTTCTTAGGTGGGGTAACCATTCGCTACCTATTACAGTGGGCTGGACGTCTTAAGAACAACCCTGCACCTAAAAAGAGAAAACCAAAGGCAGCCCGTCCTCCTGAGAAAAAGGAACCCCCATTTATTCTAAAACTGAATCTAAAACAGATTCGCGAAGCTAAGGCATTGAATCATGCTTGTCCTACACCAATACCGTCACCACCTGCAACCAACAACCCGGTAGCAGGAACTTCTGCTACTGCAATATCTATCTTTGGACAACCTATACGTCTTCCTGGTAGACCTAATATCAAAATTACTCAACGGAAACAACCTCATATTACTAAGACTAAAGCAGTCTTACAGAAACTGAATTTACCTAAGAAAAAGAAAAAGTCTACTCTCACTTCTACTCCAAAGCAGTCCTTGTTATTCCCCTTATTACCAAAACCTTTAACTGCCAAAGATGTATCATCTCAGCTAAACAAACCTGTTACGTCTACTCCAAAGTCTACTTGTTAACCTTCGTTTGCTTCTACCTTTGGAACTCCTATCAACAGCCAGTCTAGGACAAAATCTTCTTCACATAGAATAGCTACAAATGTGCATGGTGCAATGCTCTATTTAATACGAGTAAAGAACTTCAAGATCATAAACGACTTCAACATCCTATGTTGATATAGGTTTATAAAACTACTTCAGATCATATGCTGAGCCATTTGTATAGAATACTTAATTGTAGTCACATCATGGCACCAAGCAAAAGTAAGCATGGACTTCTCATGCCGCTTTGATTAAAGTTTTACACAAATAGTATCCTATTGAGTTTAAAAGGATGATCTTACGGTATGCCCCCGATGACACAATCATGAAAATTTGTGAAGTAGTGTATAACATCTTGAAAGGAGTGATACCTTTAACAAAACGCCAGAAACATCACTTGGGTTCAAAGAAACAGGTCTTAAGAAACCTAGTTTAGCCTCAATTGACTGTCCCTCAACGACGTCGTATAACACCATTTAAATTCCAAAGTTTACTCTTAGACGGATTTCGGCTATACTTTTAAATTTATTATTATTTGTATGATAACACTTTCTCTTTAGATAATACATATACATTTTAAATTGGAGCTAAAAGGATGAAGTCTAATTGACGGAAACGATCGTCTTGAGCATTATAACTTTGGTATTATGTTTACAATATTTATAACCACTAGGTCGTTGCCACTGCTGATGGACCGTTTGAGTCCCCGAGGGTATACATAAACCTAGTACCTGGTATTTCGGTAACAGCTGATAATCTTATACTTAAGTAATATTTGGCACCGATAACACCATTTAAATTCCAAGTTTTCTAAAGCTAAGATAGTGATCTTTTTGCAGAGGTTACTTTTAGACGGATTCCGGCTATACTTTTAGATTTATTATTTGACCATGTATGATACCACTACCTTGTATGACACCACTTTCTCTTTAAATAATACATATACATTTTAAATTAGAGCTCAACTGATGAAGTCTAATTGACAGAAACGATCGTCTTGAGCATTATAACTTTGGTTTTATGTTTATAATATTCTAACGAATCAGCAAGGTGGTGTTTTACCTATCTTACCCTTATTAGCGCCATTACTAGGGACTGTAGCTTCTCCTATCTTAAAATCTATACTATAACCTTGACCACACGAAAAATGATCTTAGTTCCCGAGAGGACCATGAAGGAACTCAAAAAATGGAGAGAAGGAAGTTTACACCCTTTGCCTCATACACTTGAAGTAGCATCTTAGGTACGTTTAGGTAATGAATTAGATGCGATTGTAGATCGTGATGATTTGACTCCTGAAGCTAAGGTAGCCAAGTTTCGTTAAGAACTTCATCGATATCGTACGTATCTACAACAGGCACGACATCCTGAAGAACAGAGACCTTGGTCTCAGAAAACAGAAAAAGTAACGGAAGTCAAAGATGATGTTAAGTCTGAAATGTCTACTGAAGATCAAGATCTTATGACAGCTATTATCCTGTGCCACTGCTCCATTAAAAACAAAAGTCCCTTTGTTATTTAAACATCTCAAGAAACATTCTGATATACTAACATGGGAAAAAGACGGTCAAATACAATACAAAGGGAAGACCGTATCTGGGACCAATATGGTCGATCTCGTAACTGATGCCTTACGGCTACAACCTAGGAAGGGTATCAGCCGTCGGAGCTTAGTGGAATCGAATGTCTCTCGTGATTGGATTCGTAACACTAATTATATAAAAGTGATGAATCAACCTACGGTAAAACCAAAGGCTATGAGTCCCCCTAAACCTCTGAATGATAATAGTGATGAAGATGGCACAAGGTTCTTTGATGCTATGTATAATCTTCCTTCTACTGACATAAAAGATTCTGCAAAGACACCCCTTAGTCAGAAAATTGTTGAGAATTGGCATAGATTGACTCTTACGGCCTGGTCTACAATTAAAAAAACCCATAAGAGTTCTCGTCTCCAAGAAAGGATCAAAACTCAAAATCTTCGCAAAATGCCAAATTAGCATCCATCTATTATGATCCCTCTAATCGGGGTGGGTATGCAGGTATACAACCTCTCTATCGAGAAGTGAAACGTCGAAAGTGTCCCATTTCTCTACATGAGATCAAACAATGGTTGAAAGAACAAGACACGTAGATTCATAAATTTATAAAGAGAAATTTTCCTCGTGCTTGGGTCATCCCTTTGAAAAATAAATCTGCCAAAGAAATGGTACGAGAGTTTCAAGCAGTCTTAAAACAAGCTAAAGGACGACGTACTATTCGTATACAAACCTATAAAGGAAAGGAGTTTTTGAATCGTGAATTTCGTCAAATGTTTCATGATTTTCATTTCTTTACGACAGACAATACGGAAACAAACGCTAGTATTGTAGAACGATTTCAACGGACACTGAAAGCTCGCATGTGGAGATATTTTACTCATATTCGTTCACGTCGTTATGTTGATGTTCTACCCCAGATTGTTCAAACTTAAAGTCAATCGTAGTATCGGTAGAAGTCCCATAGAAGTCAATCCTTTCAATGTGATAGTAATCTAGGAAACCTTAAATGGCACCCCACCTAAACTCCGTCAAAGTTTTATGCAGGTGAATGCGTACGTATCAGTTAAGAAAAACGTACATTTGATAAGGGATACTTACCTAACTGGACCACAGAACTGTTCACGATCGCGAAACGAGTACCTGATCGTTACCCTTATGTATATTACATCCAAGAAGATCATCAAGAACGTTTGGAAGGTACGTTTTGCGAATCCGAATTACAAGCCGTAGTGAAAACAGATGATATCTATGAAGTCGACGAGATTCTCGATCACAGAAAAAGTCGTGTAGGTGAAACTCGTGTTATAGAAGACTGTCTGTCAAAGTCAACGATGAGCCCACAGAGCAACTACCGAATTTCCCTGATAGAGCGAGTCATACATCTAGTACTACTATGAAATGGTGCGGAGAAAACATACCTCGAAATGAAATTGTAATTTTTGTTCGAGTAGCTTTTGCCTTTACTATCATTATAGCTTGCGTCGTTCATTTAGCTTTGAATGATGACAATAGTCAGTTCTGGATGGTTATGTTAAGTGGTTGTATGGGGTACATCATGCCTAATCCCAGTATGAAACTACCCCCCAAAGCGAAAAAATTGAATCTATAAAGGATTCAAGTTCACACGTTTGAATCCATTCCTAAGGACCGTGGTGATAGTGACACATTATGACACTCATCTTTCCCAAAGGGGTACCTCGTCAGAAAGATATGGGCTTCTCTTTCCTAAACTGACTCAATCGTTAACGAGAAAAACACATTGTCTAATCTCTCAGACTTTCTGAAATCTACCATGAAAAAGCCATCCCTCAAATTTGCTTTGAAATCGGTAATGGATGTGATACAAAATAAAAGTTCCTTGAAAAATGCTCTTGTTTAACGAGGGAAAGAAGCAGTGGCCAACTTAATGAATGGTCCTAAGAAAACATTACTCGTGCACCTTCTCACGTCGCTTCTCGTTTAGCAGACAGAAACGATCAAGGGACAAGGGGTCATACAAACAGTAGAATAAAAAAGAAACAGTCTACTTCTACAAGTAAATCTAAACAGGTCGGAAGAGAACAAGATATCTTTGACTAACAAGATGATGATGCAAAAATATTCGTGTGAGTGTAGTAGTGAAGCTCTAGAGTTGTTTAATGTACCTCCCACCAATGTAACCTTAGAAGAAGGACGATGGGTGGAATACTACCCCATCTCTAGTGTCAATACACAATTTGCTCATATTGAGTTTGAAGTCAAAGGACAAGGCGATGAGTATTTGGATTCGAACCAGACCTATGTGTACGCATAAGCTAAAATCGTCAAACAAGACGGAACTGTTCTAGCAGATGATAGTCAAATCACCCCCGTCAACAATTTGCTGCATAGTTTGTTTTCCGAGATCGATTGTAATCTAAATGGAAAAGTGATCACTCCTGGAACCGATACTTATCCCTATCGAGCTTATTTCGAAAAGTTGCTGTCCTTTTCTGACGAAATGTTAAAATATCAAATTAGTGCTACGAGTTAATGGTACAAGGGTCAACCTAGACGATTTGACAAGGTGAATCCTCATTCCGATGATGCCGCCGAGAAAAACTCAGGATTGGCTAATCGCCATGAACGTATAAGTGAAAGTAAAACATTTAATACGATGGATCGTTTCCATTTGGATCTGTTTGAACAGAATCGGTATCTACCTTATGATATAGATGTACTATTCAGGTTTAATAGAAGTCGTGAATCATTTTACATGATGTGTGGAGGAGTTGAATTGGGCTTTTTGAATATATTACAAATGTATTTGGTGGTACGTAAAGTGAAACCCATTGCGACCTTACTGAATCAGATGAACGAACAGATGAATACCAGTACTGCTAAATTTCCCTTGAGACGTGTAGAAGTGAAAACGTTTACTATTCCTGCTGGTACACGTTCAAAAATTACAGATCATTTGTATCAAGGTCAAATGCCAAAACGTATAGTAGTAGGTATGGTGAGCAATGCCGCTTTCAATGGTGATGCGACAAAGATGTTTTACTACTTTGACGAGGCTGTAGACACGGTGAACGAAACGAACATTTTGCAAAAATTTGAAGAAAGTTTAGAGAAATCCAGCGTTCCTAAAACATTTAGAGATGTCTACAAACAGAAATTCTACTGCCCAGATTGAAGAGCTACCAAAAGAAACAGACCGAAGTCGCCTTTGGCATACTGTGTATCGCTTGATGCAACTGGCACCCCGGGTCGATATTGAAGTGACAGTTAAATATATTTTTTCATTCAAGTATTGTACATTTTCCAGAGGGAAAACCCTAATCCTCTTCGAAAATACATTTTGATTTTTTTAAAAGAAAGACGAGAAACTACTGTGATTGCCATCATGATGTATTCGTTGTCGCTCCTATACTCTGTAAAACTAGTTTAAACAGCTACAGATACAAGACGACTTTATTTTGCTAGAAGATAATTTTTTCTAAACTCTACGTGTTCATCGCTATTGAGGCCATTCGTGCCTTTTGTTTTTATCTATTTATTATTTTATCTCTTATTTTTACCCTTATCCATATTTTTGTCAGCCGATGTCAGAGAAGATATTGTCGATGGTACTACATTCTGTCCAACCACTGTTATGTCATCAACTGTCTCAACATTGTTAACCAGCAAGGTGTCCACATTGACTTCAGTAGATATGAACAGTGTAACAAATTCTTTACCTCAAGATGGCGTATCAAACGTTACAACGCAACCATTACCACAGAAAAACAACGTATCGACAGAAAATTCAAAGAGTAAGTAATAATAGTGTGATGTTATTTCATATTTTGATTGTACTTTATATATTTCTACCTGACGCATTTTTAGAAATAAATCAATATTTGAATATATTTGAATAATATTACAATTGTAGGTAGGACACTACTTTAATAATATGCAAATTGCATCAATGATATTATATACAATAAGTAACAAATTGTTCTTATTTTGTTATATTGTAGGTGCTGCCATCATCGGTGGTACAATGGCTGGAATTTCTATAATTATCATTTTTCTGGTTTTGATTGTAATATTTCTATGGAGAACAAGGTATGCACACATAATTATCTCACTATGCATGTTTTACACTTCAAAATGTCGAAATCAGTGTAAAGATCCAATCTTCTTTCTTATATATATATATAATCGGTCCATAATACTTTTTCTATCAACTATCAGATCTGGGCCCGAGACCATAAACAAGGAAAATTCAGAGACAAATTTTATTCTCAACAGTTAAGATTTTACTCATCTCACCCTCAATTGAGGTAGGATTATTAAGGGGCAATGTAAATCTAGTCGAGGATATATGTCCCAATTATGTCCCGATTCACTTAACTTCGATTATTCTAACCATAAGCTATGATTAAATATTTCATAACCAACCATGAGGTATAAACCGTGTTAAAATCAAATGGGCAGCACGTATTGTGGCATAAAAAGGGGAATAGATATATACCTTTTTAGAAAGATTAAAAACGTCTTGTAAAATACCAATACATAACCAAAGTCAGTCATTTATACATATAATATGTAAAATGTTTATAATAAACGATATTCAAGATACAAGTAAATCAGTGAACGTACATTAGATAAAATAAATCACTAAGGGCATACACTGGGCACATGTATCGGACACTGTTCCTATTGTTAACAAACGTTGTATGATCAAAGCAAGCCAACAGAAAAAAAAGTGTTGGTCTCCTAAACTTATATCGCTCAAATAAAAACGTTGTTTTCGAACGCCAGAGGATTAAACATATACTCTAGGGCGACGGAGACCATGACATTAGCGTCTATTTATCCCGAGGCGAACGTAGGGGGCGGCAAACAGAGCATTTTCGCTGTTTAGAATTACTACAGACTATACTTAACTTATCAAACCCTGCAGTCACATATAGACTTAGCCAGATCAACAAATAGTATGATCTACTATCATAATTCGGGAGTTAACAAGATCATATTGAATGTAAAATTTTTATAAAATTGTTATTCTAAATTATACACCACTGAATTCTGACATTCTTTGAAATTGGTAGGTCTTAGAGTGACATCAGGGGTTGATGACTTAAATATTTTATAACTTCAGAAAGAAATACGTTTAAGCATTTCTTTATGATTCACAACTTTACCCAAATTCTGACGTTTAGTACAAATTTTGTCTGAGAATAGTTTTATGGCCCTAAGCCCTGGTCCCGAAGTCACCAAATTTACTCAGTACTCAAGCTCAACTACCTTTTAATTATTTTAAGGTTATTTTAACACGGCATACGATATTGTATATTGACGGCATACAAATGTATATAATGATCAAAATTGTTGCTTACCAAAAGAAAACTTCAGACATATTTTTAAAAAATTGTTTGGGTGCGTAATCAAATTTTGAGTACCGTACTCAACGTATTTATTTATATTTTACAGGACCATCATAGTGTGAAGTAAACATTTATACTTGAATGACGAAAAATAATAATGTTTCCTCTTCAAAAAATCCAAAATCCAAAAGTTTTACAAGCGATTATATAGTCAAAATAATAAGATAAAAGTTGTGACTGAGTACAAACATGTATTGAGTAAAGTTGGTGACTTCGAGTCTTTTATTGCGCAGTTCACAAGAAGATAAAAAAACTGGTGTTGTTTTTAATTCAGGAAAAGAAAGGAATTAAAGGAACATGAAACTGATCAGAGCCTGCATCTTAGTAATCAAGGATACGAAGCACATACATCAGATATTCCTACGAGTTCACAATTGTACAATAATTTAGACGATCATGAGTATATTGAGGTAAAACCACCAACTGCAGTATTCTCCGTCGCAGCAGATCAGTGCAATGACGGGAAATATGAAGAATGTATTCCAAAACATGAGTTTCAAAAAACCGAAGTACTCCCCCGAAATTCACACGTTTACCAAACATTGCAAAATCATGAATACATCGATATAACACAATCGAATGACGCGGGATATTTCGATATCCAGGCCACGAACTGCCATAGAAATAATGGAAGCACCAATCAAAAACCCATTGTTAAGCCTACTAGTTCACCTGTCCAGGGTTCACCGCAGTATCAAACTGTAGATGACATCGCCAGGGCTCAACAGAGTTCTTTGGATGCAGAGTATTTTGTTTTACAAACACAAGAAAGCTCTGACGATTCTCAGCAACAAAGTCAACAGGAACCAAACAATTCAAAAGTAGTTGTCAAAACACTCGATGTGCATGACCGGGGACAGACGGAAGGCGACACTTTGGATACAGAATACTTTGCTTTACAGACACAGGGGGTCAAAGACACTTTTAATATCCCTTGTGATGCTACATATTTCGTTCTAGAGGAACAAGACAAGACAGATGACGATAAAATTAAACCTGAGGGTAAAATGTACAAGTACGATAACGATAGACGGCAAGTTGTAAATCATAAATCAGAACAAAAAATAGACGGCGGCGAACAAATGTATATGTCCAATGAGGATGAATATGATTACCTCAACCAATCAAATTTAAGAAAAAATGTAACCATAGATACAGACGATACTTACAGTCATGCAAAATCGCCTTCCCTTGAAACGTCATTGTCTGACAAAATGAAAGGTACAGAAAACGGAAATGCAAACACAAGTACCGGTCCAGAAGGCGATTATGACGTGCTTAATCATTGCTGAAATGTATGTGCTGTTTACACAAACCTAGTGTAAGGTGTAAATAGGATACTGGTCCAACAGAAGGCGATTATGACGTGCTTAATCATTGCTGAAATTTATGTGCTGTTTACACAAACCTAGTGTAAGGTGTAAATAGGATACTGGTCAAACAGAAGGCGATTATGACGTGCTTAATCATTGCTGAAATGTATGTGCTGTTTACACAAACCTAGTGTAAGGTGTAAATAGGATACTGGTCCAACAGAAGGCGATTATGACGCGCTTAATCATTGCTGAAATGTATGTGCTGTTTACACAAACCTAGTGTAAGGTGTAAATAGGATACTGGTCCAATAGAAGGCGATTATGACGTGCTTAATTATTGTTGAAATGTATGTGCTGTTTACACAAACCTAATGTAAGGTGTAAATATGATACTGGTTCAACAGATGGAGGTTATGCGATAATTTATACCATAAATCCTTCAATGTATTTAATTGTTCTGTAAATTCGTTTTATGACATTTTTGAAATGATCCAGTTACAATGTAAACGTTTCGTTAGAAAAGCTTGTGTATTGCACATATTTGCCGCAACTGAGTTATTGATGCTAATAGATGTCAATAGATTCTTTAAAAAGTTTAAACTGTTTAAAAGTTTTAAGTTAATACCATTTTTGTCCCTGAAGTATTTTACGTTTCCTTCACATTGATATGGTTGTTCAGTTGCTTGTTGGTTTATCTTAATGGCAGAAACGATCATCTTGAGCAATTATGTTGGATATTTTGGCAAATTTTAAAGTTTGGTGTTATGTTTATATTTCATTATCTGCCAGCGGTACCTTCAGCCAGCATTGGTTCGACTATTAATATATTTAGATTTTATAAAATGTTGATTGAGGATTAAATTGTAAACAGATTTTGACTGAGAGTTGTATTTTTCAACTGATAGTTGTGCAGGTCTTTTATCAAAGTCTTTAGTTAAGAATGTTAGTGTGCCAATATAGCACGTGTGGAATTGTTATCTGATATAAATATCTTCCTAGATAAGTCTTTTCCGAGATTGTATGGATTGTTAAAGTCATACATAAGTGTATGTTTACTCTATAAAGTATCTAGTCTTCCTTCAGAACTCTTAACTGATAGTGCATTGACAACATTATCTGGTAACTTTTTCCATACGTTGATCAATCTGTTTGTAATTTGCCCTCATGTCTAGCCTACTTCTTGACGTATTTAACTTATTTTTAATATCCACGGTTGTTGATATTCTGACTTGGTTCAAATAAACCTGCTGTAAAACTTCTGGATCATATATTCTCGCCCCTGGGATAGTTCTCGTTTTTATCAGTACTGTAAAATTCTATCCGGAACTGCTGATCCACAACACTTTGTCTCCTGCAGTGTTTGTAATCATGGCGGATCAGAGATTTTCATGTTGATAGTTTTCATTGTGAAAATTTGATTTCAGTTTCACATGCATCTTACCAAATTTGTTTGAAAGGAAATGAATATAATTACATTTGTATATAATGCAGGTTTACATTTATTTGCGACGGTGTTTAAAAAAGGGTGAGTACGGTTACTTAACTGATTTATACGTGTATGTAACAAACGGGATTTCAAATTACCATATGCGAGAAAAATAATCAAGCACCCCATTTGAGTTCCTGATGGAAAAATATCAGTGGAGGGCAGAAGATGAATCAGTATTCCAACCTCTATTGGGACTTATTGATCCATTTCACCCTCCACTGATATTTTTCTATCTGGAACTCAAAGTGTAGCTAGATTCTATTATTCTTGCCAATATTTTGAACATTTCGATCGTTTTCCCCATAGTTTCCTATAGGGTTGGCAGCCTTAATTTCTTATGACGTTCCTCATAAGTTAGTTCTGATGATATCTGGATTAATCTGTTGGCTCTTTAAACTTTATTTATTTTATAACGATTGAAAAACAAGTCAACTTACATTAATGTATCTCGTATGCTATGGTGTTGGCTTGCGGGGGTCCTTGCTGTGGGATGAAACAGTTAGTACTCTGGAGAATATCCACGTGTCTGACATGGTGATCGTCAAACCATCTTAATACTACCGTGTCCAATCCAAGGATCAAACCTGTTTCGCATTGATGAGAAACGAGTGTGCTAACCACTGCACTATGCAGACACCCACACACTGGCTCTTTTGTACTCTCTATGTATATGAATTCTATATCTTCACTTTTGTATGGGCTCCACATATTGACTACGTACTTCAATATTTCCATATACTTTTTACTGGCCGGACATCATGAGATACATACTCCTCCATGGCACCTGATCCCACCTCTGGATTTCAAGAAGCCCGTATTTGTCCAATATCACCAGATTTGTATATTAATCCTGGACATTCTGACAATGTATGCTTCCGTATCTGAAATTTTATATTCGGAACAATTTCTTAACGTCAAATTTATTTTAATTTATATAATATAAAATGTTGTTTTTTATGATATTACTGATTCTAGAACTAATCATGTTTATATTTATTTAGACAATATTGACTGTATTATAACAAAACCATTTTATTGCTTGATGCAATATGAGCTGTCGTGGTCACAGGTTTATCTTAAAGATTTGATGTGATTTTTAACATTTCTGTTAGAAAGAGATCACATGAAGCTTAAAAACCCATTATTTCAATCCTTTCACCGAGCTCTACCAATTATCGTCGATATATGTCATCCGCCATCACTCTGCTCATCGCATATTACCTTTACCTACTAAAATTACCGTTTGTATCTATTTCAAATCCATACGGAAAATAATTTGTTATAAGTTATGTAGCTTCAAAGCGCGTGATCCGACATTGCGTCCCCTTAAACAAACACGCTATAAAGTTATCATAGTGTTTGACCTGGAGGTCATTTGCATACTACAATTACGTCAGAGAAACACAACACCTCGCTTAGATTTAAATTTAAAACTAAATGGAAAAATCTCGTATTTAGATATTGTTTGTTATATTAAAATGATTTAGAGTTTATTTGACAATAACCCCCTAGAAATGCTGTCACTGTTTTAACATTTATATACCTAATATTTTATGTATATTTTGATTTTTATAAGCTATATTTTGTCAATAAAATATCTGACTAAAACAAAAGAAGTTGAGTTTTGCAAGTGATAAAGCGTTCGACACGTGAGAGCACTCAACAGCACACGAGTCCATCAAAATGTGAGCACTTCAACTACAGCTACATTCTAAGTGGGATGTTAAACAATACAAAAAACAAATAAGTTTCACATTCTCGACTTCCTCTAGAAAACCATATGACCAGTTTTATTGTATTGGGCCTGAGACGAAGGGCAACACGACAGACCGAGGCCAATATAGGAAAACACTGCTTAACCCTTTCACCCTGAATATCTGAGTGGTATGCTCTATCTATTGTTTCAGGCCAGTCTATTATGGTCTGTAGGGTTGAATGGGTCAATAAGCATATTATTATTTTATCTGGTCAATATGAACTGCGTGTAATGCATTACATGCGTGCAACTTTCTTTTTCTCCGCCGACTGTTTGAACCAAAACTTAGGCTATTGAACTCCGGTATTGATAATAACGATGACTTCATCGTTGATGTGGTGCAACAGCTTACTTAAATGTGTCATTAAACTACATCAGAGATTTCTAATCTTTTCATTATTACGCCATGACTACCCGAGTAAGACGTTTTGGACGTTTTAAGAAATTTGAAGTTGTTCTGAAGACATCTTCCAAAGTCAAAGTTTTCTGATCCACGTCATTCATCAAACACCTTGACAGTCAGATTACCTTTCATATTTGTGTAACCCTCTCTTCTTATTACAAGTACCAATAAGTCAGTCGTGATCGTATAGATTTTATGTAGAGTTGCAGCATTGGTAACAAGTTACAGAGAGTATAATTGCGTCCTCTCTCACTCCCCGGTCTGGTCCGAAGTGCTTTTGAAACCTTGATGTTTATATAGGATTATTAATTTTAACCAACGTAAAACACCAAAGTTCCAGAAACTTCTATACATATTTGTGAACATACAATTGGAAGAATACTGGCGCTAATCTCATTCAAATCTGTCACAATCCAACCTTTAGTAACACTTCTACCCCATCACTTTCAGTGCGATTTTAGTACTTTATATTATTTAACATTACAATCAAAACTTGTTTACTAAAGCTGATGATGACAGATATTTGACCTTTTAACTTGCAGCTGCAATTGCTGCTGTAATTTGTGAAGGTGTTGACAACTTGTTTATCCAAAACAGTATATTTAGATATTAATGCTGATTTACAATTTAGAATTTGGAATTTCTATTATGTATTTTCATAATCATGCCTAAATGACTGTCAACACTATGTATAGCCGAATTACAAAATCACTTAATTTAGCTGCCCGCATTTTCCCAAATATATGTATGTGCACATTATTTGCTAATTCAAGACACACCAATTTTACTATTTATATAATTTCATAAAAGTATTATCACCCGTACCTCATATTGATATAAACGTCCCTATCCTCTGACAGTTTTACTAAATTGTAAAAATTTTCATTTATAGATACTTTTTATATTAATTATAATTTCCCCTTAAAACTTTATACATTTCCCCATTGGTGTGACTTGAATTACATAACATTTAAATCATAAAATTTCAATCCTTCAATAATCATTTCTCAATAATTTGTGACCTGAATATAGAATCAATTTACTTCTTATTAAATCATGATCTGAATTAATGACATAACATTTCAATTAATCACCTTCCTATCAATTAAATCGTGACTTGGATAAAATCATTCAAGTAATCTTAAATAAATCGTAACCTGGATAAAATAGTCTTTATAAATCATGACCAGGATTCTTATCATTATTCTTGACTCGAATATAATCATTCATATTAAATCGTGACTTAGACATACATATACACATTGTGACCTGGATATATATTATCATCAACAAGTATAGTGATCTAGATACATGCACATAAAATTATATAATGTCTACAATTATAGTTCATTTTCATATCAAAGTTCATAATACATAGTTCAAAACAACTCGGATCCATATACACGGAATATCCTCCGTCTTGTTACTACACACGGAAAGTCCTCCGTCACGGAAAATCCTCTGTCTTATGCGCATTAATCTGTTCCCCAAAGAAAATGTCCGTCTTTGAATAAAATCTTTCCCGACTCCTCCTGGATTATTTGGTTTATCTCTTATATATATATTCACATGTCACTGTGATTATCACTTGTATCACTTGTATATTAATTTTCACTATTTCAATTCTCCAGAGGGTCGAAATTTTTCTGTTTCTTTTAATTACTGGTATACCGAAAACTAGTTCCAACAGTTTTGTTGATCGGGTTTCTCGATTGAAACCAATTGGTCTCGCCCATTTCGGTATTTTCCATCGACGATCTCCCATCGGCTAGTTTCCTTTGAGTTACATCATCTGTTTCCTCCTTTTGATTCTGATACGGATTCTGGTATAATTGGTTCTGATATAATTTGTTTTCTGTATTGTCATTTTCTTCATTGTTACCATTTTCAAATGTTTCACATGATTTCAAGTCTGGATACAGTTTTTCAAATTTGTTCTTTTTATCTGTTTCTATTGTTTGTGTTTCACTGCTGTTTTCTTTGCTGTGATCTTTGCTGCTACTGGTTTGATTGTTTTCAGTTATTAAGTCCATGTTATACTTGTCCTTAAAGTACATTTTGCATAGTTTTATGTCTGGATATGCATGTGGTTTTTGTCCGGTTTGAAAGTCCTGACTTTCATTATATATGCTTGCTGTTTTTATTGCTCGTTGACTAACACGATCTTGTATGTAATTAATAATGTCATTATCTGTAGTCCTGGTACTTGTAAGTGGCTGACTGTTTGATTCTATTTCACTGTGTTGCTGGTGTGGTTGAAGGTTCTGGCCCATTGGAAGTCTTGGAATATTCAGAAGACTCAACTCCTCCTTTCCCCTATCACTTGACCATTTGTTATCTTTATTTTTCCTTTTGAGACAATGTCCGAAACACTTACATCTACATTTAATTTTAATTCTTTTCCTACACTTAAACATTATAATCATTAAAACTGGCATTATGGGTATCAAAAAGTATGTTCCGTATTTATACCAAAAACTGTCTTCTAACATTGGTTGCATCTCTTCTAATTTTAATTCATTTATCAAATTATCTAAGTTAATTTCCTTTATCGGTTTTAATGTCTTAGGGATTTTAATCTTATCATGTTGTGGAAAACTTTGTTTATATCTCCAAAATAATCCTAACTTTTCTTGCTTATACCTATCAACTAATGTCTTTAATGGATCACTAAAGTCAAAATTACTTTCTTTATAAATGTACGGTGTTAAAGTCATATCCCCGTTAGAAGCCTGACAATTTTGTTCCAAATATAGAATATCTAAGGGTGGCAATGTTTTCTTGATCATAGATTTCTTATCACACATGACCATAAAATTGTTTGATCTTTTAGAAATAATTAACCAATGCCCTTCTGAAATGTACTGTCCCCGAGGTAGAACGGCATTATTGATCAGTATGGTTTTACAATTTTGTTCAATTTCTGTTCGTGTTTCCAGAAATATAGAATTCACACAAGTTTGTCTGTTTGAGAGAGTGTAGATAGGACTGTCAAAAGAACAATATCTAATTGAAGGATTCGAACATTTTCCTAACTCTTGTTGAGTCAAAAGTGCAAATTGTGTTTTCTCTTTGTTTACCGCTAGGGCGTCTGATTCTAGGTCATATTTGGCGAGTACCGAGGGTTCTTTTATATGTGGTATTGCTAAGTTATGCAACTTATAAATTTCCAAGTCATTTGTAGTGTCAACTAAAGGTACTGACACAATAACTACAATGTGTTCATCTTTGAAATATGTAGCACAAGTCAATGTTTTGTATAGGTCCCAAAGATCTTTTTCAGGGTCAAAAGGCAAGGCAAAACGTGGATTCAAATTATTTTTGATTGATAAACGTAATTGCCGAAACTGTAAAGGTTGTATGACAGAGGGCGCGAGATATCCCAATGATAACATATTCAACTGAATTTCGAGATATTGAATTTTCTTTTGAGCTAATATAACCCAGTCCTTAACTTTGCCTAAAGCTCTGTCTAACTGAATATAAGTGCCTATTACCAGTTTGTTTTTGTCTACTTGATCGGTTAATTTTCCATATCTTTGAATCAATGTTTTCAGGGTTGTCAGGGTTTCAGTTATGGTTTTTCGGTTCTTTTTAATTTTGTGTTTATTATCTTTAACTATAGTGAGACTTGCGTTTAAGACATGTTTTATTTCGTTTTGATTTCTTGTAATTATATATGTAAACTGTCTATAACTTAAGACTTTTCATTGTCTTGCATATATTATCAAACATAGTCAAGTTATTCTTGCACATGTTATCAAAAGTCGAATTTAAAGTTATTAATATTCCTTTTATAGTAGGGTCTATCTCGTCTACAAATCTTCTTTGACTTTTAATCTCATTTATTTCTGTATCTTCTGTATCTTTACTTATTTCTTTGTTTTCTGTCTTAATGTCTTGTTGTGTTAACGTTTCCCTATCATCTAACTTTGTGTTTCTGTATATTCTTTTTAATTCTGCTAAAGGAATATCATCCTCACTGTCTGAGTCATCTCGAATTTGCCTAGATCTTTTTACAATATCTTGACTTTTATTCTTATCAATTTCATCATCTGAAGATTCTGAATCTGGAGGTACTACATATGTTGATTTTCTTAAAGGTTTGTTTAGTTTTCTTGAGGTATCTTCCAGTCATCTAAATTAGCTAACCTAAGATGTTGAGCATGTGTTTTAGTTGTCGTTCCTGTCAACTGATTTTTAACTATAAAGCTTAGAGGTCCTTTCTCTTCAATAATTCTGTAATAAGGTGTCCATTTATTATCTAGTTTACTGGTTTTCCTTTGATTCTTAATATATACTGGATCTCCTACCTTGAAATTAATTTCTTGACTACCCCTGTCCGCGTATTTCTTTTGTCTTTTCTTAGCTTCTTGTAAGTTTTTGTGTACTAACGTAAAAGCTTCATGTTGTTGCTGTAGTGCTATTTTATATTGGTCTTCCCCATTGTACTTCCTTCTAGGTTTAAGAATTGTATCTAATGGTAATACTACATCCCTATTGTATAGTAAGTAAAAGGGTGAAAACTTAGTCGATTCATTTGAATGAAATCTAATTGCTGCTAAAGTTTGATTTAAATACAAGTCCCAAGTTTGGACATCATCAGATATTTTCTTAGCCATTACATCATGTAAAGTTCTATGAAATCTTTCTACCTTGCCATTACTTTGAGGACTATAATAAGATGTTGTAATATGGTCTATATTTAACTCTTTAAGTGTTTCTTGTACCGCTTTTTTTACATTTTCTGACCCATTATCTGTGAGTATCTGAAGTGGGCAACCGTATCTTGGAAATATTTCTTCTAATATAAGATGGACTATATTATCAGCTGATTTATTTGGTACACTAAAAGCTTCTGGCCATCCAAAATATAGATCTATGAATGACACAATGTATTTGTTACCTGATAAGGTGGTGGAATATGGTCCTGATAGATCTAGACCAATTTTTGCGAAAGGATAAGGTGGAATATCCGTTTCTTTAAGAGGTGGATGTGTTTTCTTTTGACTTCTAGTTTGACATGTTACACATTGATCTACATATTTGTGCAATTTTTGATACATTTTTGGAAAATAGTATTTTGGTCTAATGAAGTCATATGTTTTATCTACTGCCATATGTCCTGCAAAGTCTTGATGTTGTTTAATGACAATGTTTTCTAAATTTTCAGGTATGTACAATCTAAGTTTTGGATCTTCTGAATCTTGTTGAGATAAAAAGTATAACAAACCATCTATTACTATTAAACTGTTTTGTTCCCTTTTAGTAGCCCCTCCATTGTCCAATTTTATTTTAAGTTTTGCTATTTTCTCATCATTTTCTTGTTCTGTTTTTATATCTATATCCCCTGGAAGATCTATAAACGGCTTGACTAAGTCATCAGTTGGATCTATCTTACAGCTAGCGTATTTCTTTGGAGTGAATTTGTTTGAATTTAGTGCTCCTACTTCCAGAAATCTATCATCTATTTCTATTTCTGTGTCTGACTCTGATTCAGAATTATCAATTGTTCCTTGACTGTCTGGTATTCTTGACAACAAGTCAGCGCAACAGTTAAATCTACCTTCTATATACTCAATCTTACAGTTGTAACCTGCGATACTGAGAGCCCATTGTTGTATTTTCTTATTTTGCATAGGTGAATCTAATAAATATTTCAAGGGACGGTGATCTGTACGTACCACAAACTGAGCATCATGTAAATATAAGTCTAGTTTCTTAAGAGCAAATGCTATTCCAAAACATTCTTTTTCTATTGTTGACCATTTTGTCTGAGATTTGCTTAATTTGTGAGACAGATAATAAATAGGTTTTTCTTCCCCAGTATCTGTAATCTGTGTGAGACAAGCACCTACACAAGTATCACTAGCATCTGTGTATAACACATAAGGTTTGTTTGTATCAGGATAAGCTAACAAAGGTACTACGGTTAAACTATCTTTGAGAAAATCAAAGGCTACCTGGCATTCTTTTGACCATCTAAATCTAGCATATTTCTTAGTTAACTCAATCAAAGGTTCTGCTATCTTTGAGAAATTTGGAATGAACCTCCTATAATAACTACACATGCCAATAAATCCCCTAACTTCTCTTACATTCTTTGGTACAGGTAATGTTCTTATGGCTTTGGCTTTCTTTTCATTAGGTTTTACTCCCCGGTCACTAACAATAAAGCCTAAATATTCGATTTCTTCCTTAAAGAAACTACATTTCTTCAATTTCATTTTTAAACCATGTTGCCTGATCTTATCAAACACTACTTGAATATGCCTAAGATGTTCTTCTGAGTCTTTTGAAAATATTAAGATGTCATCTAAGTAAGCAGTGGCAAAGTCCTCACATTCTTGTAATACTATGTTCATGAGTTCTTGGAAGACAGCAGGAGCATTACTTAACCAAAGGGCATTACATTACATTAAACTGAAATAACCCTTTGTGACAAGTAAATGCTGTTTTTTCTTTACTATCTTCATCCATTTGTACTTGCCAATACCCACTTTTTAGATCTAAACTAGTGAAATGTTTGGCTTTTCCCAACCTAGCCAAGATGTCACCAATCAATGGTAAGGGAAATGATATAGGTTTCACTATTTTATTCAAAGATCTAAAGTCTACACACATTCTTTTAGATCCGTCTTTCTTACCAACTACAACTAATGGAAAAGCCCATGTTGACCTTGACCTTTCTATAATACCTGCATCTAACATTTCATCTACTGCCTTGTCAATTACTTGTCGTTTGTTAAGGGGTGTTCTATACGGCCTATTTCTGATTGGTGGATGGTCCCCTGTGTCTATTTTCATTTTCACTGTACTTGTATGACCTAACTCTGAATCGGTTTTTGCAAAAATATCTTTGTTTTCTGGTAACAAACTAAAAATATTTCTTTTATACTCTGTAGGCGCATCAATATCTTTAAAAGAATCTACATATCCTACTGTATTTTCTGGACTTAAGGCTGTTGATTCTACTTGTATCTCATCTATTTCTAAAGCCTTAATTTTTCCTAACACTTGACCTCTTTTTAACCTATAACATTTATTTGTTTGATTAACTACTAATACTGGAATGTTTCTATTTCCCGTTACTTTTCCTATTGATTCTTGAACTACAAGTCCTGGGTCATCTAAAAGACATCCATCATTGATACTTGAGATTTCAAAATTTTCTTTATTTCTACTGTTAAATGCTCTATTTGTTCTAACAAAACATATTGTCTTACTCTGTGGTCTTAATGTAGTTGTTTTTGATACTCTTACTATGGATGATATGTGAGTGTCATCTTCAAATTTGACATAGGTTCTCCCTATTCTTAAGCAACCTAAATCAAAGTATAATCTTACTCCATTTTGTCTTAACCAGTCCCTACCAAGGATAACGTTTCTATTTAAACCATCGGTGACATAAAACTTGTGATTCATGGTCACTTTATTCATCGTAAATTTAATATTTACTGCACCTATAACATTAAGTGATTGACCATTCACTGCCCTGAGATTTGGTTTTTCATTAATAACCTTAACCTTGATTGGAAGATTTTGGAAGCACTTTTTACTAATTAATGAAACTTCTGCTCCTGTATCTACTAATGTTCTAAATTTTTGTTTTTGAATCCATAATACACATGAACTTGGATTTCCCGCCAATTGAATTTCATAATTTTTGTCTAATTTACTACTACTAGAGTTATCTACCTTAATTTTTCCTAATTTGCTACTACAGCTCTTCTTACTGGCTTCCTTATAAGAAGAGCCTATCAGTTTTCCTGTTCCCTATGTTCCCTATACTGAGACCATTGTTGTCCTATTCGCTGGGTGGATTTTTCTGAAGTTGGTTCATTTACTACAGGTGGTGCAGGAAGCGCTAATTGCTTATTTGACTGAGACGTATCATCTTGCATTGGGGGTGCCGGAAGTGCTAACATCTGAGGTGGCGCTGGTAATGCTAACGTTTGATCATTTGGCTGAGAATATTGATACGTAAATTGTGGAGGTCGCAGGTTGTAATTTTTTGCCTATTTTGATAAGTATTATGTGCAAATTGCTGAGGTGGTGGATTATAACTTTGCCTCTCTTGATAGTTATTGTAATTTGTTCTACCCCTGCCACGATTAAATGGTGGTCCCTGATTATATTGCCAATATGGTACCCAATTGCGAGGGTTAATTTTCCGATTGGGGCAATTTCTTTTGAGGTGACCAATCATGTGACATACCCAACATTCTGCGCCTAACACCCAATCTGGTACGGATTGTTGATTTTGCCTATTTTGACCTATTTGATTGTTTCTTTGAATTTGTTGTTTTGGCCTAAACGTTTGTTGATTTTGTTGTTTATTTTTCTTACCAGCGTTTTTGAACTTAACTTGTTTATTTTTATCTATCGGAAATATTTGTACGTCATCATCACTGTCACCGTCACTGTCTGATTCGTCTGCGGCATTTACGTCAATGTTCTTTGGACAATTTTGAGTAGTATGACCTTTCCTCATGCAAGTTTTACATAATTTATTTCTTAAATGATCAACTTCCATTGGCTGAATGTCTCTATCATCTTTTTCGGTTTTGAATTTGAATACATTTTGTGAATCTAAAGCTAACAAAATTTTATCCCTAACGTTTTGTTCACGCGCTGCTATTTTGACAGCAGCGTCTAAAGTCGCTGGTTCTTCCCTAATTAATTTCATTTTCAGATAGTCAAATGTGAGACCCTTCCAAAAGATATCTATCAATTGTTGTTCAATTAAATCTTTTGTACTTTTGTTTTTTCTTTGTTCTGATGTATAAACATCTTTAGATGCCTGAATTATTCTTTCGCCAAACATTTGAACTGATTCATCTGTTTTTCTGTTGTAAATTTCGTAATTTTGTTAACGCCTGTCTCCTATTTGTTACTTCCCCGAACTTATCTTTTAACAATTTCTTGAGGTCCCCCCAACTAGGTAAATTTTCGTTATTTTTTTGTTCAACTAAATATCTCCTAATGAAATCTGCCACTGCCCCTGAACATGTTACCAATGCTACACCCGGCATTTTCTGTATATCTAATTCTACTAAATGAGCATATCTTTCAATATCTGAAATCCACGCTTTGAAATCTGCTGATTTGCCTGAGAAGTTTTTTATTACTTGGTGTATGGGTACTGCCATAGCACTAGCCATATTTGAAAATTGTCTGATTATTTTATCAAACATTTCTTTGTCTTCATTGTCATGTTTATTTTCAGTTGGTTTAGGTCCTAACCCCCCTGATATTCTATAATACCCGCTACTTTCTGAATCACTACTGTGTTTGTTTTCATTTTCCGTTTGTACTTTAGACTGATTTAAACTTCTTTGTTTAGCTTTATCTAATTCTCGTTTAAACATATCATTTTCTATGTCTTCTAATTCTGTAGCCATGTTACTTAAGTTAATTTTACTATCTGCCATTTTAGTTAATTTCAAGTATAGTTAGAGTTTTATTTCGAAATGTTAAGTTTATGTGTAACTAATTTTATTAAAGTTTTAATTATATTGCCAAAAATACGTTTTTGAGTTTTAGTTTTAATCAAAATGAGTTTTTGAATATAGACTTTTGTAATTTTAACTAACTAGTAAACGTTAAAGTTTTAGAGTTTGTCAAAAAGGAAAATTTCACAAGTTATGGTCAATTAATAGTATACTAAGAGAAGTAAAAGTCTTACCTTTTATCCAGGTCTGAACGGCACCAAATCGATACGTGTAACCCTCTCTTCTTATTACAAGTACCAATAAGTCAGTCGTGATCGTATAGATTTTATTTAGAGTTGCAGCATTGGTAACAAGTTACAGAGAGTATAATTGCGTCCTCTCTCACTCCCCGGTCTGGTCCGAAGTGCTTTTGAAACCTTGATGTTTATATAGGATTATTAATTTTAACCAACGTAAAACACCAAAGTTCCAGAAACTTCTATACATATTTGTGAACATACAATTGGAAGAATACTGGCGCTAATCTCATTCAAATCTGTCACAATCCAACCTTTAGTAACCCTTCTACCCCATCACTTTCAGTGCGATTTTAGTACTTTATATTATTTAACATTACAATCAAAACTTGTTTACTAAAGCTGATGATGACAGATATTTGACCTTTTAACTTGCAGCTGCAATTGCTGCTGTAATTTGTGAAGGTGTTGACAACTTGTTTATCCAAAGCAGTATATTTAGATATTAATGCTGATTTACAATTTAGAATTTGGAATTTCTATTATGTATTTTCATAATCATGCCTAAATGACTGCCAACACTATGTATAGCCGAATTACAAAATCACTTAATTTAGCTGCCCGCATTTTCCCAAATATATGTATGTGCACATTATTTGCTAATTCAAGACACACCAATTTTACTATTTATATAATTTCATAAAAGTATTATCTCCCGTACCTCATATTGTTACATTTGGCGGTCATCGGACATGTAGCAACGATCTAAAATTTCACTTAGATTGAGCCTACACTGACCCTGACTTTAGCCAATGAAAAGACTCGTGACATACCCTGCACGTCGTCATTATCGTGTTTATGTGCTTTCCCCTCTATCATGTAGTCGATAAGTGATCGATTGTAAAACACATTCTTATTGGCTCAGTTACATGGTACCAGAAGCCAATGGAAATCGAAGCCGCGAAGCCACAATATACAGGCCAAATCTGCTAAGGTGTATGAGTAACGGAGTGGATCAGAAAACCTTGACTATGGAAGTTGTTCTGAAGACAGACATGTGGATTTAAGTGTTAATAACTTAAATCCAGAGCAAGTTTTGTGAATTATTTGCAATGAGTGTAAAAAGGTTTGATGCCTTCTGTTATGCCTTTGGTTTATCAATTATTTATTACACAAAAGTTTATAACAACTAATGATATAACTATAGAAAATACGCATTTTGAACAACTACAATTAGAATAGGCGTAATGAGTAATTTGATCGACATGATGAAAAAATCCATTCACTGGTAGAGTTGATAATGCCCGCGATGAAGCAGTACTCGGTTATTGTCGGTGTAAACTACAAACTTGTAATCGTATAAATAGTCTCTGTATTTTTCAGTTACTGCCCACTTTAGAGCTAAGATCTCTAAATACAGAGGGATAGCGTGTGTTCATAGTCCCTTTAAGTTTTCGAATACGTGATTTTACCAACCATCGTATGGCTTTTAGACATTAAGACAAAGTGTCTGGTTCTACATCTTCATGTTTGGCCCATCGTCTGGCATAATCTGGAATTCATAACTAAACTGAAATTCTAACACCAATTAAAGGAACGGGCTTCGCGGTATTTAGGGCCCCTTAAAATAAGATTTTTGAGGCTTTCATTTTCAACAATAGAAATGTCGCCGGTGATGACATGCCCGATAGGATTGTATTTGAAAGGAGATGAAGCACATGAACATGTGACAGTGTTGTGTAGAAGATGGTTGATGTCCAGGCACAGCAAAACATGTTTGTAATTGAATAGCTTGGATGCGATGCTAGGTGCTTAGCTATATGAAATGCAAGGCGTGGTCTTCAATTTGAAATATTGTGGAACACAGGACTGACCTTTTTGTGATTTAGAATATTGCCAATGTTTAAAGCGTCTATGCCTTTATTTGTAAATTTAAGTTTAAGGAAAAGACGTTTCTGTTCAGAACAGTCATCGTTTGTAACGCGTGCAGGCTTATGCAGTCTGTGATAAGCGATGCCCATTATAACGGAGTTCAGTATGTATTCTGTGGTTGAAGAATCCGTGTAGGGGTTCATTCTTGCTTCCTGAAAAAGTTCATTAAGAATTGTAAAAGCAACAGAATAAAGTTTGCTGCGAATGTTTGTTAACGTAAGGTAAAAGAGATGAAAAGTGACATCATGTATGTAGGGTCGGTTGTATGAACGATGACCATGACTTCGTTTACGTCATACGTTAGAATTAAAAAGTTCCATCACATTAATACCATTACACAGTGGGCATGATAGATTGCCTACACTTTGGATATTATCGTTACATCCATAGGGGTATACAGTGCCAAGCTGTTTAATCCAAACTTCTTCACGTTGTCTACGGAAGGGGGTACTCAAGGTGGGATTGTTGGTCCAGTGGTATATTTTTTCAATACCAACTTCTATATATCCACTATAGGGAAGAAGTTGTACATCTGCACACTCCATCTGTAATATCCTATTTAGTGGATGGATCTCTATATTAGGTAAATCCTTGAAACAAAATTTCTCATTGACTGTACTAATAGTTGAATATGTATCAAGTAATGCTTGTGTTTCAATTCCTCTATGTTGATATTTACAGTGTTTTTCTCGTCAACTATTAACCTCTAATGTCTTCCATCTGGTGCGTTGTCTGTGTCGGCCCTTCGTGTGCCCCGCTGCGAACGCTTGTTGCAGTTTAAACCATGTTGGGGTGTAAACCATGGTCCAAAATTACTCGACAACACTTCGATATATGACCTGACGACATCTGAAGGAGATTGGTTCCCCATCTTCTGTGAAAGCAGGTTAATTTGATAAATAATCAAAACCTGATGGTCGTTGTAATATGGGATGCTGTTGTTTACGCCATCTTCTGTTTGAACCTCCACCTGTGTCTGTGTCTATGAATCCTCTATAGTTGCGTGCACTCTGGTAATCTTGTAGAAATCTCTGTTGCTCAGTATTCCTGAATTTCTCTTAATTGGTCACTTTGGCATTGAGCAGGGCCCAGAGCCATAAAACTAGTCTCAGACAAAGTTTTTACTCAACTTCAAGATTGTACTCAAATCTTGAGAATTTTCTCAACTTGGGTAAAGTTGTGGACCATGAAGAAATTCTTAGACAAATTTCTTCCTCAAGTGATAAAATACTTAAGTACGGCATGTAGCTGATTTAATTAATTCTTAACAGCGAAAATAGCTGCCCCCTATGTTCGCCTCAGGATAAATAAACGCAAATGGCGTTGTCATTGTCGCCCTAGGGTATTTCGGGACATGTTTAACCCTTTGGCTTTCGAAAACAACGTGTTATTTGAGCGAAATAAGTTAAGGAGACCAACACTTCTTTCCATGTTGGCTTGTTTTCGCCATACGACTTTTGAGAAAAAAATTTGTCTCAAATTGTCGTTGTTTTTGGTCTCGGGCCCTGGTGTATCATTCCATTTAGCTCTTTGATGTCATCATGTTTAGCTGGTTCTGTTGTACCTTCTACTGTCATCTTACATTATGTCTTCCCTGTTTCATGTTCCTTCTCTATCAAACAGATCTCTCTTCTTAAACGATCAACGTCTGGTGAAACATCCAATTTATAGGAAGTGATGTCCTTTAACCACTGGTGTAGACCATTGAAATATCTGATTTTTAACTTGTTGTTTGTCCCCTATTGACGCTACGCCAAGGTTCATGGACTTCCAGTATAGCTCTTCTAATCAGACACTCCAAGTCATACTATCTTCTGGTTTCTGCTTAGCACTATAAAACCTCTGCATAATGGATTCCCCACTCACTATGTTACCAAATACACTATGTAGGGCTGACTTATATTGTACTATTGATGATTCTGGTCCACTGCGCATAGCAACATGGGCTGCTTTCCCTTTAAGAGATCTTCTGATGGACTGAAAGATGACTGAATCAGTGTACTTCTCTTTTCTGAGACATTCCACATCGTAGCACCACTGGTCATATGAAATATCTTGTTTGCTTCCATCTCCAAAGTAATTAGACGGCTTTGGAATATAGTGGTTGATGCTGAATACACTGCCAGCTTCTGTTGTTTTGGCTGGGGGAGTGACTACCTCTTTTACTTTACCAATCCCCAATGTACTGACAAACTCTTTCATCGTGTCCATTTTTGGCTGGATGTTCATCTCCTTTGAGATATTTGCCATCTGTTGTATTCCTTCTATAGCCTCTTGTTCTGGTGATGCCATTTTTGTATTTTGTACACAGTATTATTAATATTATTAAAACTTATGAAAATAATGCTTATTATTCGAAATTTTCACAGATCAACAGTGTAAGCAAAACTTCTTGCTTCGAATTATAAACAAGTGAAATTCACGAATCACTGACTGTCTGTTAACAAAGCTAATTGTCAAAGTCCTACAATGTTCTGTTAAATGACCTTGACTTAGAACGCAAACATCAATTGATCACAAGTACACATGTCCTTATTGCTTATAATGCAGGTATATAATTAATGTCGTGCGTTTGAATACTAACATATTCAAACGCATATATATATATATATATATATATATATATATATATATATATATATATATATATATATATATATATATATATATATATATATATATACTTCCAACAACACGTGTATGTATATACTGTGGTAGTCATCGACATCGGGTTTGAGGTTCCAGTAGACTAGAACACAACTGGCTGGATTCTCATGTTTTGCACTTGCACCGGATCCAATGCTGGCATCAACCAAGAACCTTTAGGACACTTGTCGTTTGGTCCAAAGACAATATTCTGCTGACTTGTCACCGAATAGGAATGGCAGATGGCACTGATAAACATGTCTGAGCACTCTCTTATCCACGGACTGGCAATGTGGAAAAGGGCAACAGCTTTTCTTGGGAAGGGAGATATCCACTTCGATTGTCATCCGAGCCTTCATCCGGGCTGACTTTCCTATGGCATGATCCTCTAGATATATCATCACAAGGTCTACGCCTATTACCGGTGGTGTTGGAAACTGGTGGTGTGATTGTTTTCTTAACTGAGGGTACAAAAAGCATGGTCTTAATTGCCGAAAAACGAGACACAATCTCAGCTCGGGTATCCAATGCCATGTCAACAACGGTTGGGACTGTCTCACATGAAACAACAGGCAGCCTTTGCTCAGACAGAACATCGTCTGCAAGTGCAGCCGAACAGCCTTCCGACAAACCTGCCTCTGGAATGCTGATAATGCTAATGAGTTTATTCGACTCTTCTTCCTGAGCTGCAGCGTTGACACTTACTAAAGACATAGTATTGTTGTTGCTGTCTAACTCAGGTATCTTTCTCTTGACAGTTTTGCCTTTCAAGGAAGGAACATATTGATCTATCCAAGAGTCAGGACAAACACACATTGCCTATTTTCTAACTTCTCTTATTCAGTATTTATCATTTCTAGCTTTAGCTACTTCATATTGCTTAACCAGACTAGCACATAAGTCTTCGTGAGATTGGTTAGGGATACAACCTAGATTTAATACCAAGCCTCTTGGTGTTAATAGCTTCCCTTCTATGGAAATACGATCCAGAAACTGATGGTAGGTTTCCGATGGCTGCCTCTCTTTGGCACTGCTGGTGTATATCTGTCCTTTGGGCTTGGCAGTCCTGATCTGTTTCTCTTTTCTCCCAGATCTTTTGGATAACATGGTAGCGTTTTCCTTTTGAGAAGACATAATTCTGACTAAAAATATGAAAATAAAAGTGATTACATCTTAGATCTTATAGCAACAAGGACATATGTATATAACAATGGACTCTGACTGTTGTCTATTGACACTAACACATGTCCCATGAAACCAATCTCGACATTCCTCACACTTGATCATAAAATCACCTGTATCAGGACTCAGACAAATACAGTACTGAACATGATCAGTTGTAATAGCCAAGCTTCCTGATTGTACACGGGGATTTTTCAACCCAAGTAGGTAACTGACGATCAGTGCAAGGTTTTAATCTATCATAATTAATAGTAGTTAATTTCTGTCGGATTTTGATTTCATATACATAATCACTTAATTTCCTGGTTATCAGACCTGGGCCTTTCCATGTACACTGGCGGATCTAGTGGGGGTGCTGCCCCTAAAATTGCTTTTTTCTTTTTTTAAATAGGAAATAAAGTTTTAGTGTCTGGAAGCCAGAAAATTGCCTCTAAGAGATTTTAAAATCATTTCTTTTTTCTAGACTGAATCCAGAAAAGGCTTCCCAGATCTTTTTAAAATAAACAAAATTTGGACCAACTTCAATTGCTCTTGTAACATTTGTGTTCGTTTAAACTCAAGATTTTTGTGAATGATTAGTCTGTCAATTTAATGCATTATTTGGGATAAAAACTAGTCGCAATGTGAAAACTAACGTAGTCTTATAACATAAATCTTTTTCATTTATTTTGTTATATACTATTTTTATTTAATATTATTACTATCAAACTGCTGCACTTCAAGAAAAATTAAAAATGTAAATATCAGCATAAAAACATGAAATAATGAAAATACAATATGAAGGACTAGGAGAAAACGGTTTTGTGTCTGGAAGCTAGAAAATACCTGATCGGGCTTCCAATTAATTGGATTATTCAAAATTTTATCTCGGGAACGTACTCCTGAATTCCCTAGTCATCACTAAATTCCACTTCAATTATGTTAAATTAATCTATCAATGAATTTTTTAAGGATAGACAGATCATTGTTTGTTTGTTTGTTGTTGTTTAACGTCCCACTCAAGAATATTTCACTCATATGAAGACGTCACCAAATGCCGGTGAAGGGCTTCAAATTTCGGCCTATGCTCGGCACTTGCGGCCATTGAGCAGTGACGGTTCTTTAACGTGCCGACACCTACTGTGACACGGGACCTCCAGTTTTACTGTCTCATCCGAAAGACAGGAAACCAACCTGCCGCCGGCGGGACTCGAACTCACGACCTCACGATCCAGAGTCGAGCGCGCTACCGACTGAGCCAGGCCGGCTTAGACAGATCATCATTCAATGTCTGGAGGCTATTACTACTTAGGCCGAAATTCTGTCCCAAATTTAGTTAACCTTTTTGCTAAAACAATCTTCTTTTGAGAAGGTTAATCAGTGTGATTTATTGGCGGAATCCAGGCGGATATTCCGTCTGGAAGCAGAAAAATGCGGACTTACGGACTTACCAATTTCAATGTTTTTCTGAAAAATATTTAAAACCCGACTCCATTACGATCCAACATTTAGTATTATGTGTAGTGACCAGGAAAGGATTCATGCAGAAGAGAAGCGAAAGAAATAGGCGTAAAACTTTTGATTTTTATGTAAAAATCCGGAAAATTAATAACAAATTTCAAGAAATTTTAGTGCCTCGCTCCGCTAGGCGACATTATTCTAAATTTGCGACCCTCAAGCATGGGAACTTCTAGTAAAATTGTGCCTGGAAAGCTTCCAAATTTCATTTTTTTTAAGTAACTACGTTTCCCTATAATCTCAAATGAATTATCGCTTCACAATTTATCCGCCAACAATTTGTAAAACAAAACATGTTCAATAAGACTTTGAATATAACAATCTAGTATAATTCTGTTACCCTTACCCCACCCCTCAACAAATTCTCGATCCGCATACTAGGCACTGTGAATATTAAAATCACGCCCCTTTAACCTAAAATCCTGTATCCACCTATGGTATCATTGATGGGTCGATCGGAAAATTCCCATACATTTCACATTCAGTTTCATGTCGAATTTGACTTACCATTTTCCGCAACTCGCAAGTATGACGTCAGAGTATCACGTAGTACATTTCCTTATTAAAAATCGTTAACGTTCATTTGTTTACGGAACCAATATTATAACAGAGAAGAAACCACCGATTCCACTGCAATGCCCGTATATTAAGTCGGATGGAATTTTAAAACTCTCCCGAGCAGACTAAATGATAAAAAGATAGCATACGACACTGGGAATATTATGTTTATTTATTTATTTATTTATTTATTTTAAATATTTTATAAGAATCACAAGTTTCTATGCATAAAAGAAAGAAATGTAGGGCAACGAGATCCCCCTGTCGAGAGCCGCATTTGACATCTAATAAATGTTCTAAAAGACAGCAAAATATTGGACAGACTTTTTAAAGTCGATTAGTACTAAAATGCAAGAATTATTTGAGCTTGTGTATAGGACAATCGATCATTACTATTTATTATATATGTATAGCGTTTAGCCAAACGTATTCCTCACCACCCGGAGTCGTATTTTCCATGCACATTCTGTGATGGAACATTGTCTATACTAATATCAGCCGTTATATAATAAAAAGCTTATTGTCAAAGCATTAAACACCACTGATTTTCTGTATTAAAAATTATTGTGATGTCAGTCGCTTGTCACATGAGGATAGTTTTCTGTAGTTTACTGGTATACCCAGGCCATCGGAACGGAATTCGTGTGGGGTGAGAGCTACTGAAAAGGACAGTATTTTCTACAAGACTATTTGTGTATAAAACCAATATACGTGTAATTCTAACATTTTTGCTGTCCTTTTAACTTATTTTAAATGTGAAACATTGAGAAAATGTTTGAACATAAGTGATGTTACATACGTATGTGACAGTATCAATTTATGCAATAAATTGATGTATATATTTTATAAAGTTTGTTCACTTCTCTTTATCATGTGCAATTGTTTATATTTAACTTCAATAAACATATGGATGACATCACAGGTCAACATAGGTCATTTATATATATTAGACATAAAACACTGTTGGTCATTTCATACATGTATCACACACATTCATTGGCCATTCCTTTCCCTCTCTTTCAATATCATTGGTTATTATTTTCCATCTCTTTTCTTTGTTTGAATTGAGTTCTGACTTTGGTCAGCCAGAGTGAAACAATTAGTATTGGACAGACTTCAGACTGTAACTTCTATTTTTATTTTAAATCCTGTAAATCTAAACAACTAATTTACTAGTGATGTGAATGAAACTGTGAGATTTTTAAATGACAATTGTAAACAGTTTGATTTTTATGAAATAGATTTGAATGATTGCTATATTTTTATATAATGAACCATTAAGAATTCATCAGGTGAAATCTGTGTTACATAAACATGTTTTTATATATTCACTGTACAGATTAAACAGATACTAAAGTGGTATTTATTATTAATATAGGTCAGTGTACTTGATATAAACTGAAATGAGGTGCAATTAAAGTGGCTCTGTACCACCCACAGGTTGGTTGAAATATATTTATTTCAGAATAAGTTTATTGTAAATTTACAATTTGTAAAGTGAAATACAAATCTGTTTTCATTGAATATCTTTTATTACTATAATTTTCATAAAGGGAGATAACTCTGATGACTGATGTAAATCTATTTAAAAAATAAATCCGTGCTGAATATATAGAATGTACTGACCATGATTTTAATGTATATTATAATTTGTTTACCAAATATTAATTGTTTTTTTTATTTGATTACAGAGCTGATGATTTGAACATATCAGTAAATTGATTATCTGAGTAATAAACATCATATTGTAAAGAACCCAGACAGTGTTTGTTTTATTCTTGAGGACACACTGTTACAAAATGGCACCCACGTTGGGACTCGAGAATTGGGACTCGAGAAGTTGTGTGTACACCTGATGATCAGTGAGACGGATCCAAAGGGACAATTTGAACTTTTGTGAACATACAAAACTTTGGATATATATACTGTGATTCCTTGATGTATTTGAACTGACTAGATATTGTTGTGACTGCAGTTATTGTAATCTAACATTTAACTTTTTAACATTCTTGTGAATTCTGTATATGGACTGTGGAATTTATATTTAACAGCACGGTAAGGTTATTTTTTTCTAACTAGCTCCCTGTTAATCAGCCACTGATTGGTCAATGTGTTGTACAAGAGGTGATATTTTAAGCTCTGTAACAAAACCATACTGTAAATTAGTGTAAGTGTATTACATTTTTTTAAGAGAGTTATGTGAGAGATGTTTATCTAGACTACTTATCACTTCGTTACCAATATACCTACCTCACTAACCTCTGTACTATTTATTGACATGACATTATTGACCTTGACTTTGTTTACACTTCAGTTATTGGTGTTACTAGGTTATTAGCGTGTTTGATATGCTTTCTTGTCTCTTGTCCATGCCCTAAATCTTGCATTGCATTTCAGAACACGCATTGATTACACGTAATACCCATATACTTACGAATATCATACAAACTGGTGAACGGACTTGTCATATTTGAATACTTACCATAGTTGTGCACTGAGGAGATAACCGTTACATATATTGTATGTTTGATACACTTTTGGAAGAGAGAAATCAGTGTGTGTGTGTGTGTGTGTGTGTTTAGTAAATGCTGGTACAGAATTTGAATGTACATAATTACACATTTGGGATGTTGCAACATACATCTATTTATTGCTAAGAAAGTTCTGTATCACTAATTTGTTGCATTGTTGTATATACTATTAAATTTTATTATCGGTATTATGATATAGAAAGTGCATGAAATAATTAGCATTGTTATCCATTATGATTTAAAAGTACCAATTTGTACATGAACTTTGGCCGAAAATTGTTCACGCTTTACTGCACATGATTTAATGTATAACCGGAGTCCTGATTGAAATTTCGTCACGCTTGACTGAATTATAGACAAATACTGAGGTGGATTCAACTGAATGCATCTTGTGTATTTATATTTACATGTAGTAGTTACTTCCCTTGATTTCTTGTACTTTATTCTTAATTGTACACATTTAGTTGATAATTAAGACGCATGTTTTGAATTAGATACATGTTTATCAATACTTTATTTTGAAATAGAAATTTATCATTTTATTTTGAAGCCATTTTATTTCAGGATTATTTAAATAGAAAAGATAAGAACTAATTATTTATTAAGTCTAAATTCACTAACTGATTTATTTAGTTTCAGGATATATAGTGCAGCTGTTTCATATTTTTCTTTCAAGTGGATTTCATCTTTATTTACCTTTCATATTAAATTTTTCAGATTTATACTTTAAAGGGGTGTATTTATACATTGTATTTGTATTCATTGTACATGTTTATATTGGACATACTACAAACGTATTAGTTGTGCAATATTAGTTTATTTACTTGAACTGATTACACACCAAGATTAATTACAGGTACTGAAAATGATGTATTAGTTATTAGATGTGATATTGATTACAATATAACTATACTTACCATACAAATACTTACCCTTTACATCATACATATTTTAGTAATTAAGTTACAATTAAGTCATGTCTATATTAATATTTTGTTATTTTCAGAGTTTAGAAATCATTATAACAATTAAGGTGGATTAGTACAGAAATTAATTAAGTCTTAATTTAATTTAAATAATTTATTAATTAATTAGTAGTTAACTACAATTTACAATACTGATTATTACATCATGGAGGATTTGTCAGAGGAAGAACTTGCATTAATATCAACTGCATTTAAAGAAATGAATATCAAACCAAAATTAGACAGCACAGAGGATTTTAAACAATGGATGACATGCAACAATTAAACAAGAACCAAAGGCAGATAATGCCACTGCATCAAATACAACAAATGTTGGACAACATCATTACATTCCAAAGCTATCATGTTTCTCCGGAGATGTAAACAAACAAGACACAACATATGATTTATGGCGTTACGAGGTTGAATGTTTGATCCGAGAGAAATACAATGAAACAACTATAGCTCAATCAATTCGACGCTCTCTAAAGGGAGATGCAGGAAAAGTAGCCATGAGACTAGGCCCAGAAGCAACTGTATCCCAAATACTTGAGAAGATGGAAAGTGTGTTTGGCACTCTGGAACGAGGAGAAATGATTATGCAAGAATTTTATAGTGCAAATCAGGAGAAAACAGAGGAAAGCATGAGCTGGAGTTGTAGACTTGAGGAGATATACAGGAAAGCAGTTGCAAAACGAGAGGAAGCAAATGAAAAGCTTGGAATGGCTTGCATCAATGGTTACAAGATATTACCGGATATAAATACGATACAGTTATAGACTTTGATGAACTTAGAAAAGAGATAAGTATAATTGAGAAAGAACATGAAGCTAAGAAGGGATTATCCCATATGGCTGTCACATCCAATACATCAGATGAGTTGACTGAATTAAAAGGAATGATATAACAATTGACTACAAAGGTCAACAATATTGAAAAGAGACAGCAAAGAGATAGTGCATACAAATCACAAGAGAATGTGAAGCAACAGTCACCAAGTTATAAGTATGGTAGACCACAGTCAACTAGAAGAAGAGGTGATGGTCATCATCAGCAAGTATATATACACAGGAACAATCCAAGTATACATCAGAGACAACGACGTGAAGCTGACTACCATTACCAAGGTTATTTTGAACCAACTGAGACGGAAGATGGAGAACCAATATGTTTTCGGAGTAGACAACCTGGACACATAGCTAGACGCTGTCGAGTGATAATGGATCACAGCAGGAATTTAAACTACAACAGACCTCCGTTGTGGGGCAAACGATAGGTCTAAAAGGAAGACGCCCTAAACAGAAGATGGAATTAATTGGAGAAACATCAGAAACTACAATAGTTATTAAAAACATTAAGGTATCATGTCTTATTGATACTGGGTCTACAGTGTCTACTATTAGTGAGCAGTTCTATCATCAACACTTAGGTCACCTTACAGTACATTCACTAAACCATCTGTTGAAGATAGAATGTGCCGATGGTCAAACTTTAACTTATTATGGTTATATAGAGGCTAATATAGAATCACCAGGAATTCCACAGAAGACTCAACTGTTTTGCCCATTACTAGTAGTGCCTGGCAGTAACTATAACCATCAAGTACCAGTACTTCTAGGTACAAATGTACTACAGTACATGCTTGACATAGTGAAGTCAAATTATGGAAGTAGATTTCTTCAGGAAGCCAAATTATTTACCCCGTGTTATCTAGCATTTAGGAGTATGACACTTAGAGAAAAGATGCTAAATCGTAACAACAATAAACTGGGAATAGTCAAGTCAGCTGAAAACAAGTGTATAAAAACCATACCACCGAACACTTCCATAACAATGTCAGGGTATGTTGACAAAACTGTACCCTACCACCCAACAACAGCAGTTCTACAACCAACGTCAGACTCAGTCATCCCATCAGATTTAGACATTGTTCCATCACTGGTAGATTATCAATATCCTATCTACAATACTATCAACGTAGACATTGACAACATTCATCTACCAGGACTATCCAAATACAGCCTAAAGCTATTCATTGTGAATTACACCCAGTCTTTATTGAAGGTGACAACATTTTTTTAACACAGGAACAGCACGAGAAAGCTATCTATGTTTTAGATTTAGTTAAACTAGAAAGAGAGACACTGTCAGACAAAGAGATACACCGAGGTGAAGAACTGATTCAGCAATACGAGAATGTCTTCTCTAAATCAGACACTGACATAGGTCATACAGATTTAGTACGGCATAAGATAGAACTTACAGAGACACTCCGTTTAAACAACGACCCAGAAAGAATACCACCATCCATGTTCACTGAGATTAAGGAGCATCTAAAGAAGTTACTAGATGGAGGAATTATTAGGAAATCAAAGTCACCTTGGGCCAGTAATGTTGTTCTTTGTCGAAAGAAAAACAACGAGTTGCGTATGTGTGTTGATTTTAGACAACTCAACCTCAAGACAAAGAAAGATTCCTATGCACTTCCTAGGATTGAAAAAATATTAGATGCGTTATCTGGGAACAAATATTTTTCCATATTGGACATGAAAAGCGGATACCATCAGATAGAATTACAAGAGGAGCACAAAGAAAGAACAGCCTTTACAGTCGGACCTCTAGGTTTTTATGAATACCTTCGAATGCCATTTGGTCTAGTTAACGCTCCTGCCACTTACCAATGGCTGATGGAAGAGTGCTTTGAAGGATTACACCTCAACATATGTTACATCTATTTAGATGATTTGATTATTGTTTCTAATGCATATGATGAGCACCTTCACCGACTGGAACAAATATTCAAGAGATTACGGGAGGTCAATCTCAAATTCTTGTGAATTCTTCCGAAGGAAAGTAAGATATGTCGGAGACATTGTGTCTGAAAATGGAATAGAGCCAGGTCCAGATAAAATCGAGAAAGTTCAAACATGGCCTACACCATCTAACCCAGATCAGGTCAGAAAATTCCTAGGGTTTGTTGGCTATTACAGACGATTTATTGAAGGCTTCTCCAAAATAGCCAAACCATTGAATGACTTGATTCCAAATGTTAAGAAGAAATCCAGAAAAGGAGCTATACCAAAGAACTTACCTGCAAATTGGATATGGGGTCCAGACCAACAAAATGCGTTTGACATCCTGAAAGAAAAACTAACAACATACCCTATCCTCGGATTCGCTGATTACTCCAAACCATTTGAACTCCACGCCGATGCATCTTCGTCCAGTTTAGGAGCTGTGCTTTATCAAGAACAAGATAACATCAAGAGAGTAATAGCTTATGCCAGCAGAAGTCTATCTAAGTCAGAGAAGAAATACCCTGCACATAAATTAGAAAAACAAAAAATTTTTAGTGGGACTGAAATGGGCTGTTAGTGCGAAATTCAGAGATTATTTATATGGAAGTAAGTTTACAGTTATTACAGATAATAACCCCCTCACTTATGTTTTGTCATCTGCAAAGTTAGAAGCTACCAGCCAGAGGTGGATTGCAGAACTAGCCACATTCAATTTTGACATCAAGTACCGACCAGGATCTCAAAATACAGATGCTGATGGTTTATCTAGGATACAAACATCTGATATCAGCAAAATATCCAATGAAAGTATCAAGGCTCTATGTAATATCCAGCATGAGATGATACCATACATTCATGTGCCATATTCCATGTCAACAACACCTATTGACAACTTACCTGACTTAACTGAATATTCCGATATTAATATACGGCGACACCAGTACAGTGATCCGGTTCTCAGATTTTGGATGTCATATGTACGAGACAACTTAAAGCCAAGGAAACATCACTTACTGCATAGAAATATACAGTATCATTCATTACTCTACAAGAACTTTGAGAGGTTGAGATTGAGAAATGGGATGTTATACAGAGAAACAAACATCAATGAGAACAGGAAATTACAGCTCGTCTTACCTCAGTCATTGATTGATACAGTACTTCATTATTTACATACCGATATTGGACATCCTGGTAGAGACAAGACACTATCACTAGTTAGAGACAGATTTTATTGGCGTGGAATGAATACAGATATTGAGCAATTTATTGGTAAATGCAAACGTTGTTTATTGAGGAAAACACCAACAACAGAACGAGCTCCTCTCATCAACATCAGAACACACCAACCATTAGAATTAGTTTGCATGGATTACCTTACCTTAGAAACATCTAAAGGAGGATTCCAAAATATTTTAGTCATCACGGACCACTTTACCAGATATGCCTTGGCGGTTCCTACAAGAAATCAAACTGCAAGAACAACAGCGGAAGTACTTTTTAACCAATTCATAGTACACTATGACATACCTTTGAAACTTCATAGTGATCAAAGAGCTCAATTTGAGACATCATTAAAGAACTCTGCAACATCATAAATATAACTAAATCCAGAACAACACCGTACCACCCAATAGGCAATGGAGTTTGCGAGCGATTCAACAGAACCTTACTGAAGATGTTAGGAACATTAGAAAACCACCAAAAGCATGACTGGAAATCCTATATATCATCTTTAGTATACTTCTATAATTCCATGAAGCAAGAAACAACAGGCCAATCTCCATTCTTTCTTATGTTCTGCAGAGAACCACGTTTACCTGTAGATGTAATATTTCAGACTGAGAACAACAAACGCAATACCAGTATGAAGAAGTACATAGAGTCCCTGAAGTCGAAACTACAGTACTCCCACAATATAGCTCAAGAACACATCAGGAAAGCACAAAAGTAGACAGAAAAGGTATATGATTCTAGAATTAGAGGAGCTATATTACAGCCTGGTGATAGGAGTCTTGTAAAAATAGTAGCATTTGACGGTAAACACAAGCTATCAGATAAGTGGGAAAGAGAACCATACTTAGTTTACAGTCAGCCTAATACTGATATACCTGTATACATTGTAAAGAAAGAGAATGACCAATCCTATTCACGCACCCTCCATCGGAACTTACTCCTTCCAATTGGACAAATTAAATTGGTTGAAGAAACACACAGTTCTTAAAAAAAAAAACAATACCAACACCAAGAAAACGAAGAATTCCCATACCAAAAAGGAGAAATAAAACAGTTATTCCCGCAGATAACAAAATAAATGAATATAGTGATACGGAAAGTGAGGCAGATACCATTGTACACAACAATGATAGTGCACCTGCTCAAGCTAATTCAGATCATTCAAGTCAGTCAGATTTAGTTCATTCTAATGAGAATGCACATGTGCAATATGACACTGAGAATGAGAAGGACGCTTCTCATCTTGATATCTTAAAAGATTCAAGTATCTCAGTTGTAGAGAATGATGATGTACAAGATAGTTCTATTTTAAGTCATGAGCAGCATGCTGACACAGCAACTGATAATGAATATATTGACAACAAACAGAATGCCGCAACAAACGAATCAGAAAATACACAAAGATCATCGAACAGAACAAGAACAAAACCTAAATGGATGACAGGAGGAGAATTTGTTTTGAGTCAACAGCTATCATCAGAACAACCAGACTGGAAGCGTAGAGCAGACTACCTTCAGTCACTGACTTTGAACAATACACTAAGAGGTGTGAATAGCGATGAAATATCCAGAGCACTAATAAATATTGTCATTGGCAATAAATAATTTGACTATAATGTACATACTTCTACAACAAAACAGTTCTCAGGTCTTTATTAGTTTAATTCATATTCATGTATATATATCAGATCAATTATATAAGAGAGAGAGAGAGAGAGAGAGATAGATATGAGGAGGACGTCATTTCAGGAAGGAGGGGAGTATGTGACAGTATCAATTTATGCAATAAATTGATGTATATATTTTATAAAGTTTGTTCACTTCTCTTTATCATGTGCAATTGTTTATATTTAACTTCAATAAACATATGGATGACATCACAGGTCAAAATAGGTTTATTTATACATATTAGACATAAAAACACTGTTGGTCATTTCATACATGTATCACACACATTCATTGGCCATTCCTTTCCCTCTCTTTCACTATCATTGATTATTATTTTCCCTCTCTCTTCTTTGTTTGAATTGAGTTCTGACTTTGGTCAGCCAGAGTGAAACAATTAGTATTGGACAGACTTAAGACTTCAGACTGTAAGTTGATTTTTACTAACTTCTATTTCTATTTTAAATCCTGTAAATCTAAACAACTAATTTACTAGTGATGTGAATGAAACTGTGAGATTTTTAAATGACAATTGTAAACAGTTTGATTTTTATGAAATAGATTTGAATGATTGCTATATTTTTATATAATGAACCATTAAGAATTCATAAGGTGAAATCTGTGTATCATAAACATGTTTATATATATTCACTGTATAGATTAAACAAATACTAAAGTGGTATTTATTATTAATATAGGTCAGTGTACTTGATATAAACTAAAAAGAGGTGCAATTAAAGTGGCTCTGTACCACCCACAGGTTGGTTGAAATATATTTATTTCAGAATAAGTTTATTGTAAATTTACAATTTGTAAAGTGAAATACAAATCTGTTTTCATTGAATATCTTTTATTACTATAATTTTCATAAAGGGAGATAACTCTGATTGTATGTTATCAAATTTCAATTGTTTTGTAAATAAATAATTTGATACAAATATCTGTGTTCATTACTTTACATCTATTTACTTACCTGCTTGATTTGATACCAACTACATGAAAATATCATTATTTATATACCAAGACACATCACAGAATATGTATATTGTGTTTACATAAATACACTTGTTTACATATTGAACATACATGTGTACTAATGACATCACAGGTCATTAAGGGTCATTCATTCATTAAACTTAGCATTTCATATCTATAAACAACAACATACCATTGGTCACCTCTTTCTCATACCTTTCAGCTATTGGTTACACTTTTCCCTCTTTTGTCTTTGTTTGAAGCTCTAAGTCAACTTCGACATAACACATTTGGGTATATTTATGAAGACTGATATTTTGAATATTTGACTGTTTGACTGTTTACAATCAAAGCCACAGATTTGTATGTATATAATACTGGCTTTGTATCACATGCAGGTGTGTAGTATTTATAATTATATTTTTGGTAACTTCTGATGATATATTACTTATCACTGACAATAAGAATTATAATATTATTTCTACTATACTAAAGTAAATGTTATGTGGTAAAAGGGACATAACTATTTTCATTATTTGAATATTATCTATTTTTGTGCAAGGATTTGTAAAGGGGAAATAACTCTTTCACAGAATGTTAATGAAATTTATATGAATTGTAATTTATAGACAAATTGAATGTGTTTTATAATTATAATGAAGTATTGTGATATCATTTTATATTGAATGTATATTAAATTATCTTTATGTTAATTTCAGAGCTAAATGTAATATAGATACAAATACAACAATAATACATCAACATCTATATGCGATATGATTATTAATAAACTGTCGAACCCACGACTGTGTTACTTAACTGTTTTATAACACCGTCACAAAATGGCGCCCACGTTGGGACTTAGAATTCTTGGGATTCATTCTTTGGGACTCTGAAGAACAGATGTTTTTGGAACTCTGATATTCTATCCATCTGAAAGAATTATTTTGAATATTTTATTTTACAGGAACAAGAGATTAAACTCCAAGCATAATCAAATTTCTTTTTCAGCCAAATTTAATTTCCGGTTTTGCTTGATTTCAGTAAAAATTTTCAAAATTACTTTGATTTTATGAAATTATTCTGATGCATGTTCTTGTGTGTTATCATTAATTGGGTTACATCATATATATTTATGATTTTATAACTTACCTTGTTCTACTATTCAACTTAAATTTAGAAAAATTTAATTACTTTACACTTGTACTTGTATTAATTATTCAAAAAGTGTTAACATTTCAATTTATTTTCAGATTTAAGTTATTAGAAATATTAGAAATTAATTAAGAACATTAGTTATCATCTGGAATACCCACATTGATTCATCAATTAATTACATAATTAAGTCATTAATTAAGTTTAAATTCATTAAGATAGTTTAATTAAGATTTAGAAATATTACATCAATATCAACAACATGGATGAATTATCAGAAGAAGAACTCAAATTAATTGCATCAGCATTCAAAGAAATGAAAGTTAAACCGAAAGTAGATAGTACTTCAGATTTTAAACAATGGATGACAAATTACGTTACGCAAATGGACAATGAAGGAAAAAGTCAACATAAAACAAGAACCAAAAACGGGAAAATGGTTTCAACATCAAAACCGACTGTAACACCTCAATTATATTCCCAAAAATATCACCTTTTAGTGGAGATGGAAGTAAACAAGACACTTCATATGAGCTATGGCGATATGAGATTGAATGTTTGATTAAAGACAATTACAGTGAATCTACTATTGCACACTCAATAAGGAGATCATTGAAAGGAGATGCTGGAAAAGTAGCAATGCGTCTTGGCCCGGATGCTAATATAACCGAGATATTACAGAAATTAGACAGCATCTTTGGAACACTTGAACGAAGAGAGAAGTTAATGCAAGAATTTTACAGCGCAACACAAGGAAAAACAGAAAATAGTATGGCGTGGAGTTGTCGATTAGAGGATATTTACAGAAAGGCTATAATAAAAGTAGCAATTAAAAAGGAAGACGACAACGAGAACTTGCGATCAAAGTATTGGAATGGTCTACATCAATGGCTTAGAGACATCACAGGCTATAAATATGATCAAATCACAAACTTTGATAATTTAAGGAAAGAAATACGAATTATAAGAAAGAAACATACTGTTAAGACAACACAATCAAAACATGGCAGTTACATCAAATGAAACAGATAAGACAGATGACCTGAAAGAAATATAAAAGGGGATGATACAGCAACTGACAACCAAAGTTAGCCAATTAGAAATTTAGAGAAAAAAGAACAAAAGGAAACGAAATTACAGAAAACAGATAGACCTAAACCATCCCATTCTAGAAATGGACAAAACATAGCCGAAAGGGATTATGATTATAGATTTTACAACAGAGGCAACCCAATATATATAAATCAACAAACAAATTATTATCACTACAGACACCAGGGACCTTATAACACTGAAGATGGTGCCCCAATATGTTTCCGATGTAACCAACCCGGACATATTGCAAGAGATTGTAGAATAATTTTAGATCATCGAAGAAGAGTTTTAAACTTGAACAGACCTTCGTGGGGGGGGGGGGGGGGGGGCAGACGATAGGTAGAGCACATAAGAAAAGCCCTGTTAACACGGAACTAGTCGGAAGTGCTTCTGAAGTTCATATCAAAATTGAAGGAATTGAAACCTTTTCGTTATTAGATACAGGATCCACAGTATCAACAATCAGTGAAACATTTTACAAACAAAATCTAAGTCATCTTAATTTACACCCTTTGACAAATATTTTGAAAATAGAATGTGCTGATGGAAAAGAATTACCTTATTTAGGATACATAGAAGCTCATATCACTTCCAAAGGAATGCCACATGATTTACATCTTCAATTTCCACCTCTAGTAGTACCCGACAGCAATTATAACCAACAAGTACCAGTGCTATTAGGAACAAACATCCTTCAACATTTACTGGAATCTGTTAAAACGAAACATGGAAACAAATTCTTACAGGAAGCTAACCTATTTACACCTTGGTATTTGGCATTTCGTAGCATGACCATTAGGAAAAAGGAATTGAACAGGAACAACAACAGATTAGGAATTGTTGAATCAGCAGAGACCAATAGCATTATTATTCCACCAAACAGCACAGTATCAGTATTAGGATACATTGATAGATCTATACCTTATCACCCTACCTCAGCAATCCTTCAAGCAACTTCAGAATCTGTCATTCCATCTTATTTAGACATAGTACCTTCACTTGTTAACTACAGATATCCTGCAAATAGTACTATCAGAGTGGATATAGATAATATCACCACACGGCATGTACAGATCCAACCAAAAGCTATTCTATGCGAATTACAACCTGTCAGTATTGAAGAAGATAACCAACCAATCAACTGTGATAACATACAGCCTAGCAATATTATAGATTTAGTGAAGATGGATAGAGAGAATTTATCAAATGACGAAATAAAACATGGCGAATACCTACTACAGAAATATCAACATGTATTTTCGAAATCTGATACTGATATAGGTCATACCAATTTGGTTAAGCATAAGATTGAATTACATGATGACAATCCATTCAAACAGAGACTTAGGAGAATACCACCTTCAATGTTTACAGAAGTAAAAGAACACTTAAAACAACTTTTAGATGGGGGCATCATACGAAAATCAAAATCACCATGGAATAGTAATGTTGTCCTATGTAGAAAGAAAAATAACGAGTTACGTATGTGTGTGGACTACAGACAATTAAATTTGAAAACTTAAAAGGATTCATATGCATTACCAAGAATCGAAGACATATTAGATGCATTATCTGGAAACTGTTTCTTCAGCATTTTGGATATGAAAAGTGGGTATCACCAAATTGGACTTCAGGAAAACCACAAAGAAAGAACAGCCTTTACAGTTGGCCCACTTGGCTTTTACGATTATAATAGGATGCCATTTGGATTAGTAAATGCACCAGCCACATATCAACGTTTGACGGAGGAATGCTTTGATGGATTACATCTGGAAATATGTTACAATCTACCTAGACGATTTGATAATATTCTCTAAAACATATGATGAACATCTCCAACGATTGGAACAAATTTTCAAAAGATTAGATGAAGTGAATCTCAAATTGTCACCAAAGAAATGTGAATTTTTCAGGAGAAAAGTTAAATATGTAGGCAACATAGTCTCTGAAACCGGAATTGAACCGGATCCAGACAAAATTGAAAAGGTTAATCACTGGCCAACACCTTCAACTCCAGAACAAGTTAGGAAATTTCTAGGGTTCGTCGGTTATTATAGGAGATTTATCGAAGGATTTTCAACCATAGCCAGACCGCTAAATAATTTACTTCCAGACAATAAAAAGAAATCTAGGAAAGGAACAAAACCAAAGAACTTACCTTCTAGTTGGACATGGGGATCTGAACAACAAAATCACAGTTATAACAGACAACAATCCACTTACCTATGTTTTATCAACAGCTAAGTTGGACGCCACTAGCCAAAGATGGATAGCTGATCTTGCCAATTATAATTTTGACATTAAATACCGACCTGGTAGACAGAATGCAGATGCAGATGGTTTATCCAGAATTCCACAAAAAAAAACAACTCCAACAACATGTCACATCGATTCCAATTCCATCCACGCTATATGTAATCAACACCAAACACCATACATACAGTGTCTGTCGATGTCACCATCCAGCCTTGATCATTTACCAACATTACCTGATTATTCAGAAGTTGATCTCCGACGACATCAGCATAATGATCCTGTTATTAGATTTTGGATACCTTTTGTAAGAGGTCATATTAAACCCAGGAAATATGAATTAACATATCACAACTTACAGTACCATGCTACATTATACAAAGACTTTCAAAAACTTCAGATAAAGAATGGAATAATGCAAAGAGAAACAACTATAAACAATGTCCAAGAAGATTCAGATACTTTTACCAAGATCATGCATCGACACAGTATTGCATCTCTTACACAATGACATGGGACACCCTGGTAGAGATAAGACCATATCACTGATAAGAGATAGATTTTATTGGAAAGGCATGACAACGGACATTAAAAACTTTGTTGGGAAATGCAAACGTTGTATTTTAAGGAAGCAGCCAACAAACGAACGAGCTCCACTTATTTCCATCACGACTTCCCAACCACTTGAACTTGTATGCCTTGATTATCTTTCACTTGAACCATCTAAAGGCGGATACCAAAACATCCTAGTTATAACAGACCATTTTACAAGATATGGCCTTGCAGTACCAACCAGAAATCAGACGACAAAGACAACAGCCGAGATTCTTTTTAACCACTTCATCATTCATTATGGAATTCCACTAAAATTACACAGCGATCAAGGTGCCCAATTCGAAAGCAACATCATTAAGGAATTATGTAGTATCATGAATATCAGTAAATCTAGAACAACGCCATACCATCCCATGGGCAACGGATTATGTGAACGTTTTAACAGAACTCTGCTTAAGATGCTAGGAACCCTTGAGAAAAACCAAAAACAAGACTGGAAATCATATATTGCACCACTAGTATATTCATACAACTCTATGAAACAAGGAAACAACAGGTCACCTCACCATTTTTTCTATGTTGGCAGAGAACCGCGCTTACCAGTAGACATAGTATTTAGGACAGAGAACCAAACAACACCAACATCAAATCAGAAGAAATACATCGAAAACCTACGATCAAAATTACAATTTTCTTATAATTTGGCCCAGGAATCCATAAAGAAATCTTAAAACAGACAGAAAAAGCATTATGACTTGAAAGTAAGAGGAGCTATTTTAAAACCAGGCGATAGTGTACTCGTAAAATAGTAGCATTCGGAGGAAAACACAAACTGTCTGTTAAGTGGGAAGAAGACCTTATATAATTCACAGTCAGCCAAACAAAGAAGTCCCAGTTTACATCGTAAAGAAAGAAAACAACAACAAACAAACAAGAACACTTCACAGATATTTACTTCTCCCGATTGGATTTTCAGAAGAAGAAACAACAGCACATGTGCAAGATACCATTCAGGGAATGAGAAGGACGCTTCTCAACTTGAAAGTCTGCGAGATAATACAAGTGACCCTGAGACTGTCAAGGAACCAGAAAATACTACAGATGACGACTCAGTTGAAAGTATACATAATACTACGACAAGAGAACCACGACCAAGGAGAGTCACACAGAAACCAAAATGGATAACGGGAGGAGAGTTTGTTATGAGTCAACAAGTTCAGTCAAACAAACAAGACTAGAGCAGACTATTTAGTCATTGAATTTAAACATTGCTCTAACGGGTGTTAAAGACATAGTATCTACGAAAATGGTTATTTTTTTTAGTCGGCAATTTTGCGGAAATATCGAAGATATGACTGAATAATGATCTTCCACGTCGACACTTTTTTCTATAATTAGCGTAATTAACGGATAAATGCTGATTTGTTGTCGTCGTCTGTAAGAATCAAACTCATTAATTATGCACAGAAACAATCCCAGAAGCACACGCAATGACCTAGATCGTATCTATATCAATCAATGGATGCTGAGGTAAGCACGTGAGATCCTACATTTAGACGGTCCTTGAGGCTTATCCATCGATCATGCTCCTTTCCAATATTTATCTTGGTCTTGTTGTATTTCGCCAGAACTTCTTTTCGATTTCTTTTTCTAGCTGAATCTGTCAATTTAACAGGTCGGCCACGATTTTGTTTTTGCTTTGGACGCCATGCTTTTCACTATCAACAATGGAAATGCGCATGGCGCAAATACAGGTCACGCTAAGGTTATATGAATATATGGGCGGGCTTGCAAACGAATTTTTGTCGTACCGACAAAAAATTTAAAAAAAACGTGGAAAGTTGTGAAATACAATAAAAACTATACTTCTATGTGTTTTAATTCAACAATTTTTCGTTTTTTATCTCCAAATATTAACATATTTGACCCAAACAATTGAGATTGAAATATTTGAGGAAATCGTAGATACTATGTCTTTAAAGATTCAGAAATATCAAAAGCCCTATTGAATATTGTGATTGGTAATAAATAAGTCTTTTTCAGATTTTATAATTTTCAATTTCATATACTATCATAGATTCAACAATGATCACAACATAAACATTTAAACCATCAAGTTGATACAGCTGAACATAAAATTCATTTTATCATTCTTTTAATGGCATACAATAATATAGATTTTGTATATAGATATATTTTATACTTACCTTTATATTTCAAAATAGAGAAATGCCGAGGACGTCATTTCACAAAGGAGGGAAGTATGTAGTACTGTGGATTTATGTTATCAAATTTCAATTGTTTTGTAAATAAATAATTTGATACAAATATCTGTGTTCATTACTTTACATCTATTTACTTACCTGCTTGATTTGATACCAACTACATGTAAATATCATTATTTATATACCAAGACACATCACAGAATATGTATATTGTGTTTGTTTACATATTGAACATACATGTGTACTAATGACATCACAGGTCATTAAGGGTCATTAAATCATTAAACTTAGCATTTCATATCTATAAACAACAACATACCATTGGTCACCTCTTTCTCATACCTTTCAGCTATTGGTTACACTTTTCCCTCTTTTTTCTTTGTTTGAAGCTCTAAGTCAACTTCGACATAACACATTTGGGTATATTTATGAAGACTGATATTTTGAACATTTGGCTGTTTGACTGTTTACAATCAAAGCCACAGATTTGTATGTATATAATACTGGCTTTGTATCACATACAGGTGTGTAGTATTTATAATTATATTTTTGGTAACTTCTGATGATATATTACTTATCACTGACAATAAGATTTTATAATATTATTTCTACTATAGCTAAAGTAAAATGTTATGTGGTAAAGGGACATTACTATTTTCATTATTTGAATATTATCTATTTTGTGCAAGGGTTTGTAAAGGGACTAACTCTTTCACAGAATGTTAATGAAATATGTGAATTGTAATTTATAGACAAATTGAATGTGTATTATAATTATACTGAAGTATTGTGATATCATTTTATTGAATGTATTTATTAATTATTCTTTATTTAATTTCAGAGCTAATATAGATACAAATGCAACAATAATACATCAACATCTATATGCCATATGATTATTAATAAACTGTCGAACCCACGACTGTGTTACTTAACTGTTTTATAACACCGTCACATGATGACTGATGTAAAGGTAAATCTATTTAAAAAATAAATCCGTGCTGAATATATAGAATGTCTTGACCATGATTTTAATGTATATTATAATTTGTTTACCAAATATTAATTGTTTTTTTATTTGATTACATAGCTGATGATTTGAACATATCAGTAAATTGATTATCTGAGTAATAAACATCATATTGTAAAGAACCCAGACAGTGTTTGTTTTATTCTTGAGGACACACTGTTACACGTATACATATTAATGTTACGTTACCAAGTTTATGGGTTTTTAAACCTTTGATACCTGACTTTTTTAAAATCTAGCTAACGTCAGATTATATATTGCGGCGCCATACGATTATATATATATATATATATATATATATATATATGTGTGTGTGTGTGTGTGTGTGTGTGTGTGTGTGTGTGTGTGTGTGTGTCAAATGCAACACCTACGGGCTTCCGTACTCGGCACTACAATATGTGCTAAAAATAGAACCGTCTTACTATCTACCTGTCACTTTGAAAATGGCGATGCACAAATCAGGTGTTTACCTTCTGCTTTCGTTAGGGTCTGTATCGGTCGGGTTATTATTTTTCCTGATCAGCTTTGCAATAAACTGGATGGTGCAAGATGGAACTTCGTCACGTCGGGTGGATAATCTAGGATTATGGGAGGTCTGCTTTACCGGGTGGCATCATTACAAAGATTTTACGCTGAAAAAATATGATGGCTGTTGGTGGATTGTTTCGAGTGATTTTGACAATATCAGAGAGTACATTAATCCGTGTAAGTATTCATTAGGGTGCCAGCCACTGGGGATGATCTAGAGTTTTAATTTGTAAATGAAAAATGTTACACAAAAAAACGAATGATAATCAGGGCAATGATTAACGATACAGGTAAACAATAATAGGGGAGCAGTCATTGGTACAATTACCTGGCGGTGCTTTTGTTTTAATTATTATTGTTGTTTTATGTAAACCCAAGATTTTTTCACATTTTTAGCCTTTGGAGACGGGGCCCTACTAAACAGAATATGCTAGAGACATACATGTAGAGTACTCAGTACTGTAGATATTTTATGGGGTTTAGGGACATCTCGGCCCATTACAAACTCGGCCTATAATCAATCTCGGCCCATTACAAAGTCGGCCATACAAACTCGGCCTATGTTAAAGTCGGTTTAAAACACGGGAATTTTTTTAAGTGTTAATTTTTTATTTTATTTTTCATTTGGACTTGGTTTAGGTTCTACATCGAAATTGCATTTTGTTAGTAAGCCAGACCCTAGGTTAGACATGTTAGAGGGTGCACATGTCGGTTTTCCCCTACGTAGGGCCTATACATATCTTGTTATATCCTACGAAATATATCTTAATATTGGATACCAATTTTTATTGACTTTGAATTTTATTTCATATAGGAACTAAGGAAGAATTTACCTGCATCTTCGTTCGTTGTTGATGTTAAAGTGACACGATCATTGTTCAGGGTAAAATACAGATTAGAACCAGAAACCGGACTGGACTGGAATTGAATTACAGAAATTTATATAATATGATAGTTATATTTGCATGAAGTTGATAAAATTTCCAAATAGATCTAGGTCTATATATATATTATATATATTTTTTTTGCCTAAGAACTTAAAAATTTTGTGTCTGTACTTTAATATTATATAAGAAGTATATGAGCCCCCCCCCCCCCCCCCCAGTCCTACCTGGGTATATTGCAACCGAAGTGGATGAGTTTTTCTTTCTTTGTCATATTGGGAATAAATACATAATTTTGGTTAATTTAAAGTTATAAAAATTTACAAATAGATCAAAGGACTTTTTTTTTTTTTTTGCCTAAGAACTTAAAATTTGGTGTCTGTAGGCCTCTTTAATTATTTTAAGAAGTATGATGAGCAGTCCAACCTGGGCATATTGCAACCGAAGTGGATGAGATTTTTCTTTCAAATAAACATGATTTTTTAAACTAACTGGATTATAATGGTAATAAATAATTTTGGGTCAGGATTCCAAATAATTTTCAAATTAAGCAGCCTATTAACACTACATGTATGAATTTTTCTATGTGCAAGTAATTAGTAATTGTTTTTACAGTTAGTATATGACATGGTATAAATGAGTCTCCAAACTTTGTTTTCACTATATATTGTTAGTAAATTTGTACTATATAACATTCTCTGAGAATTAAGCCCTTCACCATGTTTTTCAGAATTTCAGAATTATTAAGAATATACAGGGACTGGTGCAATACCATTTCAGAACTCTTATCCTACAACATTTTAGTTGGTATTTTGCTGGACATTACCTTTTTATAATTTTCATTTACATCTTGTATCCTAATTTTTAGTTTTCCCACAAAATTCCCCATATTACATTAAGCAAAGAAATGATGAATAGTATTTTTAACAATTTTTACTACGATCTCACTTTTTGTACTCTTAGTGGTTTAGATCTACCTTTCATGGTCATTAAAATAAACACAAAATTAGCTCTGATGATTTTTTATTTTTACAGGTTGCAAGATTTTTTTGCTTTAAAAAGATGGAACATTGTAGTCAAAGCATGTCCCTGGAATGTTAGAATTTACATGAAATTAGACCGTGAATTGTGCTATTGTTTAGGTCTGCCTCTCCAATTTGTCTAAAGAAAGATCTCTCGGCATCAGCATTCGAATCTGCTGATGCTCAACAAACAAATAAACACAGCGGGACGTATGACGTGTATGCCATTATACAAATAAAAATTTATTAATTTTGTACAATTTTTACACATATACATAAACATTTTCACACATTACATTCTTTCAAAAAAAACAAAACCCATCACCATTATCCAAATTCACTTTCCCAAAACTGTCCAATGTCCAATATATGTATATATCACAAATGATGCAGCAACTTTGTTTCCATAAAATGTAACCACATTCCCTCAGCAAATTTGATTGCAGACAAAATCACCGGCTTTTATTATTGTGCCCACAAGTATTTAATTTTCCTTGTGTCTCTTAATGTTTTTTGCCGCTGGTTTATGATCTGTTCTTCGCTGTATCTTTCTTTTTGAAATAAAATTAAAGAAATTAATTTTAAATATAGATAACTTTAATAGAAATATATCAAAATTTTTTCACAAAATGTACTATAATAATGACAGGGGGGGGGGGCGTATGGTTACAAATCCACGATATGACGTAGAGCCCCAACCTTATGTATGTCAATAAATACCAAATTTGAAAAAAAAATGAAATAAAATATTAAAAATACATTTTAATAAAGATCTTTACCATAATATATCAATATTTATTCATTATATGCAATATAATAATGGCAGGCGTATACATTTCTTCTGCAGGCGTACTTTCTACCGGCAGGCATATGCAGGCGTATTTAAGTGCTACCGGAATAAGAGGATATTTCAAGAAAGAAAATAATAAGTTTAATATAAAATTTTGGAAAGCTATCTTGGAAAATCATCTATGTCAAAATACTGGAAAGTACATCGATATGCACTTACCATGTGCCGCATGTTATTGTTGTTGCCAACGATTGCATCTGTCACAGCAAGGGCTCCTTGGGCGGTGCGTTTTACTATTTTGCAGCAGGGTGATGCAAACATCATACCATGGTGTTGTGAAAATAAAATGTGATTTTTAGACTAACATATTCTTCTAAGTTAGCCAAATTATTTTAATTGTCAATCAACAATGATTTCAATTTGGTTACTGCAAACCCACAATGAGAACAAACGTGTCAGGAAGGAACGGATTAATTATACTTTCTGGACAGTCTGGTAGGGTGAGTACCCCCATCAATATGAGCCTAGTATAAACAAGTGAAAGCCCTTGATAGTACGTTTGTCAAATTCTCACGCTGTCAATTTACCTGCTTTAGTTTTGTTTATCAAGGGGTCTCCGAGACTTATCGCATGTAGTTCGTTTTCTATGGGCCGACTTTGATATGGGCCGACTTTGATATGGCCGAAATTGCGATAGGCCGAGTTTGTAATGGGCCGAGATGTCCATACCCCTTTTATGGAATATTAATGCATCATAAAAAGTTAAGTAATTATTTTTTGTCTATAATGGCATGTTGTATACTATTTCAAACCAGTTATAACAATAGTTAAATGCATTTTATGGTGTAGCAATAGCTGAAATAAACATATTACACATAGATACTGACTGGTCCTGTATCTATGATGAGTTCAATGGTAGTGTGCCCCATGCTCCAAAATAAAGTTTCTTTTCTGGCATATTTTAACACATAATTGATGTTAAATCTACAAATATACCATTACCATTGAATATATGTGATATGTTTTACCAGCATACAACCATAAATATAGTGTTATCACCTGATAATAGTAAATACCTTAATTAAATCTCTAGCATTTTTGTCTGTTTGTTTGATTGCATGTTGATTTACATCCGGCCAGGAATTTTTCACTTATATGGAAATGTCACCAGCTTTAAGTGAAGTTCTACAAATTTTTGCCTGTGCTGTGGACTGACGCCAGTGCAGTGAGGGGTATTATGTGCCACGCCTTCCGCGACACGTGACCTTGGTCTTCAGTCTGATCCCAAAGACCTGGCTGTGACTTTCACTTCCTATGCTGAGCACTCGCCGAATAGTGGGTCACTACCATTTTTTAAGTCTTTGGTATGACCTGGTTCAGGAATTAAACCCAAGACCTTCCGCTTGCGAATATACTCTGCCACTAAATCACCACAAGCCTTAAAACTTCTATCATAAAAAGAGAAGTCATAGACCACTCACTCAAAACTTAGTTAATTACTCTTGTGTAAGAATTTCACTCAACTTTAGCTAATCCTGAAATCTGATTGGCTTAGCAGGTCAAGATAATGATATTCTCAGAAGTTTTTGTCAAATTGAGAGTAGTTGGGCCATGGTCTTTTCCAATGAGGCATCAAACTGATGTCTTGCATCTTAGTAGGTGTACATTAAATAAACTTCACTGTACATTGAAACCTTGATATATTGTAGTTCTTGATGTCATAGGATGTAAAGAAGCATATAAGGGAGAGATTTTTTATGCCATGGGGTGAAAACAACCATATAACAGTAACTATAAGGGAGAAATTATTGATGCTAAGGGGTTTTTATGCGGTGGGGTGAAAACAACCATACAAGGGAGAAATTCTTTATGCCATGGGGTGAAAACAACCACATAAGGGAGAAATTCTTGATGCCATGGGGTGAAAACAACCATATAAGGGAGAAATTTTTTATGAGATGGAGTGAAAACCATATAAGGGAGAAATTCTTGATGCCATGGGGTGAAAACAACAATATAAGGTAGAAATTCTTGATGTCACTGGATGTAAAAGCCATATAAGGGAATAATTTTCTATGACATGGGGTGTAAGACAACCATATCAAGGTGTTGTTGAAGCCATTGGCTGTAAAACAACCAATTAAAAGGGCAATGTTCATGATGCCATTAGGTAAAACATGATGTTTCCTGTCTTTCCGATGAGACAGTAAAAACCGAGGTCCCGTAACACAGTAGGTGTCGGCATGTTAAAGAACCCTCACTGAGTGAGTGCTCAATGGCCAGAAGTGATGAGCATAGGCAAAAATTTGAAACCCTTCACCGGCATTTTGTGACGTCTCCAGATGAGTGAAATATTCTTGAGTGGGATGTTAAACAAACAATGATGTTTCTGTATGTTCATGTACAGTGAAAACTGTCTGGTGAAATTTTACTCTGAAAATCACTTTGTTGTACACTGTCCTGTAGTTGTTATATTTTTATAGACCGCCTTTCTCATGGGTCCACATTTCAGTGGTAATTGAGGTCTTTCAAGACAGTTTCCATTGCACTTATATGTAGAATGTAGAAGGCATGAGCTCAATATTTTTCCATTTTGTCTTTCAGCATGGTTAATTGGAGTAAAGGCAGTGTTATGTATCGCATTGGTCATACAAGTTGTAATGTGTTTGTTAATGACCATCACCTTACTTGGAATATTACCTCAAAAATTCCAGTTTGCTGGTTTGCTGTCAACAGGAGTTGCAGGATTTATCACACGTAAGTTATGAATCCAAGGGTGTGGAAATCCTATGCCAGCTTTGCCCGACCTGTTACGTTTACTGCCCTGACAAATGATTTTTTTCAGTTCAGTTGTCCGTGGACATGTGGATTCAGTTTCTAAAGGAAAAAAACTTAATCTAGATTTCATAGTCCTTTAAAAGTATTTTTGTATATTGAAAAATTTTCAGTAAATATCGGACAAGTAAAAATGTATTCCAAGCAATCATTTTATTTTGCATTTACTTGTCCGGGGACAAGTGCTTGAAAGTCGTATTTCCACACCCCTGGAATCACTGTAATACTGTTATAAGACTTTTCTTCAATTTTTAGGAAAATGCCATTGGCAAAGCAACTGTGAACTTTTATGTGACTGTGTCAAATAGGGAAAAAATGGTTTGCACACGTGTAAATATTTTCTCATATAACCTGTTTTAACTCATTCACTCCTAAAAACACATTTAGACTAGTCTAAGTCA